>JAVJIX010000229.1:797500-935000 GCA_036785185.1 Paratrypauchen microcephalus | reverse complement strand
CTCCCCGTGGCCTCCTTTGTCACATATCATGTAATATAATCATGTAATACTTGCGTTGTGACGCTGCAATTTCCCCATTGTGGGACAAATAAAGGATTATCTCATCTTATCTTATATATATAACACAACCCTCCATACCATTAGCATTGTTAACTCGTACCTATTGTTTTAGCCACATTTGATCAAGGGGACGCCACCTGCTTGTCTCCATTTAAAGTTTAATGCCGTACTGTGAAACATTACAGGCAAATTACCATGACAAGCTTAGTCCAGTATAGTTCAGCTTTAAATCACACCTATTCTGCAAAATGGACTTTTCAGAGCAAAAGCTCCTGAAAAGTCCATTTTAGCTTTTTAACAAAAGCTAAAAAAGCCATGCTGTAGTTGTTTCCACTCCTCTGAAGTCGTATTTGGAGTGATTTGTGAATGAGTCCTCTATTTTCAAGACGCCATATACAGATCAATCCTCATTTTCACCACCACCTGCGTACAGTACACCCACTGCTCTGTACTTACTTCCTTCAATTTTATTTTCTTAAAGGTCCCATGGCATGAAATTTTCACTTTCTGAGGTTTTTGAACGTTAATGTGAGCTCCCCTACCCTGTTTACCCCCCCCCATGGCTAAAAGTTGCGAAATGTCTAAACTGAGCATTTGTGATCCTTTTCTGCATTTGAAAAAGAGACAGCCCAAACGGGAGATTCTGAACAAGGAAACTTTCTGACGTCACACTCGCAGAAAGGTTTCCACCCCCGTCTGGATGTCCACCCACCGTCTCTGGAAATCACGCCCAGAGAGTTTGGACCGCGAACGAGCTACGCAATGCGAGATGTGTTTTTTTTTACTTGCCTGGAGACACGTGAGAGTGTTTCCAGGCTCGGATGTCCTTTATCTTAGCCTCCGAACCTCTGAAACAGCAGTGGTTTCATTTTATTTTCGCACAGCGCACCGCTAATCCAGGAAACAGCGGCGTATTTTGCCACACCCCCACCCGCTGCACTGGCCTGTCTCTGTCCTCCTCATTTGCATTCAAGCAACAACGCCCAGAATAAAGTGTTTCAGAGACAGAGTTATGGCTCTGACTGTGTTCATGAGGCTTTCTCATGCACTGAGTCTTGATTTTGAAGAAGGATTCATTTACAGTATTAGGGAACCATTAAAGGAAAAGTAACGTTTTTTACAATCTGAGCCTTATTTCGGTAATAAAAGAAGTGGTTTTACTCACCCATAGCACTTTGGTGTCATATGGAGCACTTCCAGAGATGTTTTAGATTTGCAATCTCCATAATGTGAGTTCTCGGGGCACATGTTTGCGGTCTCCAAATAACACAAACTTTAGCACTTTTCAAATCATAGAAGCTCAATGTCTTAGTCTACGATTTCGTGTGGTCAAAAGTGGCCTGTAATCCGAGATTTAGCCATAGTTTCGAGTAGATGAGGAGGCCAGTGCACATGTGCGGACTGTGCTCTCAGCTCCCGGGACCCAAACATGAAACGCAAAGCTGTAAACTATGGATAAATCTGGGATTACAGGCCACTTTTGACTCAAACGAAATCGTAGACTAAGACATCGAGCTTCTATGATTTGAAAAGTGCTAAAGTTTGTGTTATTTGGAGCCCGCACGGGGCATATTACATGCTCGGGGAATATATTATATGCCCCGAGCTATGGCTAGAAGTCGCGCTAGGCTAACGCTAATCTAAAACATCTATGGAAGTGCTCCATATGACACCAAAGTGCTATGGGTGAGTAAAACAACTTGTTTTATTACCGAAATAAGGCTCAGATTGTAAAAAACGTTACTTTTCCTTTAAGGCGCCATATAAAAGCATCAAGAAGCACCATGTCATGGGATCTTTAATCTGTTATATGTATAACAGCACCTCGTAGTCATTTTGGTGCATGCGGCGCTTTGTTGTGATGATGTTTACGGCAACGTCAACTCTCATTGGACACCACAGTTTTCTAACACGGACGTCAGCAGAGTTGTTTCTTTTATTCTTTTATCAAACACTATTTTCTGGTCTATCTTCTAATGTAGCTTCCTCATCACAAACACACCTGGAGTTGTGTTTTGTTTCATTCACACATTTTAAACACACAAACCCTGCACATTTAGGCATTTTCCTCTCACACAGAAAACACTCTGTTCCACCTTGTGATGTCATGTGGTGCTACAGGAAGTGCATTTCAACTTCACTAGAATCATTTAGATAATTTCAGCCCTGGAATTGCCAAGGTAAAAGGAACTTGCCACTTCATGACAAGGTAGAAGAGCATTTAGCGCTTTGGAGATGTCGACAGACTAATGCAGGATTAATCAAACGTGTGAATGAAACAAAACACAACTCCAGGTCTGTTTTTGATGAACATTATAAAATGGCTAAAAGCTCATTGTCATAGTGTAATATAGGATGAACTTTAGATGAATGTTGATTTAAGATTTAAAATGTGTGTTCTTCTCAACAGGACTACAGTGGTACCTCACCTTACGACATTAATTTGTTCCAGAAGTGGTTTCGTAACGTGAATTTTTCGTAAGTTGAGTAGCTATTTCAATGGAAAAAGCCTGATTTTTTTCCTGAACCTGAAGTTTTTTTTTTATATTGAAACTTTTTTTATAGTGCAACATTGTGACTGTAGACTGTAGACCCAGGACTAAACGTGCACTATACCAGGTCTAGACCAAGGTCTAAACCTGGACTAAACCTGGACTAAACCTGGACTAAACCTGGACTAAACCTGGACTAAACCTGGACTAAACCAGGACTAGACCAGGACTAGACCAGGTGGATTAAAGCGCCGTGCGCGGGTCTATTTCCTGGTTTCGTTTCGAGTCACGGCTGAGGCGAGCAGCGAGGGGGACCGCACGCAGTCTGAGCGCATGAACGAACGCAGGTAAGAGCCGCGGTGGTCTAGACCTAGTCCCCCTCGCTGCTCGCCTCAGCCGTGACTCAAAACGAAACCAGGAAATAGACCCGCACGCGGTGCTTTAATCCACCTGGTCTAGTCCTGGTTTAGTCCTGGTTTAGTCCTGGTTTAGTCCAGGTTTAGTCCAGGTTTAGTCCTGGTTTAGTCCTGGTTTAGTCCTGGTTTAGTCCTGGTTTAGTCCAGGTTTAGTCCTGGTTTAGTCCAGGTTTAGTCCAGGTTTAGTCCAGGTTTAGTCCTGGTTTAGTCCTGGTTTAGTCCTGGTTTAGTCCAGGTTTAGTCCTGGTTTAGTCCAGGTTTAGTCCAGGTTTAGTCCTGGTTTAGTCCTGGTCCAGTCCTGGTCTAGTCCTGGTTTAGTCCAGGTTTAGTCCTGGTTTACTCCTGGTCCAGTCCTGGTCTAGTCCTGGTTTAGTCCAGGTTTAGTCCTGGTTTAGTCCTGGTCTAGTCCTGGTTTAGTCCAGGTTTAGTCCAGGTTTAGTCCTGGTTTAGTCCTGGTTTAGTCCTGGTCTAGTCCAGGTTTAGTCCTGGTTTAGTCCTGGTTTAGTCCAGGTTTAGTCCTGGTTTAGTCCAGGTTTAGTCCAGGTTTAGTCCAGGTTTAGTCCTGGTCCAGTCCTGGTCCAGTCCTGGTCCAGTCCTGGTTTAGTCCTGGTCCAGTCCTGGTTTAGTCCTGGTTTAGTCCAGGTTTAGTCCAGGTTTAGTCCAGGTTTAGTCCAGGTTTAGTCCAGGTCCAGTCCTGGTTTAGTCCAGGTCTAGACCTGCTGGCAGCCCCGTGCCGGGTCATGCTGCGCTATCACACGTGTCAGAGCGCAGTTTTCTCCCCCCTCCCCCTTCCCCCCACACTTCACTATTAATAATTTTGTTGAAAATCTATGAAAGTTTGAGTGTTTAAACGAGAGACAAATGTGAGAAAAGTTTAAATCCAGTCTGAGAAAAGCGTATAATGTGTGTGGCTGAGCGCGCGTTATTTGAATTTTTGAGATTTCGCGTTTCGTAACTTGAATTTTCTTTTGTTGGATCTTTCGTAAGGTGAGGTACCACTGTATTTACAAACTGCTCTGTTTATCTTATGAAGAGACGCTGTGTGGATACAGGCGTGTTAGCCAATAGCGAAGCCCCTTTACAGCTCTCAGTGTGTGTGACATTATGGACATAGCTTTGTTAGATCAGGAGTGAAACGTGCCTGAAATCTTCCACAGCGAGTGCCTGAGTGTCTGCGGTGCCGGCCACAGACAGAGCCCTGTGTGCGTGGGGGTTCGGGTGAGGGGGCATGTGCCTGCCCATGGGGGGGTCAGGCACGGAGGCGGCCCGCACCGGTTGGTGGTGGTGCCCAGGACCTTTGGGACCCGGCCTGATGCCTGGCGGTGGGGCGTGCTCCCCTGTGGACCTGGCGGGTGAAGAGCTGGCAGGTGCTGGGCGGGGGGAACCATCGGGAACGCTCTCTTCTGCCGGAGGAGGAGGCTCTTTGGGTTCAGATATGTCCATGGACCCCTCCACCCGGGCGCTCCTCTGGGGTCTTTTGGGTCTGGAGGGGATCAAGGTCTGTTCTAGACCCAGTTCTGTACTCTGGTCTGGTCTCGGGTCAGAAACTCCACTCGAGTCCCCCGCCTGCGCCCCGCTCTGGCTATCGGCGTCCATTTTGGGAGATGTCTGCAGAGAGAGGCAAAATCAAAAATAGCAGCGTTACCAAGGCACCAGGTGAGCCGTCTGTTGCTATGACACGACTAACACATTTTCAAAGCCAAATTCTGACATTCACCGTCCAGACAAAAGCACGGCTTTTAGAGCAACACACGGACAAAACGCACTCACATTTAGATGACTCATCAACATGGCTTCAGATTCAAGTTATTCATGCTGCCGTTTTAATCAGCCGTACGTTTGGATGGTGGAGGAGAGTCGCTGCCAGAGACTGTCCACATAACCTGCACATGGTCACATTTTTATACAGGCTCAAAGCGGTTTTCACTCTGCCAACACAGCCTCCTCTTTCACAAATGACTGGACAAGTGAGCTGACAAGAGCTGGACCCTAATGACCAGCATCCCCTGTGCTGACCACTGCACCTCCACCTGCCCCCACCTACTCATCACTGAACATCAATGCCGACAATGCACCCCCACTCCCCTCGTCCCTCTCCACTGCACATGCTGCTGACCACACACCTCTGGTCCTGGTCCTGGGGGTGAACTACAGGAAGATTTTTTAAATATTTTTTTGTTTTTTGTTCAGTTTGGTCTCTTGGCAACAAGCTTTCATCTGGAAACAACTAAACTGTCCACCCTGCACTGAAAGAAGTTTAATATTTCATTTAATCAACCTGCCTCCATAAAGTTATATGACACTGAAAATTCAAAGCCCGTTTTCTCCAAATGCATTTCTCTCAAGCACAAGCATCTGCCCTGAAAGGACAAGTAACGTTTTTACAATCTGGACCTTATTTTGGTGATAAAACAACATCATTTACTCAGCCATTGTACTTTGGTGTCATTTGGAGTATTTCCGGAGATGTCGGAGTTGGGCGATATCCATTTAACGTTAGTAGTCGGGGCACGCTGCTGCAGTCGCCAAATAACACAAACTTTATCCCTTTTCAAATGAGAAAAGTTCAATGTGTTAGTCTACACTTTAGTTTGAGTCAAAAATGGCCTGTAACCAGAGATCCAGTCATGGTTCCAATTGGATCATCCTAAAGACGTTCAGGAAAGGTTCGCTTGTGTTCTGTGGATGGGATCTAGTTTCAATAGTAGTATAGAGGGATTGTCAGAATACGTCCCTCCCCGCTCTACTGCACATGTGGCCTGCAGAGCCGCTGTCATGTCTTGAATCATGTCAGCGTATTCTCCCGGGGGCGGGGCTAGGTGTGTGTCCATCAGGTATGAGTGGATGTTCAGCTACTCAATCTGAGCCTTATTTCGGTAATAAAACAAGTTGTTTTACTCACCCATAGCACTTTGGTGTCATGTGGAGCACTTCCAGAGATGTTTTAGTTTAGTGATCTCCATAATGTGAGTTCTCGGGGCACATGTTTACGGTCTCCAAATAACACAAACTTTAGCACTTTTCAAATCATAGAAGCTCGATGTCTTAGTCTACGATTTTGTGTGGTCAAAAGTGGCCTGTAATCCGAGATTTATCCATAGTTTCGAGTAGATGAGGAGGCCAGTGCGCATGTGCGGACTGTGCTCTCAGCTCCCGGGACCCAAACATGAAACGCAAAGCTGTAAACTATGGATAAATCTCGGATTACAGGCCACTTTTGACTCAAATGAAATCGTAGACTAAGACATCGAGCTTCTATGATTTGAAAAGTGCTAAAGTTTGTGTTATTTGGAGCCCGCACGGGGCATATTACATGCTCGGGGAATATATTATATGTCCCGAGCTATGGCTAGAAGTCGTGCTAGGCTAACGCTAATCTAAAACATCTCTGGAAGTGCTCCATATGACACCAAAGTGCTATGGGTGAGTAAAACCACTTGTTTTATTACCGAAATAAGGCTCAGATTGTAAAAACGTTACTTTTCCTTTAACGCATACGGGTCATTAAGACGTATCTCACTCCCCAATGTTCATTTAGCATCAGAACTTATTTTATCACCTGATGTGCATCACACTGTTTTAGTGCTGACATCACTAGCTAATGCTGTAACTTCTTGATAACTGCGCAGACAGCGGCCCTTTTCCTCTGCACGTGCACCCACTGTACTGATAAACAAATGCATCTGATTTTTGAAGCTCGATATATCAGCACAAAGAAGCACTGCAATAGCACTGACACAAAAACAATAAAGTAGGATCATCCCAAAAATATGCATTATCATTAAAAAGACATCAGATGCTGCAAATATAAAGCAGCATGAGACAATAATTAGCCAAAGAAGTGACTTATTCCACCATGTCACAACAGTATTTTGTATGGCTTTATTCTACTTTATCTTGCTGTTCTTGAACTGTGCATTGCAAACCTGGAATTATGAGGCACATCACATTTGTCTTCTGTAGGCCTGTTGAAACTCCTTCACGCCACTGACACAAAGCACAGAAATCTCAGTCAAGTTTGAAATGGACAGTTTCATTCAAAGGCCTGAGCAGCAGATAAACAGCAGAATTAAGCAATATTTATATAAAAAATAGCAAAAATATCCCCTTATCAGACACACACTCCCCCAGGGCTCTTCCACTGGACCAGACCCTACACCTACACCTACAAGTATGCACACAGAGTTTCTCACCAGCTCAAAATAACGGTGACGTTAGACCACAAATAAAATACACAAATATTTTGATTGATGTGAGCTACAGTGACCTGCCAAACCAATTTATGCAACTATTTACACTGTTAAAGGAAAAGTAAAGTTTTTTACAATCTGAGCCTTATTTCGGTAATAAAACAAGTTGTTTTACTCACCCATAGCACTTTGGTGTCATATGGAGCATTTCCAGAGATGTTTTAGATTAGCGTTAGCCTAGCGCGACTTCTAGCCATAGCTCGGGGCATATAATATATTCCCCGAGCATGTAATATGCCCCATGCGGGCTCCAAATAACACAAACTTTAGCACTTTTCAAATCATAGAAGCTCGATGTCTTAGTCTACGATTTCGTTTGAGTCAAAAGTGGCCTGTAATCCCAGATTTAGCCATAGTTTCGAGTAGATGAGGAGGCCAGTGCGCATGTGCGGACTGTGCTCTCAGCTCCCGGGACCCAAACATGAAACGCAAAGCTGTAAACTATGGATAAATCTGGGATTACAGGCCACTTTTGATTCAAACAAAATCGTAGACTAAGATATCGAGTTTCTATGATTTGAAAAGTGCTAAAGTTTGTGTTATTTGGAGCCCACACGGGGCATATTACATGCCTGGAAGAATCCATGACTCATCGCTGTACCAGCGAGTGAGTCTGGTAACGTTTGATCCACAGAATGCGCTGCGGTTGCGCGTAGACAGACAGCTAAGTGAACCAATCAGAGATTGCGCCATCTTGATTCAAAACTGAGGCGGAACTTCCGCTGCCTAAGAGTGACTTTGCGGGCAAAGGCGGGTGCACTGACGTCACCATCTTTGAACGAATCAGAATCGCGGAGTCGGTTTGGAACCGGAGGAGCGAGAGTGGATGGAGAGTGTCCAAATGGTATCGCGGTGTATAGGAAATACAGAGAGATATCATTTGGCTGGCCAGGTAAGCATATTACATGTTTGGGGAATATATTATATGCCCCGAGCTATGGCTAGAAGTCGCGCTAGGCTAACGCTAATCTAAAACATCTCTGGAAGTGCTCCATATGACACCAAAGTGCTATGGGTGAGTAAAACAACTTGTTTTATGACCGAAATAAGGCTCAAATTGTAAAAAACGTTACTTTTCCTTTAAGCTTGATTCGCAAATACTAGTATCGAAACTAGATACTCATTTGAGCAAGTATCAATACTGCAAATAGATCACATTAACAGGACAAACTATGAGCTTTCCTGAACAGTTCAGTGTCATTTTGAACTTGATCAGAACAAATACAACCTAAGATAAAGAAAGTACTATTATTTTATAGTATTTTTAGTTGCATCCGTAGTCCATAACGTGAGTTTTCGGGGCACATGTTTGCGGTCTCCAAATAACACAAACTTTAGCACTTTTCAAATTATAGAAGCCCGATGTCTTAGTCTACGATTTCGTAGAGTGTAATCTACGGTGTGGTAGATTACACTGGCCCCAAATCTGTTCACTCTGTTTCACTTGTTGTTTTGTTGCAAAGGAGCCAGCGTTGGAGCTGACCTGTATTGCTATGTTAAAGGGATATGCCACCCCCAGGTCAAACTTGGGCATCTCCCCACAGTCCAGAGACTAAAATAAGTGGTGGAAAGCGTTTTCCTGCTCACCCAGCCATTGTCCGAGTCTGTCGCCACTGACCGCCGCGGTATCTGCAGCTCCTCCGCCTTAGACTGGAGTCTAACGTCGCCAGAGAAAGATTTCAGCCAAAAGGAATTAATTTGCTCGATGCGTTTCCCAATTACTTTGTGTGTAGTGCGCATTCATATCGAGTGCAAATAAATGTGCAAATCAACACGGAGAGCTTGACTTGGTCATTTTGGGTGGGAACTATTTTCCAGTGCGTAAGAATACAGCCGAATCACACACCACGCTGCCAGGGGAATCCCAGTTACGCACCGGGAAGGGAGTTCCCCTGTTGTGCAACGTGCTGCGTGATTCGGCTTTATTGTTCCGCACTGAAAAATAGTTCCCACCCAAAATGACCAAGTCAAGCTCTCCGTGTTGATTTGCACATTTATTTGCACTCGATATGAATGCGCACTACACACAAAGTAATTGGGAAAAGCATCGAGCAAATTAATTCCTTTTGGCCGAAATCTTTCTCTGGCGACGTTAGACTCCAGTCTAAGGCGGACGAGCAGCAGATACCGCGGCGGTCAGTGGCGACAGACTCGGACAATGGCTGGGTGAGCAGGAAAATGCTTTCCACCACTTATTTTAGTCTCTGGACTGTGGGGAGATGCCCAAGTTTGACCTGGGGGTGGCATATCCCTTTAAATATTATGTCTTGATTCTGCATGTACGCATCTGCTCATGCCCCCCCGTGGGGTATAAGGACTTGCTATGTTTTGTTATGAACACAGATCTAGGGACAGAGTCCTCTGTGAGGGACAGGCAGGGCGTAATTGTGCCACAACACTCTCATCTGAAAACACAGGGTGAGCATCTTAATGTGGGTTGCCAGATCCTCTGACTATTAGCAGAAACAAAAAAGTACTCCCTGATCTGAATGGTCACTACTACGGATGCACCGATGTGAACATTTTAGCCGATACCGATATCGGCTGATACCAATATTAGCCAATACCCATATTTATTTATTTTTAATTCTGAGATAACATTTTATACAGACTGAAAATCATGCAAAATAAATTTTTGAATGTCTTTTTTTATTTTCAAAACGTGATGTTATAGATGCGGGTGGGGGGCCAGACTGGAACTAAACCAGGACCAGACCAGGACCAGACCGGGACTAGGCCAGGTCTAAACAAGGTCTAAACCTGGACTAAACTAGGACTAGAGGGGAGGCACACAGTCCGAAAAGAGAAAAGGCACGGAGCTCTTTGCCGTCCGCACGCGGGGCTCCCCCACGGGGCCGCGGTGAGCACATGCCCCCCCCCCCCCGCTTCATTATTAATACATTTTGTTGAAAATCTACAAAAGTTTGAGTGTTTAAACAAGAGAGAAATGTGAGAAAACGTTAATTGGAGGGATTACTGTACTGACAAATATCGGCCCACTTTTACACATCGGGCCGATACCAATATGTTAAAACCTTGGCGATATCGGCCGATACCAATGTTAATGCCGATATATTGTGCATCCCTAGTTACTACCTAAACCCCCGCACCTGCAGCCACACCCTCCCTGTAAAGTCCCCTTCTGATTCACTACAGCTGTTTGCACTCATGTTATTGCTTCTTGCTTTGTTTTTGTTTTGTTGTTTTTTTTATTGCTGTCAGCAGAGAGAGATTTTTTATGTTCTGAAAATATACAAATGACACGTTTAAAGGTCCCATGGCATGAAATTTTCACTTTCTGAGGTTTTTGAACGTTAATGTGAGCTCCCCTACCCTGTTTAGCCCCCCCCCATGGTTAAAAGTTGTGAAATGTCTAAACTGAGCATTTGCGATCCTTTTCTGCGTTACAAAAAATCGGAGCTCAAACGGGCGATTTTGAACAAGGCACCTTATTGACGTCAGATCGAAAAAAGAAATGCAAATGCAGTTCCACCCCCGTCTGTCTGTACTCAGCGTCTCTGTAAATCACGCCCAGAGAGTTTGGACTGCGGAGGAGCTACGCAATGCGAAATACGTTTTTTTATTTGCCTGGAGGAACTTGCGAGTGTTTCTAGGCTCGGAAGTCCTTTATCTGAGCCTGTGGATATCTGAAACAGCAGTGGTTTAATTTTATTTTCTGTGGAAATGTGTTTATTTTTCAATGGAACGCTTCTCATCTCTCCCTCCGCGCAAAAACACAGAAGTGCACAGCTGAAAAGGAAAGAGTGGAGAGTTTGGCCACGCCCCCACCCACTACTATAGGCCATCTCTGTCCTCCTCATTTGCATTCAAGCAACAACGCCCATAATGGAGTGTTCCAGAGTGACATTTATGACTCTTTCTCATCTCATCTCTGTTTCTCATGCACTGAGTGTTGATTTTGAAGAAGGATTCATTTACAGTATTAGGGAACCATTAAGGAGCCATATAAAAGCATCAACAAGTACCATGTCATGGGATCTTTAAGAGCCAATAGTGAAGATTTTTGTGAATCAAATCAAATCAATTTTTTTCTTGTATTGGGACTGATCACAGGTGACCAGACCTGGGTCTGTCTAACAGGTGTGAAACTGAACCTTTCATGTCTGAAGGAGGATCTGAAACGTCACATTGTGCTGTCGCTGAAATAAACATTTTGGGAGCTTCAAAGAACTGCGGTGCAGATCTCTTCTTTTGCACAATTTTTGTCTTTGGACCCAGCACGCAGTCGCAATTTTTGTTTGATGTGTCATCTACCAGTAAGAGCCAATAAAGGCCCAAATAAAGCACGATACGCCCACTTTAAATGCCCTACATGTGTGCGAATGTGTCTTGCCCCAGTACAGATGTGTTACATAAGCAGCTCCTGAGGTCATCATAAATCTGCCGTCTGTGCTGTCTGCATCAAATTATAAATGGCTTTATCAGGGATGAAAGTGGCCAATCATGAAAAAAGCGGAAAGTCCCCCCCCCCGCTGGAAAATTTTAAAATTCTGAAATTTGGATTTCTATATGCTATATGTTAGCAATAAAGTTAAACTGTACATAAAAGTTAAAAAAAACACATTTTATTAACAGGTACTAGTAGTATATATATTGGATTTGTTTTTGCTTTGCACTTTGTCTAATCAGAGGCACTGAGGAGGAGCTTATGCGCGCAAAAAGGCGCAGGTGAAAAAGCGAGGAGCGACGCATGAGGCACGGGCAGGTAGGATGAGGTATAGGATGTTTTATAAAGTTTAACCTGTGTACACACAATGGTACAGGCTGTTGAGAAAGAGCTGCGCTCACTCGGTCCACGGCTCCAGACACGGGCTTGAGCCCGTGTTTAATGCGAAGTTTAATACACGTACTTTTGTTCTGAATACGGGACGATTCTGTTTTTCAAGGGACAGTTGGCGACCCTAAACACAACTATACATATATATACACCCAAAATCTTTCAACGAATTTGCACAGATGTAAAAAAATAAAAAATAAAAAAATAAAAAAAATTACCCCGCAGCTGGAAAAAAAAGCGGAGATCCGCTAAAAAACGGAACTCTTTCATCCCTGCTTTATTGTCCAATAATCCGGAAGTGCACTGTTAGCATGCTAGTTGCATTACTTCACTTTGGTCATGAAAAGCTCTTACAAACTCATTATGGATAATGTAAGTGAGAAATAACTTTGGACCACTGCAAACGGTTTTAAATGGACTAGTTCTGTTTTTCAGGTTTCTTTAAAGGTAAAAATGATATGTGCATGCCACCAGGTCCTCATGGTGAATAGTTGTGTAAGATGTGAGCTAAGAATAACCACACATGGGGAAAGTTCCTCATGTGCACTTTTAGCAGTTGCCAAATAGCAGCTGGGTCTGGTGATGCACATATAACAGAACCTGTTGGTGACTCTTGAGGAGCTGGAGCTGCAGAGGTTGTGGCCATGACAGGAACACACCCACAGGAGGTGCAGGAGCCTACAGGAGGCTTTAACCTTTGAGGGCATCATTTTGGGGAATACAGGAACCAGAGAAGGGTTATTCCAAAGTAGGAGATACTAGTATCAGTAGTATATACAGGTGCTGGTCAATTTGAATATCATGAAAGTTGATTTATTTCAGTAATTCCATTAAAAAAGTGAAACTTGTGTAATGTACACATTCATTCCACACAGACTAATATATTTCAAGTGTTTATTTCTTTTAATTTTGATGACTATAACTGAAAACTAAGAAAAAAACAAACAAATTCAGTATCTCAGAAAATTACAATATTGTGAAAATGTTCAATATTGAGGATTCATGGTGCCACACTCAGCCAATTAACTCCAAACACCTGCAAAGGCCTTTAAATGGTGTCTCAGTCGAGTTCTGTAGGCGACACAATCATGGGGAAGACTGCTGACCTGACAGTTGTCCAAAAGACCATCACTGACATCTTGCACAAGGAGGGCAAGACACAAAAAGGTCATTGCAAAAGCGGCTGGCTGTTCACAGAGTGAATGTGTCCAAGCACATTAACAGAGAGGCCAAGGGAAGGAAGAGATGTGGTAGAAAAAAAGTGTACAACCAATAGGGACAACCGCACCCTGGAGGGGATTGTGAAACAAAACCGATTCAACAACGTGGGGGACATTCACAAAGAGTGGACTGAAGCTGGGGTCAGTGCTTCATGATCCACCACACACAGACGTATGTGAGACACTTTCAGCTGTCACATTCCTTGTGTCAAGCCACTCTTGAACAACAGACAGCGTCAGAAGCGTCTCGCCTGGGCTAAAGACAAAAAGGACTGGACTGCTGCTGAGTGGTCCAAAGTTATGTCCTCTGATGAAAGCAAATGTTGTATTTCCTTTGGAGACCAGGGTCCCAGAGTCTGGAGTCAGTCATGGTTTGGGGCGCCATATCATCTGCTGGTGTTGGTCCTTTGTGTTTCCTTAGGTCCAAAGTCAACGCAGCCGTCTACCAGGAAGTTTTAGAGCACTTCATGCTTCCTGCTGCTGACCAATTTTATGGAGATGCAGATTTTATTTTCCAACAGGACTTGACGCCTGCACACCTTGCCAAAGCTGTCAGTATCTGGTTTAAAGGGATATGCCACCCCCAGGTCAAACTTGGGCATCTCCCCACAGTCCAGAGACTAAAATAAGTGGTGGAAAGCGTTTTCCTGCTCACCCAGCCATTGTCCAGGTCTGTCAGCACTGACCGCCGCGGTATCTGCAGCTCCTCCGCCTTAGACTGGAGTCTAACGTCGCCAGAGAAAGATTTCGGCCAAAAGGAATTAATTTGCTCGATGCTTTTCCCAATTACTTTGTGTGTAGTGCGCATTCATATCGAGTGCAAATAAATGTGCAAATCAACACGGAGAGCTTGACTTGGTCATTTTGGGTGGGAACTATTTTCCAGTGCGGAAGAATACAGTCGAATCACACACCACGCTGACAGGGGAATCCCTGTTAAGCACCAGGAAGGGAGTTCCCCTGTTACGCAGCGTGGTGTGTGCTTCGGCTCTGTTGTTCCCGCCCAAAATGACCAAGTCAAACCCAAAATGGTGCAAATGCATTTATCCCGGTTGTGAAAACCAAATGACAGCTTGGACGAAGTTGAGTTTTCACAGACTTCCTCGTCACAATCTGGAGTTATTGAAGCTGTGGCGAATTGCGTTTGAGAATGGACCCAAACACGAAAACATGGATGGATATCGGATTACACGCCACTTTTGACTCCAGCGGAAGTGGAGACTAACATTGAGCTTTTGTCATCTGAAAAGTGCTAAAGTTTGTGTTATTTAGTGACTCCAACAGCATGCCCCTGCCCCGAGCACTCATGTTACAGATATCGCTAAACTACCAAATCTCCGGAAATACTCCAAATGACACCAAAGTATGTGTGTGTTTTGTGTGTGTTATGTGTGTGTTATGTGTGTTATGTGTGTGTTTTGTGTGTGTTATGTGTGTGTTATGTGTGTGTTATGTGTGTGTTATGTGTGTGTTTTGTGTGTGTTATGTGTGTGTTATGTGTGTTTTGTGTGTGTTATGTGTGTTTTGTGTGTGTTATGTGTGTTATGTGTGTGTTTTGTGTGTGTGTTATGTGTGTGTTATGTGTGTGTTTTGTGTGTGTGTTATGTGTGTGTTTTGTGTGTGTTATGTGTGTGTTATGTGTGTGTTATGTGTGTTATGTGTGTTTTGTGTGTGTTATGTGTGTGTTGTGTGTGTGTTTTGTGTGTGTTATGTGTGTGTTATGTGTGTGTTATGTGTGTGTTTTATGTGTGTGTTATGTGTGTGTTATGTGTGTGTTATGTGTGTGTTATGTGTGTTATGTGTGTGTTTTGTGTGTGTTATGTGTGTGTTATGTGTGTTATGTGTGTGTTATGTGTGTGTTATGTGTGTTATGTGTGTTATGTGTGTGTTATGTGTGTTATGTGTGTGTTATGTGTGTTTTGTGTGTGTTATGTATGTGTTGTGTGTGTGTTATGTGTGTGTTATGTGTGTTATGTGTGTGTTTTGTGTGTGTTATGTGTGTGTTATGTGTGTTATGTGTGTGTTATGTGTGTTATGTGTGTGTTATGTGTGTGTTTTGTGTGTTATGTGTGTGTTTTGTGTGTGTTATGTGTGTGTTGTGTGTGTGTTTTGTGTGTGTTATGTGTGTTATGTGTGTGTTTTGTGTGTGTTATGTGTGTGTTATGTGTGTGTTTTGTATGTGTTATGTGTGTTTTGTGTGTGGTATGTGTGTGTTATGTATGTGTTATGTGTGTGTTATGTGTGTGTTATGTATGTGTTATGTGTGTGTTATGTATGTGTTATGTGTGTGTTATGTGGGTGTTATGGATGTGTTATGTTTGTGTTATGTCTGTGTTATGTGCGTGTTATGTGTGTGTTTTGTGTGTGTTATGTGTGCGTTATGTGTGTGTTATGTGTGTGTTATGTATGTGATGTGTGTGTTTTGTATGTGTTATGTGTGTGTTTTGTGTGTGTTATGTGTGTGTTATGTGTGTGTTTTGTGTGTGTTATGTGTGTGTTATGTGTGTGTTATGTGTGTGTTTTGTGTGTGTTATGTGTGTGTTATGTGTGTGTTATGTGTGTGTTATGTGTGTGTTTTGTGTGTGTTTTGTATGTGTTATGTGTGTGTTATGTGTGTGTTTTGTGTGTGTGTGTTATGTGTGTGTTATGTGTGTGTTATGTGTGTGTTATGTGTGTGTTATGTGTGTGTGTTATGTGTGTGTTATGTGTGTGTTTTGTGTGTGTCATGTGTGTGTTATGTGTGTGTTATGTGTGTTGTGTGTGTTTTGTGTGTGTTATGTGTGTGTTATGTGTGTGTTTTGTATGCCACAGGGACTGCAGGAAATGAGCAGCGAGAGCATCTGGTACAAAGCATCTCTTCAATGTTTTTTTGATTAATGCTGCTGTAAAATAAACTAACTACCATACTGTGGAACATTTCAGGCAAAGCAATAACATCTCCGTGGATACAAGCAGCTAATGGACCTTAAACAATGGATCATTAAAGCATCATTTCACCTTCAACACTTCTTGCTTTTGTGTCAAAGCACCAAGGCAACTAGTGAGTGATGGAAATCCAGCACTGTTACCATTTCCATAGCAATTAAGCATTCAAACCAAACCCTTCCGTCTTCTAAATGGGTCCTGGAAATGTCCAAGTGAAACCCATGAACACCAGTGGGTAATAGGGGGTAATAGGTGTTGTTCCTCAGACTGTCCTGCCTCTCCTCTCACTGGAAAGCCTCAGTTAAACGTCTTTGGGAGCAGGAGGTAGTGGGCTTGTCCTAATTATACAAGACTCCAAGGACATTCAGGAGTCAGGCTGGGAACACTACACGGCCACGGGAATGTTTAGCCCGAAGGACGCGTTTAACACAGGTCTGGGTCTGTGTCAACACAAAAATAATATGAATACATGGGAATATGAATGTAAAAACAGTGTCATGTACAGAGCAGAGGAGTATATTTGTGTTGGCTCTAGAGAAAACATGAGCACATCCCTTGGGAACCAGTCTGTAGCTGCATTTGTTCTCAATGGACCCAATGTAAACAACACCGAGCCATTTTGGGAGGTTTTTACCTTTTACCTGACGTTAGAAAACCAACATGTCCCTGATAGGTTGCACTTCTTTACGCATGCGTATTTCTCGAGAATTATCATTTACCTGCGAGGTTAAACGCGTGGAATAAGCTGTGGGTGTCGGTGCAGTGGTCCTTCGGTGGTCTAAACCGGTGTCACTGTGGTACAAGTCCCGTGTGCTGCGTCCGTGCGGCGCTGAGCACCATCGGCATCCCCGCGTCCCCCGCGTCCGCCGCTCCTCCTCTGGGCAGGAGATGTCCGAGCACACCGGTGCACCCCCGGGGCTGACGCGGTGACAGGAGGCGGGCTGGGGTCGGCTGTGGGTTCAGGGGATGTGGGTTGAGACCGTCCCCCGCCCGAAGTGAACACACCGCGGCCGTGAGAGCTCCGCCGCGCTGCGCGTCTCAGCTCCGAGTCCGACGCGCTCTCCTCCACCCGGAGCCTCCTCCCACAACACCTCCTCCTCCTCCTGCTCCTCCTCCCCGCCTCCCGGACTATTGCCCTTCAAACGGAACGAGGCCACGGCGCTTCCGCACACGCTCCGTGGAGCTGTGGAGCTGTGGAGGAATCACAGACACAAACATGGCGCTGTGGATCATCACTAATCACACAGAAGCGCCTCTCACGTGTCACTGTGTTCTTGGGGAACATTTCATGTAACCACAAAAGTGAATCATTGTCAAAAATCAATAATCCGGGTGTAATGTACAGACTGTGAGCATGTCCGCCACCTGCGCGGACCACCTCCGCCCTCTAGTGGCTGCGAGAGGAAATGTGATGCCAAAAGTGTGAGGTCAAAGTCCTGCAGTCCTGTGTTACCCAAAAACATTAAGATAACATAAGATCTGCCTTTATTAGTCCCAAAATTTCATGTTGCAACGCACAGATCAAGACCAGCAGGAAAAAGTAGCAATAAAACAAGACAGGCCTGGACTGGTAATCGGGCACACCGGGCATTTTCCCGGTGGGCCGACAGTCCTAGGGGCCGATGGCCTTCTTCTTTTTTTTTTTAACTTAGAGATCGGCCCACAATTTAGGACTGAACCAGGACTACATCAGGTCTGAACCAGGACTAAACCAGGACTACATCAGGTCTGAACCAAGACTAAACCAGGTCTGAACCAGGACTAAACCAGGACTACATCAAGTCTGAACCAGGACTACATCAGGTCTGAACCAAGACTAAACCAGGACTAAACCAAGACTACATCAGGTCTGAACCAAGACTAAACCAGGACTAAACCAGGACTACATCAGGTCTGAACCAGGACTACATCAGGTCTGAACCAAGACTAAACCAGGTCTGAACCAGGACTAAACCAGGACTAAACCAGGACTACATCAGGTCTGAACCAAGACTAAACCAGGACTAAACCAGGACTACATCAGGTCTGAACCAAGACTAAATCAGGTCTGAACCAGGACTAAACCAGGACTAAACCAGGACTAAATCAGGACTAAACCAGGACTAAACCAGGACTAAATCAGGACTAAACCAGGACTAGATCAGGTCTGAATCAGGACTAATTATGAGGGGCTGGTTTAAGCCAAAAATGCCAGGGCCATTTTTTGTCCCAGTCCAGACCTGAAACAAGATAATAAATAATGTCTTAAATAATTTCAAAATAGACTCTGGAGTACAGCTGAATATTGTAGATAAAGTTGAGTGACATGTTGTGAACATGTGTGAAACACCTGTGAACCTCCTCCACACACCGAGGGCATTATTAGTCTGTCTACATTTCCAAAGCGGTAAATACTCTCTTCCACCTTGTGATGTCATGAAGTGGTAGCTTTCAAGTTAACAGCTACATTTACCTTTAGTTCAGTAGAGATTGGCAGTTCCGGATGTGAAGTCATCCAAATGATTCTAGTGAAGATGTGTGGAGTTTAAAAACACAGTGGAGCCCTTCCTGTATTACTGCATGACATCATAAGGTGGAACAGTGTTTTTGGGAGAAGAACTCAGCCTAAATCTGCAGGGTTTGTGTGTTAAACGTGTGTGAATGAAACAAAACACAATTCTAGTCATATGGGCCCTTTAAAGACCCATCTGTTTAAAGCTGCTTTTAATGTTTGAATTATTTGCTATTTTTATTCATTTTGTTTTATTTTTGACTGTTTTATGGACTTATTTTATTGTATTGCCGTGAAGCGTCTTTGAGTGTCATGAAAAGCACTATATAAATACATTTTATTATTATTATTTTGTGTTTCTGTTTGTGTTAGCATAGCTCACTAGCCTCCTGGGCCAGTCTGATGAACAAACAACTCTTGGACATTTTACGGCCTTACTTTGAACTTTTCTTGGAAATGGAAAGGGAAGTAGCTCATTGTGCTCTCGGATCAAATATACTGTACCTCAGTGTTATTAAAGCCTGAGGGGATCTGGGCAGGAATTCGCACTTTTTGCCCGCAGTTGTGCAGATTTGGCTCGTATCTGATGGGTCTACTGTCTTATTCCATGAAGGAAGTGACACATTCTAGTGTCGGATCATCTGATCTCTGCATATTTGACGTTTTGTGGACATGGGGCAGTAATACTGTGTCCACAGCTGCCAACTCCAACACTTCCTGTTTACGTGAGACGTCACGGGGACGTCACGGGGACGTCAGCGCCTGCGCTCAGCCTGGTCTGTGGTAAACTCCGGACTGGATTTCAGCCTGTTCGCACTGGATTTATATATTTTGGGTCATATAAGCCTAAAATCTCAAAGGAAACATGTTTCTGCTGGTATTTTTTATTTTATTTATTTATTTATTTGACAGGGACAATGCAATCGGACATAGTTACAGAACAGAGTTTAGCAGATGCTAATTTTCAACCCCCGTCCCTGGTTGAGCTTTTCTACACTAACATAAAATCTAAAGTACATATATATATATATATATATAGATATAGATAAAAAACATACAATTTCATCTATATAAATACAACAGTGCAAAGACATGTAACACTCACTCGGCTCATTCACTCATTCTAACACTATTTACACATGGGGACATCTTTGGTTTCTCTTGAGCCAAGATTTAAGTTTAACGGTGAACAGTTTCAACTCAGAGATGGACTTAATTTCTGTGGGCAGGAGTTCCACAGTTTACAGCTCTTATAAGAGAAGACTGTCCACATGACGTCCTGCACTGGTGGAGTTTACACTGAGAGTTTAAGGAGCCTCTTGTCGTCCTGCTGCTGTTTGGTCTTTGTATAAATGTACTGAGCTTCTGGAGCCAGATTATGGAAACATGTGAAAAATAATTTGAGAAAACATAAATTGCTGAAACTGTCAAAACTTAATAAATGATAATGACTGAGAATGTGACTCCTGTTGACTTTAGCCTTACTTTCATTCAGGGATCTCGGGGTTGCAGATGGATCCCGTCCACTCAATCCAGTCAGTTTTAATAATAATAATAATAATTCATAGCATTTATACAGCGCCTTTCATGCCACTCAAAGCTCTTTACACTTCATTGTTCATTCACTCCACACTTGGTGGTGGTAAGCTTCTGTAGCCACAGCTGCCCTGGGGCAGACTGACAGAAACGAGGCTGCCAATCTGCGCCATCAGCCCCTCCAACCACCTCCAACACTCACACACACTCCACTTTCATACTAGGCAATGTGGGTGAAGTGTCTTGCCTAAGGACACAATGACAGTTTTTTGTGACTGGCGCCCCCCTGTGGCACCTGGAATTCCCAGTGTCGCCCATCCAAGTACTACTAATAAAATAATAATAATACATTTTATGTATAAAGCGCTTTTCAAGACACTCAAAGACGCTGTACAAGAGGTAAAATCAGTAATAAAACAAGTAACAAAACAATAAACAATCAGACAAACATTAAACATTAAGAACCATTAAAAGCGGTTTTAAAAAGGTGAGTCTGGAGCAGTTTTTTAAAGGTGGGGAGGTCAGAGCAGTCACAGGTTGTGGGAGTGAGTTCCAGAGGGTGGGGGCAGGTTCGGAGCTTGGTCCTGTAGGGGAGGGACAGGAGGGTGGTGTCGGAGGAACAGAGGGAGCGGGATGGGGTGTGGCGGCGCAGAAGGTCAGAGAGGTATGATGGGGCCAGGTTATGGAGGGCTTTGTGGGTCAGGAGGAGGACTTTGAATTGGATGCGCTGAGGGATGGGGAGCCAGTGGAGGTTTTGGAGAACAGGAGTGATGTGGTCTCGGGAGCGGGTGTGGGTGAGGAGGCGGGTCTCGGGGGCGGGTGTGGGTGAGGAGGCGGGTCTCGGGAGCGGGTGTGGGTGAGGAGGCGGGTCTCGGGAGCGGGTGTGCGTGAGGAGGCGGGTCTCGGGAGCGGGTGTGGGTGAGGAGGCGGGTCTCGGGAGAGGGTGTGGGTGAGGAGGCGGATCTCGGGAGCGGGTGTGGGTGAGGAGGCGGGTCTCGGGAGCGGGTGTGGGTGAGGAGGCGGGTCTCGGGAGCGGGTGTGGGTGAGGAGGCGGATCTCGGGAGCGGGTGTGGGTGAGGAGGCGGGTCTCGGGAGCGGGTGTGGGTGAGGAGGCGGGTCTCGGGAGCGGGTGTGGGTGAGGAGGCGGGTCTCGGGAGCGGGTGTGGGTGAGGAGGTGGGCAGCAGAGCTTCTGAGATCTGACGGGATCAGGCTTTGACAGGCAGGTATGGCCACGATGGTTTTATTCATCTTAATGTGAGAAGTCTGCTACCTAAAATGGATGTGGTACGTATCTGGGCTCTCTCAACTGAAGCAGATGTGACTGTGGTTTCTGAGACGTGGCTGAACAGAACCGTGACTGATTCAGACATTCATATAAAAGGTTCTAATGTCTCCAGGGCCGATCGTCCCAAGAGAGGAGGAGGCATAGCAATATATTTCAGGAGTAAATTCAGTGCAAAAATTCTTGTTCAAACATCTCTGTCTAGGAAATTTGAATTTTTAGCTATTGATTTGGCTGTTTCTAGTGTCCTGCATATTACACTTGTCGGCTGTTATAGGACACCCTCTGCTCATAACTCTGCACTTCCTTCTTTAGTGGAGCAGTTGTCCTCCCTAAGTTACAATGAAATTGTAATAATTGGGGACCTAAATTGGGATTGGTTGCATCCTCCCTCTGACGACTTTAAATCCTATTGTGACTCTTTGAACCTCTTTCAGATTGTAAATGCTCATACAAGGCCAGCCCTAAAATGCCCAGAGAAGTCCTCTCATTGATTTGATTTGAACAAATGCACCTTCTAAATATTCTACTGCTGCTGTCTTTGTGAATATTAGTGATCATTGAGTCACTGCCACCTCGAGAAATACAAAAATGCCCAAAACAAAACCATGCATTGTTATCAAAAGGGATACGAAGACATTTTGTGACCAAGCTTTCTGCCAAGATCTTCAGAATTTTGATTGGCATAGGATGATGCAGATGGATGATGTTGAGAAAGCCTGGAGCTACTTTCAAGAGGGTTTTACTAAATTACTTGATAAACATGCTCCAGTCAGACATTACAAAGTTAAAAGTCGAAATAATGCCTGGTATAGCTCAGACTTGGCCCAACTGTTGCATGGGCAAAAGCCAGACAAACTGACTACTGTAACACTTGCACCACTGCTATTCGGAGAGCAAAATCTGATCCTTTCATCAAAAACACAACAGAAAATCTAAACAACCCTGCAAAATTTTGGAAAATAATGAAGTCCCTAAATGAAACAATTTCTGATATGGAGCTGCCTGTGAGCATCATAAAAGACTCCTGGAACATAACAGACAAAATGGAGATGTTATCCTGCTTTAATGAGCATTTTGGGTCATTATTTGACTCTACAAAACATCTGCCTGACTCTCCTCAGCCAACAATGAATCCACATCTGACGCGCAAATTCTCTTTCCGCCATTTCACTATCCTGGATGTGTCAATGGCCCTAAAGGGTCTGGATCAAACCAAATCTGCAGGTCCTGATGAGCTCGAGCTGTGTGGAGTTTAAAAACACAGTTCAGGACTTCCTGCATTACAATATAACATCACAAAGGGGAACAGTGTTTTCTGTTGGAGAGAAGAACTTAGTTTTTATTTAAAAATGTGCAGGTTTGTGTGTTAAACATGTGTGAATGAAACAAAACACAACTCCAGGTGTGTTTGTGACGAGGAAACAACATTAGAACAGAGATCAGGAAATACTTTAATATGGACCCTTTAAAGACTTGAATGTTATTTCTGGTCTGTTTGTGCATGTGTCATATAAGACATACTTCTATAAATAAATGTATATGTACAAGTCAAAATAAAATAGAAAAATAAGTAACACAATATAAAATCACAGATATACAAGAAACAAGAAAGATTTGATGACTGACAGAGCATAAGATTATCCGTTTCTTAAGACTGAGGTGTTGTACAGTTGTAGGGAGTATTATCTGTTACATAAGTATGATCTGAATGTAGTTCTGTATCTCTCACTGTTTGGGTGGAGTCCTCATGTGTGTTGGGCAGTGGAGGTGCGTACAGCAGGTGGAGGAGGACACATCATGGTCCAGTGTGTGTTTGATTATATTACATATTGGCTAAGACTTCAGGCACCACAAAGCAGAGAAAGAGTGTGGAGTACAGGGGAACGATGATGACATTCACACCTGTGGGTAAAACCATTGTCTATGTGAACGGTCCAAACGTGCGCTGGTACAGCTGTGCTCCAGAGACATGGAGAACAAAACACAAGGTCAGAGAGTTTTGGCTCGTCATCACCAAGGGGAGGTCACAAAAAGACACTATAACATTTCCAGTCAATCTAAAATGTGATGATGTAATAAAACGTGAACAGCGTCTGGTTCAAGTTTGTTTTCGGTCTGTCTCTTAGTGAAGAGCGAAAGGTGCAATGCAAATCATTGGAGTTTAGTATTTTGGAGTTTTAGTATTAAGTTATGACAATAAAGGAAAGGTGTTGTATTTGTATTTGTGAAATAATAACTATTACTTGTTTGTAATAGGGTTGCTAGGTAACAGTCATGTGGTCCTCGGGTTTCCGAGATGAGAAGTTTGGATTCCGACTTGTTTGCATTTATATGCCTTTATCTCAGGAAGTGGTGATTTGATGATCAAATCACTGAGTCTGCTCATGAACCAGTAAGATGTGTTGTTGCTTCTCAAAAGCTCACTGAGATCTTAAGACATAATGTGAACATTTCACAATTATGTCTTCAAAGCTTTTAATCTTCTTGTGTATTTTTTATTGCTCAAAAATAGTTTGGAAAAACACGCATTCTTACAGGAATTTGGGAACGGACAAACTGGGAGAAATGTTCTTAAAGGGCCCATATTAGGCTATTTTCTGATCTATGTTCTAATGTTGTTTCCTCATCACAAACACACCGGGACTGCGTTTTGAGGACACGTGTGGAGGAGATGTGGCTGCAGATCCTCACCGCCTGTGGCCTGTTGGTGAGGAAGTCCCATATCCAGCAGCAGATGGACGTCCCCAGGCCCAGGGCGGTGAGCTTAGAGACCAGTTTGGAGAGGATTATGGTGTTGGATGCCGAGCTGTAGTCGATGAAGAGCATTCTCACATATGTCTCACAAATGAACCTCTTTGAAGAGATAAAATAAACAGTTCTTTAAACTGAGGGAAAGCCTCTCCACAGGCAGCACCTTCCACAGGAGAGGAGCACACACACCTGTGCACCAGGTGCTCACAGCAGTCTGGCCTTTCAACTGTACAGTTTAGGGATGTGCCTTTATAGAAAATTTCCTTTTTTTTCCCACATTGAAATCTGATGTGTTTTCAGAGTGTTTATTTGTTGTGAGGCAAGACACAGAAATGAGCAGCTCCTCACTGTGCTTTGCTGTGATTCTGACGTAGACCTTTGTTGCCATGGAGACACGCCTCACTTTCTGCACAACAGGCCATCCACAAGTGCTGCATCCTGTTTTTAGTTTGGTTTAAAGAGGCCCAGACATGTGTACTCAAAAACTATAGGCTCATCATCATAATCATGGAATTTTACTTTAGTAACATAAAAATAATGAAAAACTATGTTCATGTCAATTCCTGAAAATGTGTTTCTCAGAAAATGAAAGTAGCACCAGCTCCTCAGTGGGGTCCAGACGCACAGACACTTCTGAAGGGTTCATGTCTATTGCAGAAGGATTATGGAAAGGACCTTTCCCTGTGTTTCTCTGTGTCCTCTGTGTCCTTCGTTAGGAGGGCGAGTGGTTTTCTGAACACCATTCACCTGGTGCTTTTATTGAGCACTGAGTGGTTTGGCACTGGCTCATTCAACCTTTGGCTCCTCAGGTCAAACTTGTGTTTCTTGGCATGAACTAAAAACCCATTTACGCACCATTTAAATCCAAATCCACTTTATTTCTATAGCACATTTCATAAACATAAACAGTTTCCAAAGTGCTGCACAGACAGAAGAACTACAGCGACACAACAAACATCAGGTACAGAACCATGGAGTAAAAACTAAGTAAAAACTAAAACTAAGTAAAAAATAAAATACAGTAAAATAAAATAAATAAATAAATAAAATGATCAAATAAAATTAATTAATTAATTAAATAAAATAAAAACACAGAGGACCACACAACTCATGTGGGATTAAAACCCAGAGAATAAAAATAGAATTTAAACAGCTCTGTCTTCATCTCTGTCTTCATCTCTGTCTTCATCTCTGTCTTCATCTCTGTCTTCATCTCTGTCTCCAGCTCTGTCTTCAGCCAGGGGCGTGGAGGCGCGGAGCAAAGATCCGCGCGGATCCTTGTGCAGGGGCCGGGGTGGGGGGCTGGTGCTGTGCTGGCTCGTGGTTACATGAAGACAGAGTAGCGCACGGTGTACAGTATATGACAAATATGAGAGTGGCTTTCGCCCAGGGCGCAAATCACTCTAGGAACGCCACTGTCTCCAGCTCTGTCTTCATCTCTGTCTTCAGTTCTGTCTTCATCTCTGTCTTCATCTCTGTCTTCAGCTCTGTCTCCAGCTCTGTCTTCATCTCTGTCTTCATCTCTGTCTTCATCTCTGTCTCCAGCTCTGTCTTCATCTCTGTCTCCAGCTCTGTCTCCAGCTCTGTCTTCATCTCTGTCTTCATCTCTGTCTTCAGTTCTGTCTTCATCTCTGTCTTCATCTCTGTCTCCAGCTCTGTCTTCATCTCTGTCTTCATCTCTGTCTTCAGTTCTGTCTTCATCTCTGTCTTCATCTCTGTCTTCATCTCTGTCTTCAGTTCTGTCTTCATCTCTGTCTCCAGCTCTGTCTTCATCTCTGTCTTCAGCTCTGTCTTCAGCTCTGTCTTCATCTCTGTCTTCATCTCTGTCTTCAGCTCTGTCTTCAGCTCTGTCTCCAGTTCTGTCTTCATCTCTGTCTTCAGCTCTGTCTCCAGCTCTGTCTTCATCTCTGTCTTCATCTCTGTCTTCAGTTCTGTCTTCATCTCTGTCTTCATCTCTGTCTTCATCTCTGTCTTCAGTTCTGTCTTCATCTCTGTCTCCAGCTCTGTCTTCATCTCTGTCTTCAGCTCTGTCTTCAGCTCTGTCTTCATCTCTGTCTTCATCTCTGTCTTCATCTCTGTCTTCAGCTCTGTCTTCAGCTCTGTCTTCATCTCTGTCTTCATCTCTGTCTCCAGCTCTGTCTTCAGTTCTGTCAGCCATAAGCTCTGATGATGTGGATTCCTCCAAAGTGTTTCAGAGCCCAAGGATCCTGCCCACAGGTCTGTGTACTGAGCCTGAGCAGGTCTGAGACAGCACCACTGTCCTCAGGCTCATGAGTCTGCAGGAGGAGCCGGTGAGTCTCTGCCCTGACCGCTGGGGGGCGTCACGGGACAGCGGGACAGAGCCGTGTCCAGGCAGACCGGGGGCGGAGACACGGGGCGGGATTACACCTTTCACTGAAGGGAAATGTGAGTTCAAAAAGCCGCTAACGGCCCGTGGACAGTCCCGCCGTGTGTGTGTGTGTGTGTGTGCGCCGTGTGACACTCGAACCACGACACGCAAAAACAAGTGTGCGCGGAATGAACGGAACCACTTTGGAGTAACTTTTGGCGAGTTTGAAAACGAGCCTCGTCCAGAGCTGATCCCAGAGGACAAAAGGACAGCCCGGGACAGAAGAGGACCACAGGTGGATCGCGCTGACCCGGGGACGCACGGCCTGGACGCACTGTGGACACTGGAGATTATCCAACATGTCCGTGGAAAGTTATTCGTCGCTGGATGAGACTTCTCTCCGAGCCCTGGTGAGTGTGTCCCCAACCTGATGCTGCTGCGGTGCCAATCCAACCCACTGTCATTTATGTCACCCAGAGTCTGTGGGGGAAACACGCGTGGGTTTCACCCTGGATGTGTCTAACGGCGTGTAGGTCCTGTCCCTGTGGGGATGTGTCCCAGTGGGGATGTGTCCCTGTGTCCCAGTGGGGATGTGTCCCTGTGGGGATGTGTCCCTGTGTCCCTGTGGGGATGTGTCCCTGTGGGGATGTGTCCCTGTGGGGATGTGTCCCTGTGTCCCTGTGGGGATGTGTCCCTGTGGGGATGTGTCCCTGTGTCCCTGTGGGGATGTGTCCCTGTGGGGATGTGTCCCTGTGGGGATGTGTACCTGTGTCCCTGTGGGGATGTGTCCCTGTGGGGATGTGTCCCTGTGGGGATGTGTCCCTGTGTCCCTGTGGGGATGTGTCCCTGTGTCCCTGTGGGGATGTGTCCCTGTGGGGATGTGTCCCTGTATCCCTGTGGGGATGTGTCCCTGTGTCCCTGTGGGGCTGTGTCCCTGTGTCCCTGTGGGGATGTGTCCCTGTGGGGATGTGTCCCTGTATCCCTGTGGGGATGTGTCCCTGTGGGGCTGTGTCTCACACTGAGCACAGATAATCCCACAGGTGCACAGGCACCTCTGCTAAAGCAGCTTGTCTCGGTTTATCCCCGGTCACAGTGAGAGTCTGTTTATAACTGTACCTGGATTAGACATTTGACCTGCTCTTTGCTCTGGGCACATTTACACTGTCTACAGTTTTAAATGGTTATTTGCCATTATATACATTATATACATTATATACATTATATACATTATATACTTGCATTGGCACTCAAAGTACTTGACATCAACTAACCGTTCACTTCCCCTGTGCAGACACAGGACCTGCCCTGGGGTTAAGCACTGCTCAACAACACTATCACTATGATGAGTAAGAACACTATGATGAGTAAGAACACTATGATGAGTAAGAACACTATGATGAGTAAGAACACTATGATGAGGCTGTTGGACTTTGAATAAATAAAAGTGTGAACGAGGACCAGCTCATGTCGAGCCTCACCTGATACTGCGCTCAGTTTGATGAGTGTCAGTAGAATTTCTTATACCTTCACATACATGATCCTGGTGCTATGCTCAGTATGTCAGACTGATCACTGAGTCAGAGGACAGGTGCTGCTGTGAGTCCTGTGACTCACCGCCACTGTGTAGGGCTAAGCAAACTTCTGTTACACCATCGTCTGTGTGCCTGTGCCCGAGCCTGTGCCCAAGCCTGTGCCCGAGCCTGTGCCCGAGCCCGAGCCCATGCCTGTGCCTGTGCCCGAGCCTGTGCCCGAGCCTGTGCCCGAGCCTGTGCCCGAGCCTGTGCCCGAGCCCGAGCCTGTGCCCGAGCCTGTGCCCGAGCCTGTGCCCGAGCCTGTGCCCGAGCCCGTGCCTGAGCCTGTGCCCGAGCCCGTGCCTGAGCCCGTGCCTGAGCCCGTGCCTGAGCCCGTGCCTGAGCCTGTGCCTGAGCCTGTGCCCGAGCCCGTGCCTGAGCCCGTGCCTGAGCCTGTGCCCGAGCCTGTGCCCGAGCCTGTGCCCGAGCCTGTGCCCGAGCCTGTGCCCGAGACTGTGCCCGAGCCTGTGCCCGAGCCTGTGCCCGAGCCTGTGCCCGTGCCCGAGCCTGTGCCCGAGCCTGTGCCCGAGCCCGTGCCCGAGCCCGTGCCTGAGCCTGTGCCTGCATGCTGGTGTAGCTGGTGTAGAGAGGTGAATAAATGACCTCTATAACTCATGTGTTTTATTTGTTTATTACATGTAATGTTCATGTAATGTTCTGTGTATAGAATATTTGGAGATAATCCTGCTTTAGGGTGATGGTGTCATGATGCCGTTCCATATCGTCCTTTAGAGATTCATAGGACTGTAGTTAAAAACGTAACCTATTCCAATCGGGTACATTTTTTTTTTTACCTTATTTTCACCAATTTTGCAATTACCAATTAGTATGAAAGTGGCGTGTACATGAGTGTTGGAGGTGGTCGGAGGGGCCGATGGCGCTGATTGGCAGCCTCGCTTCCCTCAGTCTGCCCCAGGGCAGCTGTGGCTACAGAAAAGCAGCTCACCACCACCAAGTGTGGAGTGAATGAACAATGAACTGTAAAGCGCTTTGGGTGGCATGAAAGGCGCTATATAAATGCTATGAATTATTATTTATTATTATTACCCTTTTTTCTTTTTTTTTTTATCACTGTTTAGGGTGCACGGTTTAAACATGTCCAGAAGAACACACATTTTAGTCAAGTGTGAACTAAACAAGAACCCAATTCAAAGCTGTCCTCTTTGCCCCTCATGTTTATTGGCAGTACCAGTTCCTAATGACAGGGTTGAAAAGTACTTTGTCTCTCAATATTGCAGTATTTATGACACATTTTAAGCCTGTCCCATATCAATAGTTTTGGCCATCCACAGACGTGAGTCGTCCTCGATTACACTGACTCACTTTTAAAGAAATGATTTTACTTTTCAGAGTACTTTTCTAGCAGTTTCCTCTGGCTTGAATAATATTTTGATTGAAGTAACAGTGTTTAGTTGTGTTTCCTCCTCCCACTGTGAGGAAGTCTTTATGTTGACGATATGAAGTGATTGGAATGGGATCGGTGTCAGTTACAGTATCTGTATCGGCCGATGGATTGAATTTTTCTGTACTGGTTGATATCAATACTTGGCATCGATACATATTTTTTAAGCTTTTCAAGTTAACAGATTCCTTTTACCTTTAGTTCAGTAGGAATTGGCAACTGAAACCATCCAAATGCTTCTAGTGACTGTGTATGGAGTTTAAAAACAAAGTGGAGCACTTCCTGTATGGCCACATGACATCATAAGGTGATTATAAATTGGAACATAGATGTGTAAATGGCATATAGGTCCTTTAAGATGAATTTGTGGGTCTTGCTCTGGATTTTAAAAGTTTTGTATTGGTTATCGGCCACATCAACAGAACAAAATCCAAAAAACAAAATCCATATGGGCCCATCCCTGTCTGTATCTCAAATGTGTGAATCTGCTGCATGACGCCTGAGCAGTGGTGCCCTGGATGTTCAGAGGAAAAGATGTGTAAACGTGACGGGTGTGTTGACTTTTGCCTGGGGCGAGTCCAGTCTCTGTTTGGGGCATTATTTCTCCGTCTGCTGCAGAGGGCCAAGAGCTACAGACTGAGCCTCCTAAATCAGTGTCCGACAGGCACCAACTGTCTCCAGCCTGAGAACAAAATGGATGCACTGTTTTCTGAACATTTTATGACTTGGCTGGAGGAGTGCATCTCACGCCGAACAATAATTTATGAGCCCATTAAAATCCTGGAGATCAAATCTCCACTCAACATTATTTTATAGGTCACAGAGTCTCAGGATGATTATTCAAGCTGTGGGATTTTATTCACGTAATGATAACATTTCAAACTCGATTACAATACAAAGGAATAGACTTGATTCTGATACTGCAATGAAAAACTTTCTTCAGACAATAGAAAGTGATTTTCAATATTAAATGGTGATATTTTCTTTTCTATTCCCATGTGTCCTTATATCTGTTGTAATCAATAGTGGTCCATATCTATGTGCTCTTAAACTTGTTCTGATACAGAACAAATACAGTCATCAAGATAAAGAAAGTACAGTGGTACCTCACCTTACGAAATTAATTTGTTCCAGAAGTGGTTTCGTAATGTGAATTTTTCTAAGTTGAGTAGCTATTTCAATGGAAAAGGCCTGATTCGTTCCAAGGGTTTTTTTAATAGTGTAACTTTTTTTTTATAGTGTAACATTTGTGTTCTGCGTCCTGATTGGAATAAACCAGGTCTAGACCAGAACTAAACCAGGTCTAAACCTGGACTGGACCTGGACTAAACCAGGATTATCCCGGGACATGGCAGTGCCGTTGGAGGAGCGCGGTGCTCGTGTCTCCGCGCTCCTTGCGCGTTCTGCGCTAGAGCTAAGAGGCCGAGAAAGACGCTCTTTCAGCGGGAATAAGAGCGGGGCGGGCTCTGGTTCTATCTGACTTCCAGGTCTAGACCAGAACTAAACCAGGACCGGATCAGGTCCAGACCTGGACCAAACCGGGACCAGACCAGGATTAAATCACCCCGTGCTCGGCCCCGAGGGGAAGGCACAGCCAGGGCGCCGCGGCTGCATCCCGCGCCCGCAGCCCCGGTGTACTCGCGCCTTTGCGCCGTGTCAACGTCACTTTTTGATCCTTCGATGTCGGCTCTTCCTATCATTGTGGAGCAGAATTCACCAAGCGTTGGATTGTTCACTCACTAAGGGAACGTGAGCGGGGTTTAGACCGTCGTGAGACAGGTGAGTTTTACCACACTGATGATGTGTTGTTGATAGTAATCCTGTGTCTCCGCTCCCCTCGCACGTTCGGCGCTATATTGAGCCATATCCCCCCCCAACACATTCCATTGAAAATCTATGAAAGTTCGAGTGTTCAAACGAGAGAGAAATGCGAGAAAAGCCCAACTCCAGTCTGAGAAAAGCGTAGAATGTGTGTGGTGAGGCATTTACAGCCCTAAAACATGTAGAACAATTGCAAAATACAAAGTTGTCCTACCTCGTGGACCTCTCCCACCGCGGGCCCCCTCTGGAACCTAACCCCGTGTGTGTTGATAAAGTGTATTTACGTTTCGGGGCGTGCATCTGAGCGCGCATTAATTGAATTTTTGAGATTTCGCGTTTTGTAACTTGAATTTTCTTTCGTATCTAGAGACCAAAATTTACCGTGAAGGTGTTTCGTAACTTGGATTTTTCGTTTGTTGGGTCTTTCGTAAGGTGAGGTACCACTGTAGTATTTTGTGTTCAGTTCTAGATTAAGATGAAGTCTTTATTTGGTCTCACACACAGTGACACACGGGAGAAATTTGACTTCTGCATTTGACCCATCCTTTTCAGGAGCAGTGAGCAGCCATCTTTCGGCGCCCGGGGGGCAGTACCGGGAAGGGTCTTGCCCAAGGACCCACACTGGCTAGCTCATTGCCAGGGGGGGATTTGAACCCACATCCCCCCGGGGAAAGTCAGTGACTTACCAGTTGAGTTAACCAGTTCTGTTCTATCACTGAAGAAGTTGAATTTTTATCTCCATTGTGGAATCAGAATCGAGTGAATTTCTAGTATCAAAATTATTTTTGAGATTTTATTTTTGTGGCAACATTAGTGGAAAACCTGCATCCTTACTGTGAGTGGGCTTGCATCTCCACAGATCTGACTCTTATTTGGCCTTGGCTTGTTTCCATGGAAATGTTGTACCTCTGGCTATAATATTCCACAGTATGGCATTAAACTTTTCTATCTCCATGGAGAATGTTGGTATGTTTCAAAATAAAATGGTATTGCTTCTTCAAATTTCTTTTGAAATGGAACCTACCTGAGTGACTGAGGGATTATGCAGATGTTTTAACTAAAGCTTTTATTAACTTTCACTTTCCATGGAATCATGCCGGTGACGTGTTACCTCCAGAAAGTTACACAGTGTTGCTTTATGAATAGGGTTTGAATGATTGAATCACTCTTCTAATGTAACGTTCTGTGTTAGCACTGCCCTCAGCCTGAGCCCGTCTGGGCCCAGCTCCTGTGCTGTGGGCCCGTCCTGGCCCGTCCTGGATGAAGGCTCCTTTTGTCCCACAGAATACACAGTGTCTTGGTTTGCATGTGACACTGATCTGCTGCTTTGTCCTCCAGCTCAAACATGCATTGTGTACATGGTGGAGGATCCAGGCAACACCGTAACCCGTCATAACCCGACCACTACACCCAATGTTTCATTGTAGGGACTAGGGAGGCACCTCGATACCTCGATACCTCGACTTTAAGTATCTGCCGTTACCTGATACTAACCGATACCAGGTGCAGGGATAGAAAATGGCACGTACAGTATTTCCTTATTACACAATAGACTCAATTGTTTTATGTAACTGTTATTTGTCCTTCACATCACAATTGAACAACTTTGTATGAATAAAAGTTGAAACATTATGAGACATTCTGGGCCAAAAGCAGTCTCTAAATAGTCTTCTTACACCCAAGTTTTTTTTCAAGATGGCGCTGGAGAGGCCAGCTGCCTGTGACAGACGCTCCGACCCTGACTTACCTTTTTTCCTCTTTTTACCTGTATATAGACGTTTTCCTCATTTTTTTTCTTTAGGTAAAACACGGTGCAGTTGTGCACCTGGGAAGCCTACTCTTACTACAGCTTTATCATCAGCTGTAGTGTTTTTTTGCACTTTATGAATCTGCGCAAGGAGATGTGCAAGGGACTGTCGCACTCAGCCACGGCTCGTATCACATCAGCTGCTCAGTCTACGGGGGCCTTCTCTACGCCGGGAAACCTGAAGTATCAGCAGAGATACAGAGGACGAAGAGAGGATGCAGGGGTGGACGAAAGAAACAGAGACCGGGATTACCGTATTAGTGCATGTAGGATTTCATGCAAAAAGAAAAAGGAAAAAGGCAGATTAAGGCTACGTTTATACGGCGACGATCAAAACAGAAGACACAAAAGTGGCGTCTCGTCTTCAATTTTTTTATCCGCGTTTATACGAAGACGCAAAAGTGGACGCAAAAGCCAGCGAAGGGAGGCGCTGGACTGAAAAAACAACAACAAAAAACCATCACATCAGCATCAAGTTACATTTCTAACCACGACTGTACCGGAAAAGAGAAAACTTCAAAATAAAATGCTCTAGTTGTGTTTTAAATGAGTTGTTAAGTTCCGCTCCGAACATTTCAGTGACTTGTATTTTTGTTGACATGTTTTTGAATATTGTACTGAAAATAGTGACATTACAGGAGGATTACAGTGAATTAGAAAATATAAAATCACATGGGGTTTTACATTTGAAGTGCCTCATGCGGAAGTCGCTTGTCTTGGCGTCTGTGGCTGTGAGAGTGTGAGAAAGACTTGTACGCCGTAGACGTGTGTGGGTGCCATTTATACAATTGTTGAAATGACTCTTGTATGTTGACTAGAGCTGTTAGCGCAGCTTGAACATCCGTGGTATCAAGGTATGCTGCATCTATGTGACGTAAACACGTACGCGACGTGAGCAGATCTGACCAGTTTTGCGTCTTGGGCAGTTTACACGGAGACGTTACAGCGGAGCGTATTTCACTTTTCCACTCTGGAGGGTGGTTTCAGATTTTTGCGTTTTTAGGCCCCAAAAACGCCGTCGCCGTGTAAACGAAAGGCACTTCCCATAAAATATTTTGTCGTTTTTACCCGTAAACTGTCCAGTCACTTCCAAACCCCATTTCACTCACTGCACGCCATCATGTGTGGAGTGTGTGTGAGTGTTGGAGGTGGTCGGAGGGGCCGAACGCGCAGATTGGCAGCCTCGCTTCTGTCAGGGCAGCTGTGGCTACAGAAAGTATCTCACCACCACCAAGTGTGGAGTGAATGAACAATGAACTGTAAAGAGCTTTGGGTGTCATGAAAGGCGTTGTATAAATGCTATGAATTATTATGATCATGTCTCTGCTGTGGTCTGTATGAATCCTTTTTGAACCTGATAAAATAATTAGCTGAAGAAGACTTTAATGACCAATTCATTGCAGTAACGACTTCAGTGCTCCAACCCCACATCCCGATTCCTCTGATCATTTCCCTTGGTGGCTGCTGTCTCTTGTGTGCAGTGGGGCATTCTGGGAGCTGACCTTTGACCTGCTGAAGGTTACCTAAATGCCACATGGGTTCCAGCTGATGTTTGCTCGGACTGTGTGACAGCAGGTTCCAATGGACTGCACTATGCCAGGGTGGAGCTCCAGGGTGGAGCGGAGAGAGGCCGTTTTAACCAGGCTCATGACAGTATCTGTGAGCACCAAAGCTGATTTTACAGTGTAGCGACCAGAATGTCAGCTGTTTCTAGACTTTAAAAACATGGAGTAGCACTAGTTGGATTTCACTGGTTTAAAAAGTTAACTCAACTGGAGTGGCTCTCATGGAATGTGTTTGGAAAAAGGCAAATACTTGAATCTGATTGGCCGACACAAAAGGGGGACAAGCCAAGAAATCAAACTTTTGACTTTTCCTTGCCTCAGCTCCTTTTTCACAGACGTCGTCCGTTTGCTGCTCACACAGGCTGAAGGACGTTTGTTTTGGAGTCGGCCCAGATGGATTCTCAGGTGTTTGGGAACTCCATCTCGCTGGTCAGTTGAAATCTTGAGAGGTTCTTTTAAAATGCAAATAAAGTCCAGGTCTGTAGAGGTTTTCAGCGTGGGTCAGTACGGAATGGGAGGGGAGATGCACTAATCCCAAACTGGTATTTCATATTGTGCTGATCCTAAAAAGAAATTGCTGGATTGGATATCTGCTTCCAAATACCGGATCAGCCGATATCGTGGACGAGCATGTAAATTGTTGTAGTTGGCCCCAAAGTTTTATAGTTATTTATACAAAAGTTAATAACAGTAAATAACAGCTACATAGCACAGTTTGATCATTTGATTGATTATTTTATTTTTTGAGGAAATGGAAAGAAGAAGGTTGGAGGAGAGTGGAGGTGGATGGAGGAGAGCGGAGGTGGTTGGAGGAGAGCGGAGGTGGATGGAGGAGAGCGGTGGTGGTGAGGAGAGGGGAGGTGGTGGTTAGGAGAGCGGAGGTGGTTGGAGGAGAGCGGAGGTGGATGGAGGAGAGCGGAGGTGGTTGGAGGAGAGCGGAGGTGGTTGGAGGAGAGCGGAGGTGGTGGTTAGGAGAGCGGAGGTGGTGGTTAGGAGAGCGGAGGTGGTGGTTAGGAGAGCGGAGGTGGTGGTTAGGAGAGCGGAGGTGGTGGTTAGGAGAGCGGAGGTGGTGGTTAGGAGAGCGGAGGTGGTTGGAGGAGAGCGGAGGTGGTGGTTAGGAGAGCGGAGGTGGTGGTTAGGAGAGCGGAGGTGGTTGGAGGAGAGCGGAGGTGGTTGGAGGAGAGCGGAGGTGGTTGGAGGAGAGCGGAGGTGGTTGGAGGAGAGCGGAGGTGGATGAAGAAGAGCGGAGGTGGATGGAGGAGAGCGGAGGTGGTTGAAGGAGAGCAGAGGTGGTTAGGAGAGCGGAGGTGGTGGTTAGGAGAGCGGAGGTGGTTGGAGGAGAGCGGAGGTGGTGGAGGAAGAGGACTGGTTGGAGGAGAGCGGAGGTGGTTGGAGGAGAGCGGAGGTGGTTAGGAGAGCGGAGGTGGTTAGGAGAGTGGAGGTGGTTGGAGGAGAGCGGAGGTGGTTAGGAGAGTGGAGGTGGTTGGAGGAGAGCGGAGGTGGTTAGGAGAGCGGAGGTGGTTAGGAGAGTGGTGGTGGTTGGAGGAGAGCGGAGGTGGTTGGAGGAGAGCGGAGGTGGTTGGAGGAGAGCGGAGGTGGATGGAGGAGAGCGGAGGTGGTTGGAGGAGAGCGGAGGTGGGTTGGAGGAGAGCGGTGGTGGATGGAGGAGAGCGGTGGTGGATGGAGGAGAGCAGAGGTGGTTGGAGGAGAGCGGAGGTGGTTGGAGGGGAGCGGAGGTGGTTGAACGAGAACGGTGGTGGTTGGAGGAGAGCGGAGGTGGTTGGAGGAGAGCGGAGGTGGTGGAGGAAGAGGACTGGTTGGAGGAGAGCGGAGGTGGTTGGAGGAGAGCGGAGGTGGTTGGAGGAGAGCGGAGGTGGTTGGAGGAGAGCGGAGATGGTGGAGGAAGAGGACTGGTTGGAGGAGAGCGGGGGTGGTTGGAGGAGAGCGGAAGTGGTTGAAGAAGAGCGGAGGTGGTGGAGGAAGAGGACTGGTTGAAGAAGAGCGGAGGTGGTGGAGGAAGAGGACTGGTTGGAGGAGAGTGTGGGGTCATGTGGTCACAGCAGTCCTAATCCCACACAGTGCACTCCGCTACAGTCCTGTGCACTAATCCTCACCATGGCAACCACGGGAGCATTCTGTGCACAACCACTCCAGTGTGTGTTTATCTGAGAGCTGAGGAAACGAACTTCTATTGTTTGACAGCAGAGTTACACAACTTACAATCTGAGACTGAAAACAACCATGTCGTTTACAAGCCTCTATACTTGTTAAAATGTGTTGAAATCAGTACTTTAAGTGGCTGCACTGTTGTTTTTTCCATGTATTTGAGGAAAACCGCTCTTAGAGGACAAATTAGACTGTTGTGTCCAATGCGTCCTCCAAGAATCAATCAAAAATCCTGTTTGTTAGCATTACAGCCATTGCAGCACTCTGGCTTCTGAGAATTGTGAGACGTGCTTATAAACTCATCATGGAAAATAATTAGAATGCCAAGAATGCATCAGGAAACCATCTGAAATATGTCAGTTCTGTTTTTCACATTTGGTGAGTGTAAGAGTGCCATTAATGGACTAAACCAGGACAAAACGAGAACAAAAATACTTACATTTTTTATAAGACGTGACCTGTCCATATACTGAGAATGAGGATGTGTCCTCTACCTGCAGGTTAACGCCGGCAACACCAGTTCAGTTGTGAATGTGCCTTTTTTTTTAACTGCAAAAGTGCAGGCTACATACAGTTCTCTTAAAGGAAAATTAACATTTTTTTACAATCTGAGCCTTCTTTCGGCAATAAAACAAGTAGTTTTACTCACCCATAGCACTTTGGTGTCAATTGGAGCAGTATCGCAGAACTTATGTTGTAGCCGTTCTGTTCTACTAATGATCCCGTATCCGTTAGCGTGAGTGCTCGGGGCATTACTTTGCGGTCTCCAAATAACACAAACTTTAGCACTTTTCAAATCACAGAAGATCGCTGTGTCAGGGTAGACTTTTAGTAGATTCCAAAACGGCCTGAAACCCGATATCGCAACAGAAAAGTAAAGTTCAGAGCGGTGTTAGCTTCTTTCGGACTAGCGGTGTTTACAAAACAGCTGAGTTCACGCATGCGCACTGTCCTCTCTGATGACGTCATCAAATGAAACTATAGCTGCATATCGGGTTTCAGGACGTTTTGGAATCCACTAAAAGTCTACGCTGACACAGCGATCTTCTGTGATTTGAAAAGTGCTAAAGTTTGTGTTATTTGGACACCGCAAAGTAATGCCCCGAGCACTCACGCTAACGGATACGGGATCATTAGTAGAACAGAACGGCTACAACATAAGTTCTAAGAAACTGCTCCAAGTGACACCAAAGTGCTATGGGTGAGTAAAACTACTTGTTTTATTGCCAAAAGAAGGCTCAGATTGTAAAATAACGTTACTTTTCCTTTAAGGATTCTGTAATCTATACCCAGCCCATAATAAAGTTGATGTAAGAGAATCCCCCCCATCCTCCCACCGCCTCTTTTATGCTGTACATGCCCTTTGTTACTGTCATGTTTGTGTCATAGTATGCACTGTTTCCCAGACTATAGTGGCACACATACCTTCTGTATTCATATTTTTATTCATTCTATTTGTGGAGTTTGAATGTCCCTTAATGCCTGTCTGTTTAAGCAGTCTTTTTAGTCATTTGTGTTGTGTCTATAGATATAAGAAGTGGGACAAGATCTCATGAGACAAAATTGCCTCGGGATTGTGCACACAAGAGAGAGATTTTCTTGTGAGATTATTTTCCCTGTGTTTACATTTGGGTTGGACAAAAAAGGGTTTGCGTGTTGGTGAGTTGCATCGTTTACAGTTCTAAAAATGGAAACAAAACTATGAAATCAAATAAATAAAAAACTGTGAGGCCAAAATTGGAGACTGAACTGTGACATTTATAGGAATTATGTTAAAATCTGTGGACTCGATCTCGTATCCTGTCTCGTTTTGTGGAAATTGTGTCTCTTCCCTAATAGATAATAATGATCATTTGAAAATGATGTTAATGCCAATCCATGTGCTCATCTTTTACGAGCCTGTCACTCGTAGAAGCCTTTAGATGATCCTTGTATAAATGAACTGAGCTGTCAGCACGGCCCTGCTGCCCACACGTGTGGTGATGGATTCATAGAAGAATATGTCGGGCAAAACAAACCTGCGTAATCTCACTGGAGTTTTTATCAGCTGCAAAAGCACTTGTAATATCCTGTGTGCCATGCGTGAATCACACACTGCTCCAGAAGCTGAGTCCACATTCTCAGACGGTGTGTCCTGTGAAGGCTATGTGTGGATGTGTGGATGTGTGGAGCACAGGTTTATCTGAAGGCTCGGTGTGGAGCACAGGTTTATTTGAAGGCTCGGTGTGGAGCACAGGTTTATTTGAAGGCTCAGTGTGGAGCACAGGTTTAGTGTGATCTTATCAGACGCCTGTAGCATCACAGTGATGTGGACAGACCTGCTGGACCAGCCCCAGTCTCACCTGCTCTCGCACAGCTCTTACATGTAACGATCATTGAAATATGGTCATATTGTGGAGTCACAAATGTATCGTAGGCCCTCACAATTCAGAGATGGACCGATCAGGCATATATTTGCTCTTTTTTAGTGTAACGGCCTTAAATCTCCATCAGAGGCCGATATTTTGTTTGGTCCAACTGGCCGCCTAAATACTCTGCATAAAACTTCATCTGAACAAAGAGGGGACTGTAAGAAAGTGTCTACAGTCACAGTTTTGTCTCTACACACTTTGAAGTAAAACAAGTTTGTGCATGAGTTTGCACTAGGGATGCAAATTATCGATGAATTCATTAATTGATAGTTGATTGACCTTATTGATCGATTAACGATTAACTGATAAGCGGCGTTTTTCACCTGAATTTGAGTGTTTCAATAGGGTCTTTAAGAATATAAGCTATAGTAACATAACACTGAGTCATAAATATATCATAGTATTATTATATTGTATATTCCTCAGTTAATTATTCCTTAGTAAAAAGCAGACAATTGTATTGATGCTGAATAACAGAATACACTAATCCCTCGCTCTATCGCGGTTCACAGATTTATTTATTTATTTTCAAATTTTTTTTATAGTGTAACATTGTGTTCTGCGTCCTGATTGGCTAAGAGACTAGACCAGGACTAAATGTGGACTAAACCAGGTCTAGACCAGAACTAAACCAGGTCTAGACCAGGTCTAAACCTGGACTGGGACTGGACCAGGTCTAGACCTGGACTAAACCAGGATTAAACCAACCCGTGCCGCTGCTGGTTTCGTGCGGCTGGTTTGTGGCTCGGGCTGAAACTACGCATTCCGGGCGCCGCGGTTCGATCTCGTGCTCAGCCCGCGCGTACACCGGGGCTGCTGAGCACGAGTGAGCGCCGTTGAGTGAGCGCCGTTGAGTGAGCGCAGTGCGCGGTTGTCTTGTTTCGTGACCACGCGGGTGCGTGTGTCCGCGCTTAGCGATTAATTACAATTAATGCATTTTGTTCAACCAACGTCTTGATCGACAATTAATCGTAAGTCGATTTAATTGTTGACATCCCTAATGTGGACAGAAATGAAAAAACTTCAACCCAAAGACCAGCTGATTATTAAAACTTGGAACACACTTCCTGTCACATACCGCACACTGCAGCGTGTGAGTATGGCTGTATTCACCATGTTTGGATGTACGTATGTGAGCATTCATTATCACATCTAAAAACCTCAAGTCCAACCTACGATCACGTTTAACGGATGAAAGCCTCAACGCTTCCATGAAGCTTAAGGGATGCGACTCAGTGGAATATGTGTTCTCTCTATGACGGAGGATGTGTGTTCTCTCTGTGACAGAGGATGTGCTGCTGATGGTGAGTCTGTAAATGGTGGAAAAGGTTTGTGGTTCTAGAAGCTTTGGTTGGCACCCACTTTGGGCATTCACGGCAGTAGACATGTGTCTGCTGTTCGTCCGATGCCTTAAAACCAAAGTATCTCCATATAATGGAGCCAGTTGTCCTTTGTGTTTGAGAGGAGTTCTTGTTGTGGCGCCGCCGTGTTGAATGAGACGCGAGGGGGCGGCGGGGGCACAGAACAGAGAAGGGAAACAAGCGAAACGGAGAAATCAGAATTAAAGATAAACATCGATATATACAATATGTCAAAATCTATATTGAGTTTAAAAAATATCTCAATATATTTTAAATATTGAAATATTTGCTCCTGAAAAAAAGGATGGATCAAATGCAGAGAAATAATTTCCCTACGGGGATAAATAAAGGATTATTTCTTCTTCTTCACCTTCTTCATCTTCATCGCCCACCCTAGTCTGTACACTTTTATCTTTAAAGGTCTTTTGAACGTTAATGTGAGCTCCCCTACCCTGTTTAGCCCCCCCATGGGTAAAAGTTGCGAAATGTCTAAACTGAGCATTTGTGATCCTTTTCTGCGTTAGAAAAAAACACAGCTCAAACGGGCGATTCTGAACAAGGAAACTATGTGACGTCACATCGAAAAATGTAGCTCCACCCCCCGTCTGGATGTCTACCCACCGTCTCTGTAAATCACGCCCAGAGAGTTTGGACCGCGAAGGAGCTACGCAATGCGAAATGCATTTTTTTATTTGCCTGGAGGCACATGCGAGTGTTTCTAGGCTCGGAAGTCCTTTACCCGACCCTCTGGACCTCTGAAACAGCAGTGGTTTAATTTTATTTTCTGTGAAAATGTGTTTTTTTTTTCATTGAAAAGGCTCTCCTTTCCTCCTCTACACAGAAGTGGGAGACGGTGCACAGCACACCGCTAAATCAAGGAAACCAGCGGCACATTTGCCCCCCCCCACCTGCTTCTCAAACCTATCTCTGTCCTTCTCATTTGCATTCAAGCAACAAGGCCCAGAATGAGTTGTTCAGAGAGATATTCTGACTCTGACTGTGTACATGTGTCATTCTCATGCACTGAGGGGCCGTTTAGACGAGGACGATTGCGACTGAAAACGACAAAATATTCTATCGGAAGTGTCTTTCGTTTACATGGCGGCGGTGCCGTCGGGCTCTGAAACCGCAAAAATCTGAAGACTCCTTCCAGAGTGTGGAGTTCTGAAGACGGCCCGGGTCGCGTCTCCGTCTAAACGGCAAGAAGCGCAAAACATGTTCACGTCGCATACACATGACCTGATGCGCCAAGCCGGTAAAAACAATAATACGTCGGAGGCGACAGAGGCGAGTTTGGACAAGACCGGGCAGAACCAGTCAGTGGTGGGACAGTTTTGAGAATGGATTAGTTGATGACAGTGCTTGGGTGGAAAACTTCAGAATGACTAAACAAGCTCTTGTTGGCACTTCTGCGCACTTCTGTGCTGGCATATTGTGAAGAAGAAGAAGAAGTGAACTTTATTGATCTCACACTGGAGAAATTCTTCTCTGCATTTTAACCCATCCTATATATATATACATATATTAGGAGCAGTGGGCAGCACCTTAGGGCGCCCGGGGACCATCTCCATGATCTTCTTGCTTCGGCTTGGTCAGGGCCTAAGCTGGAGTACCTATGGTGCATGTTTTGGGTTGGTGGGGGAAACCGGAGTGCCCGGAGGAAACCCACCCAGACACGGGGAGAACATGCAAACTCCACACAGAAAGGCTCGGGCGACCCGGGGATCGAACCCAGACCATGCATGCAAACTCCACACAGAACACGCACGGAAAGGTCTGGGCGACCCGGGGATCGAACCCGGAACCTTCTTGCTGTGAAGCAAGAGCGCTAACCACTCTGCTACCGTGCCGCCAACTAAAGTCATAACTGATGCTGGGTTAGCGTTGGCTCTTTGGGCATTATTCTGCGCAGTTATCTGGCATATTGTGGAAACACACACACACACACACACACACACACACAGCTCTGATAAAAGTGCAGGCATATCCCCACTTTCCTCTGTCCGAGCACCACCAAGTGCACTTGTCTGTGTTCTGTGTTTCTCATAGTGCTTTAGCACTTTAGCAGTTTAAGTTGCGTTACCACCGACTCCCGAGGTGCTCTTCTTGTGCATTTTATGCTGTGTGGCTCTGTGCTGGTTGACATGACTGAGATACGCATTACGTGCCTGTCCGTGTATAATGTAGCCTATAGGCTATGCATTATGTCCGACCAAACATTTCGGTGACATCCTCTTGCGATTGTGGCCCCCCCTTGTTCACATGCGTTCCGCGATCTATGCTCTTGTTGCATTAAGCGAAGAGCTCCGACCCGACATCGAGGGCGAAACAACCGTGATGAGAGCCCCTGTGGTGTCCTGAAAAAGGCTCTGACATTATATTAGCGGCCTGGCATGCATATTCAATCGAATTCGCCCACTTTTGCGTCTTTGTATAAACAAACATTTCCTGTTGAGAACACTCGTCTAAACGATTGAAGACGAGACGCCACTTTTGCGTCTTCTGTTTTGATCGTCGCCGTATAAACGTAGCCTGAGTGTTGATTTTGAAGAAGGATTCATTTACAGTATTAGGGAACCATTAAGGCGCCATATAAAAGCATCAAGAAGACATGGGACCTTTAACAGTCCTGGCTGTCCAGCTAATGGATGGCACCCCAGGGGCCCTATTTATGGCCCAGTGAGGGGCCACACACACAGGCTCTGTGTTGAGGGCCCCGGAGACTATGTTAAAGGTCACTCCCATCGTTGGAGCGTCCAGTGGAAAAAATCTTTGTTAGCTCCCTCTGGACTCTGTCCTATTTATGATTATGATTATGATTATTATGATGATTATTATTATTATTATTATTATTATTATTATTATTATATAATGGTGCCTTTGGAGACAAGCAGGTGGTGCACTTGCCACCAGGAAAGTCCCCGTTATTGCTTTGCCTGGAATGTTCCCCAGGCAAGTTTTGGGACTATAGTGGCAGAGCATCAGGTTCAAAATGATGATGATGCGTTTTACATTTAAAAATCCAGAATGCCTGACTACTTCAATTGCTAAAACAGATGTCTATTTTGATATTATCTTCTAGAGCAAGAGAGAGAGGGATACTTTACTCATCCTGAGGCAAATTGAAGTTTTGCTGGAGCAGCATTTAAACGGCACATCTCACTTTTGTGTCTCAAAGGTCTCAGTTTAACAGGAGCACTGGTCAGGGAGGGTCAGCAGATCCTGTCTCAGGGCATTTTGAGGAGGAACGGCCAAATGTGTCCCTCCTCTGTGTCCTGCAGCATTACAGCAGAGTCCAGGGGGCGCTAGGTGAACGCCACAGGAAAGGCCTCACTCTTTCTCTACTCTTTTGTGGTGGTTGGTGATGAATGGACCATTCCCTCAAGTTCCTCTGGAAGCTCTTCTGCCACATAGAGCTGGGCGATATGGCCAAAAAATAAAAAATAAAAATCTGATTTTAATCGATTTTCCTCTGCCCTACTCAAAAACAAATAACAGATGACAGACAAATGGCTCAAAATAATGCAACATTCTTTTATAAAACAAATACATTACACCTGCATCAATTAAGCTGTTATTGTTTAAAAAAATATATCACTTGAAGACTCTTACCTACAGCACTGTGCAGTCTGTGTACAGCTGTGGCAACTTCACAAAAATATTTGCGTCTTGGTCGCACATACTTCAGGTCCAAAACTTTCACCATGTTAATGAATCCGGGCTTTTCCACAGTTTATATGGGCACCATGTCTTTTACCACATACATCGTGTTTTTGGTAAAACATACAACAGCGTGTGTGATTCCGTCGTGGGCTGTGCTTATCATACTGCAAACAGTTTAAAAATGTTTTAGGGACTGGACGGTGGTTATTTTCATTACATTCGGACACTTCTCCCACTCCGCTGCCTCTGCTTTAGGCGCTAGGATAAATTTGTCGTGTTGCAACAGCTTTTGAACAGACCTTACAGCGAGCACTCATTTGCTCTAAGTCCGACGCAAGAAAACTGAACCAGTTCCATAAAACAGAAGTAGCAACACCTTTGTTTGGTACAAGCTCCGGCTTTGCCTCAGTCGCTGCCGCGCTAGCTCGTACAACGTTTGGGTACGCCTCGCTAACTTACCCGTGTAGAACGTGGCCGCTCACATGTAAAAAATAACTAAAAAATAGATTTTCATCGTCCTGAACTGTAAATTCAAATTAATTGATAAATTGTGCAGGTCTACTGCCAAATATGCTGTAAAAAGCCTGTTGCATTATGTCCATAGCTAAATTAGCTATGGACATTAGCATGGGCTCCACATGGGAAAAACAAACAGTTTATTTCACACAATCCAGCAGTCTCTTGTATTCCTCAAAGTATTTCCTCTGGAAGGTCTTCTGCCACATTTGCTGCTATTTATGTTGTAAAAAGCTAGCTCCTTCGCTAGCCTCTTGCAGAGTCTCCATGGATATGAAAGAAACAAGCAACAAATTTCACAAATTCCAACAATCCCTTACTTGTGTCCTTTGAGCTGCTCATGCTGCACTTTTTAGTGAAATCCTATGACAAACTGAACTCCAAAAACAAGTTTCCAGATCTGCTCAGTGTGTGAGCAGCACACCATTCTCTTGACATGAGAGTGCTTAATTCAGTAGAGATTGGCAATGCTAGAGCTAAAATCATCCGAATGATGAGGTGTATGGAGTTTAAAAACACAGTGGAGCACTTCCTGCGTTAGTGTTTTCAGTATGAGAAGAACTCAGCCTAAATCTGCAGAGTTTGTGTGTTAAACGTGTGAATTAAACAAAACACAACTCCAGGTGTGTTTGTGGAGGAAACATTAGAACCTAAAGCAGAATACTCCCCTTCTATATGAAGCATTAGAGAGTTCAAGGAGGGCAGATACCCAGAGAACAGGCCCTAGCACTCCCCTTCCCTTCCACTCCTTCGTCCCCTCTCTCTGTCCCCTCTCTGTCCCCTCTCTCTGTCCTCTCTCTCTGTCCTCTCTCTCTGTCCCCTCTCTGTCCCCTCTCTCTGTCCTCTCTCTTTCCCCTCTCTCTCTCCCCTCTCTCTGTCCCCTCTCTCTGTCCCCTCTCTCTGTCCCCTCTCTCTGTCCCCTCTCTCTGTCCTCTCTCTCTGTCCTCTCTCTGTCCCCTCTCCCCCTCACCTTGCCCCTCTCCCTGAATTACAAGCTGATAAAAATGTATGTCTAAAAGAATGATTCTATTCAGTGAATAGAATACAGCATCTAAACTGTCTCAGTTGTTGTAGTAGTAATTGGGGATGGGCATAATTATTCGATTAACCGATAATTGATCATTAAGAATTTCACCGAGCAAGTTCATTTTCGTCGACAAAAAAACAACAGTTGCCTCAGTTGGCGCGCCTCAGTTGATATATGCGAGCTTCCGTAGGTCAATCGCCAAAACATGAAGAGGTCGCGGCGAAGTGTTGTGTGGGACCACTTTAATTTAGAAAATGACCAAGCGCACTGCAAGCACTGCAATGCAGCATACAAATATACCTCATCGACAACACAAATGATTTATCATTTGAACACCGCACATCCAAGTCTGGTAAAAGAAGGTGGCGGCGGTTCATCATCTCTATCACAGGCTAGCCTGGACTCTGCGCTAGCACAGACCAGGAGGAGCTGCAGTGCTCAACGAGCAGAGAAGGTCACCGAACTGATAGCGAAGATGATCGAAACAGACATGCTCCCCATCAGTGCCGTGGAGGGCAAAGGTTTTCACGACTTAATAAAATATTGCTGCAGATACGGCTGGGTTGTGTGGAGGAGGTAGGACAGAGACAGCGGGCTAGCAGCGGTTAGCTCGGATCCCAAAGCGGCTAACTCGGAGCGCGCTAGCAGAGGCTGCAGGATGCGTGTCGCCTCGCTTTAATCCACCTCTACGCATGTTGATTTGCAGATTTACTTTCCCGTGGAGAAGCGCCTGTTCCCACAGCCTCGGCAGACATAGTAAAAGCGACACACATGAGTGAATGGTTGTTGTCTTTTTAATACAAAATATGTTAACGATTAACCGATTATTACTCATTAAGTCTCCCGACGATCGACGAAGAAAACGTCACCGAATGCCCATCCCTAGTAGTAATATTGGATAATAATTAGTGAGTAATAATTTGGCTTGTTGCTTGGTCTTACTATAAACTCCACACTGTCTACTCGTAGGGACGTCCCTGCGACCTTTGACCTCACCGTGTTTACAGGCTCTGGGATGGGGGCTGGTTCTTTCACGCTAATGTTTTACAGGGGAATAAGTGAAAATGTTCAACTTGTTTAATCCTGGTTTAGTCCTGAGTGTGCTTATTTGTGTAAATCCAGTGTGTTTAAACCTAAAATGCCTCTCTGTGATCTGATCGGTCACTTCCTAAACCCCAGCACCTGCAGCCAATCATTAAGGTTCTGAGCTTCACATGAGGCCTGGTCTGTCCATGTTCTGAGAATGAGACAAATTTGGATGTGCATCTGTCTGCAGGTGAAGGCTCTGGAGACTAGAGGTAAGATCGGGCCTAAAAAATCCAGCCCGACCCGACTCGGCCCGCGGGTATTAAAGCCCGGCCCGGCCCGAGCCCGACCAATTAACTTGATTTGCAGGCCCGAGCCCGAAGCAAACCCGAAATTTCATATTTTATTTGTGAGGGGCGTTTTTTTTGAAACAAATGATAATATAGATGTTTGACGATCATCAGTTTTGCTAGTACAGCTGTTTAAATGCCTGCTCAGCGTCGAGGTCAATGTTCCCCCTAATGTTTTGTGTCTGAGCAAACACACTAACTCCCTGAGCGCTCCTTGGACTCCTGTGCGCGACATCCGACATGCCCCCCCCCCCCGCTACACGCGGAAAGAGCTGCGCGTGCTCGCGGCTTGCGCGTGCTCGTGGCTTACACCGGTAGAAGTTTAATACGAGACACATACTTTTGTTTCTGAATACTGGACGATTCCCCCGTATTCAGATGACCCCGCGGCTGAAAAAAAAGCAGAACTCTTTCATCCCTGCGCTGCATAGGTTTTCTTGTGCGCTGAGAATGTGTGAGCAGTGCGCAACTGCGCAGGCGCGCAGAGGGAACGTCGAGGTGCCAGTCTTTTTGCTCTCGTATGAAAGCAAAGCGCCACATTGACTACATTCAGCGAAGCCAACGCAAGTTTCTGTAGCATTTTCAACAATCAATTTGAAGCTTTTCCACACCTCACTCTTACCGGTGCGTGTTTGTCTTTTCAGTCCTGTCTTTAGTTTATCCTTAACTTCTTGCTCCTCCATATTGGGGATACCAGGTCAAAATAGATGCGGACTTGCGGAGGGGAAGATTATTAAGAGCGGCTCCTGTTTAATAGTTAAATAGCAATTACCTTACAGCGCCTTCTCTGTTTTATCCAAATTATTTATTTTGAAACAAGTATTCCTTAGTTTAGTATCCACACATCGTTTTATTATACATTTTTATAAACATATATTTATTTTTAAAAAAGTCAGCGAGAGAGAAGCCCGGCCCGAGCCCGACCCGAAGCAATGATTGACATTTTAGGCCCGAACCCGACCCGAATTTCGGGTCGGGTCAGATCGGGCTCGGGCTCGGGCTTAAGATCTTACCTCTACTGGAGACACAGGTTCAGTTGTGAGTGTAGATTCCTTCTAAAACTAGAAGAGTGCAGGCTACATGCAGCTCCTTTAACACTATTGCTTTTCCATAGTTTGAATAATGCATGTACTTTCATTTTGTGTTCATAGATACTGAAAAGCATAAAGGAAAAGCACAAAAAGAGGTGATGGCTGTAGTCTTCTTGGGCTGTAATGTTCCGAGGCTGTAGGGGTCCGGGGCCATAGTGTTCTGGGACCATAGTGTTCTGAGGCCATAGTGCTCCAGGGTCATAATACTTCCTCTGGCGTCCAGTCTGGCCTCTGGAGCATCACTGTAAACACACGGTCAGCTGCTGCAGATAAGAGCCCAAACAGGAAACTCAGCCCAAAATATCCTCTGCTCTGATGAGAAGAGGAAACCCAAACATGAAGCCATCACAGACCGTTTTAGACTCTTTCAAGGAGATTGTTATTGACTTCCGGAGAGGCCCCACCCAGCACCCCCCACTGTCCATCAACGGTGCCACTGTAGAGAGGGTGAGCAACTCCTGGGGGTGCACATCAGTGAGGACCTCTCCTGGACATGACCACCTTCTACCGAGGCGCCACAGAGAGCGTTCTGACCAGCTGCATATGCACACATCCTGATTATCAGACAATACAACACTTAATAATTAGATGTTGACAGCACACAGCGGGCCACCTTACTCTTATACATTCTGTATTGGGGTAAGATAATATTTGCTGAAGTATGGGGAAAAACAGACCCTAATGAATGTGAGATACAGTATCTCTGTCTCTGTTGCTCTCTATCTGGTGCGTAAATGGAGGTCAGCGCTGGCGTCTCTGGCTCAATAGAACAACATGAAGGCGTGGCTTTGTTTAGAGGAGAAAATGGGACACAGCATGTGGCCGTCTCTCCCCTTTGTACCTCCCACCTCCGTTTACGTCCAGACAAAGTCCACTTGTCCTCCAGCACGACCTGCAGAAGCCCCTGACAGGCACAATTAGTCTGATCACAATACAAACATTTCAAACTTTGATACTAGGGAATACAGTTGATACTCAGGTTCCAGAAATAACCCGTAATAAGTGAAATCCAACTTTATATTTTACAATTATTCTACATGTTTTAAGGCTGTAAACGCCTCACCACACACATTATACGCTTTTCTCAGACTGGAATTAACGTTTTCTCACATTTGTCTCTTGTTTAAACACTCAAACTTTCATAGATTTTCAACAAAATGTATTAATAGTGGCGCGTGGGGGGAGACACGGCTCCGGAAGTCCCGCCAGACGTGCGAGGAGCACCGCCACGTCCCGGGACGAGACGCGCACCAACCCCTTGGAGAAGTGCGCGACACGTGCTGCTCTGTCACGGATTTGTCCACGATGAGGGATTCATCGTGGACAAATCCGTGACAGAGCAGCACGTGTCGCGCGTACACCGGGGCTGTGAGCACGAGATAGAACCGCGGCGCCCGGACCGCGTGCTCTCAACCCGAGCCACAAACCGAACACGCACAAACGAACGCAAGAGCCGCATGGAGAGATTTAACCCTGGTTTAGATCTGGTCTAGTCCCGGTTTAGTCTAGGGTCAGTCCAGGTTTAGACCTGGTTTAGTTCTGGTCTAGTCTCTTAGCCAATCAGGACGCAGAACACAACGTTGCACTATAAAAAAAAAAAAAAGTTACACTATAAAAAAATTTTTTAAAAAAATTTGTGAAACAGTGAGGGCGCGAACAGTGAACCGCGAGGGATTACTGTTTTTTTTTTTTCTATTCCCATTTGTCCTTATGTGCGTAATCCCTCAGATGTTCAGGAAGGTTCCACAGTGCTCCATGGGTGTATACTCATCTATGTGCTCTTATACTTGTTCTGATATAGCTCCAGATCATTCTAAAGACATTCTGGAAACGTTCATTTCTGTCCTCTGAATGGGACTTTTTAGTATCAGTACTTGAGTACTGCGCCAAAAAGGCAAAGCTCTCGATTTACCGCTCAGTCTATGTTCCTACCCTCACCTATGACCTTTGGGTAATGACCAAAAGGACAAGATCGTGGATACAAGCGGCTGAAATGAGTTTCCTCCGCAGAATGGCTGGGTGCTCCCTTAGAGATAGGGTGAGGAGCTTAGTCACACGGGAGGAGCTCAGAGTAGAGCCGCTGCTCCTCAACATCGAGAGCAGCCAGCTGAGGTGGCTTGGGCAACGGTTCCATATTCCTCCTGGACGCCTCCCTCGGAAGGTGTTCTGGGCATATCCCAGCAGAAGGAGGCCCCAGGGAAGACCCAGGACACGCTGGAGCTCCATGTGGAGGAGCTGGAGTAAGTGTCCGGGTTAAGTGTCCGGGTCAAGTGTCCGGGTCAAGTGTCCGGGTTAAGTGTCCGGGTCAAGTGTCCGGGTCAAGTGTCCGGGTCAAGTGTCCGGGTCAAGTGTCCGGGTTAAGTGTCCGGGTTAAGTGTCCGGGTTAAGTGTCCGGGTTGAAGTCTGGGAGTCCCAGCTTAGACTGCTGCCCCCACGATAAGCAGAAGAAAATGGATGGATCTTGTTTTATGTGGACTTGCTTCAAATGCTTTCCAGATGTAACTTAACCTTAAGAAACTCCTAAGAAACAGTGAGCATCCTTTTGGGGCTCAGGGGAGGTACCTGTCAAACACTGAGCCAGCTTTCCTTTCGCTCAGTTTGAACTAACAACATAGTAGGTGTTTTATGAAGGACAAACAGAGTAAACCGGTAGGACTATGGCACCTGTCTCCACCTGTCTCCACCTGTCTCCACCTGGTCCTCTTGCCTCTTGTGTCAGTGGTTCAGCTCACAGACTCTGGTGGTGTCAAAGCAGCACAATCAAGACACACAGGCTGTTTCTGGGGACTGTAGTTCACAGAAAAACTTAACACTTGCATTGTGTTCCTGTCAGAGTTTGGAGGACCTTATGTGGCCTCTTCAGTCCAGATGTCTCAGTAGATCATACCCATACACCAATCCGGCTTTTTCAGTTCTGATATTGATACATTTACTGGAAGTATCAGGCAATACCCAATACTAACCGATTCTAGTGTAGGGACGGAAACTGGTGCTTTCTGTACTGATGTAAGAAAACACTATAGACCCAAATGTGTTATGTAACTGTTATTTATTTTTCACATCACTATTGAACAGCTTTGTGTGGATAAAAGTTCAAACATTATGAGACATTCTAGGCCAAAATCAGTCACACCGCCACGATATCCACATCCAATATTCTTGAACTGATGATCTATCGACATTTTTCAGATCTGCACCGATATTCAATATCAGTATCTTTGTGGGTGTGTCCCAGTCCAGGAGTGACTGTATCTGTTTAGTGTAGAAGGAGTGTCCCCTGTGCCCCCTGAGCTGGCGGGGCACTTCTCCCCCTGAGCTGGCGGGGCACTTCTCCCCCTGAGCTGGCGGGGCACTTCTCCCCCTGAGCTGGCGGGGCACTTCTCCCCCTGAGCTGGCGGGGCACTTCTCCCCCTGAGCTGGCGGGGCACTTCTCCCCCTGAGCTGGCGGGGCACTTCTCCCCATGAGCTGGCGGGGCACTTCTCCCCCTGAGCTGGCGGGGCACTTCTCCCCATGAGCTGGCGGGGCACTTCTCCCCCTGAGCTGGCGGGGCACTTCTCCCCCTGAGCTGGCGGGGCACTTCTCCCCCTGAGCTGGCGGGGCACTTCTCCACGGGCCTGTGTTTGCATCTGGGAAGGGGCTCGACCTCCGTCCTACATTCGGGCACTCACCTGACATACAGGAAGTGCTCCAGGAAGTAAAAGGAGCTGTTAACTTAAACTACCACTTCATGACATCACAATTATGCACAATTACTCAAACCTGGGTGAAAGACTCAACATAACAACAACTAAACATAACATAACATGTTTATGAGGAGGTAACATGACTTAGAGTTCACAAAAGCACAATGTAGGACCTTTTAAATCTAAATTTATTACAAAATGATTGCAAAATGACGAGACCCGTGCTCAAACCGTGCCTCCTCTAGACCTCCTCTAGACCTCCTCTAGACCTCCTCTAGACCACGTCTAGACCAGGTCTAGACCAGGTCTAGACCACCGCGGCTCTTGCATGCGTTCGTTCATGCGCTCAGACTGCGTGCGGTCCCCCTCGCTGCTCGCCTCAGCCGTGACTCGAAACGAAACCAGGAAATAGACCCGCGCGCGGCGCTTTAATCCACCTGGTCCAGTCCTGGTTTAGTCCTGGTTTAGTCCTGGTTTAGTCCTGGTTTAGTCCTGGTTTAGTCCAGGTTTAGTCCAGGTTTAGTACAGGTTTAGTCCTGGTCCAGTTCTGGTTTAGTCCTGGTCCAGTTCTGGTTTAGTCCAGGTTTAGTCCTGGTTTAGTCCAGGTTTAGTCCAGGTTTAGTCCTGGTTTAGTCCTGGTTTAGTCCTGGTCCAGTCCTGGTTTAGTCCAGGTCTAGACCTGCTGGCAGCCCCGCGCCGGGTCATGCTGCGCTATCACACGTGTCAGAGCGCAGTCTTCTCCCCCCTCCCCCTTCACCCCACACTTCACTATTAATAATTTTGTTGAAAATCTATGAAAGTTTGAGTGTTTAAATGAGAGACAAATGTGAGAAAAGTTTAAATCCAGTCTGAGAAAAGCGTATAATGTGTGTGGCTGAGCGCATTATTTGAATTTTTGAGATTTCGCGTTTCGTAACTTGGAATTTTCGTTTGTTGGGTCTTTCGTAAGGTGAGGTACCACTGTACTGTGGAACATTTTTCATGCAGATAGATGCGTTGTATATCAGGTTTGTGGAGATGTTGCTCTTCTGCAATCACAATATCCAAAATAAAAAATAAAAAGTTCTACAGAGGAGCTTTAAAGGGCCCATATGACACTATTTTCTGATCTATGTTATAATGTTCCACCTCTGTTCCAGCTTGTGATGTCATGTGGTAATACAGGAAGTGCTCCACTGTGTTTTTTAAACTCCACAATCCTTCACTAGAATCATTTAGATCATTTCAATCCTGGTATTTCCAGTCTACTCTAAAAAAAAAAGAAGAAAGGTAGCTGTTAACTTGAAAACTACCACTTCACGACATCACAAAGTGGAGTATTTTGAGCTTTGGAGATGTAGACAGATTAAAAATAAATGAAGAGTTACTCAAACAAGTGTGAATGAAACAAAACACACCTCCAGGTAACAACATTATAACATAAAGGGTCCATTTTGCGTAATACTGTACACCTTTAAACGGTTAGAACTCTTTCTACAGTAATATTCTTCTTTTCTCGTGTGTCTTTGGGCTTCATTATGGTGTCTTGTTGCACGTGGTTTAATCTCCAAATGATTCCCACAGAAGCAGCTGGAGATGCACTTGCAGCTCGGGGATATAGGAGCGTGCGCGTCCTTATAAGGCTGCACCAATAAAGCCTCACTTGGAGCTCAGATGATCAGGCTTCTGTCAGTCACACTGGAGAAAGTTCTTTACTGCAGAGACACGAGTCCACACCTGCTCCAGATGGAACACTTAAGCACACTCTTGGACCGGCTTTGGGAACACTTCGAAATGAGCAGACTGTCAGGCTGGCTCTGCTCTTGGTCTGCTCCAGCTCCACTTTCTCTCCTTTTGATGAGTTCTTTTCAAATCTGAACCAGATTCTGTGATCTCGGGCGAATCATAAGACCAAGATCATAAGACCTTTTTCAATTGTGATGGTGAGATTACGTTCATTCTGTCTGGGGCCCAGATTATGCCATTTTCTCATTTATGTTATAATGTTTCTTCATCACAAACATACCTGGAGTTATCTTGTAAATGTAGGTTTAGGTTTAGCTCTGTTCCACCTTGTGATGTCATGTGGTAATAAAGGAAGTTAAAACTCCATACACACTGGCCAATCTCTTATGTAGAAAAAGTAAAAGGCGAGTGACATGACATCATAAGATGGAACATTTTGAGCATAGGAGATGTAGACTAATAATAAAAGGTTACTCAATGTGAATGAAACACAACATTTGAGGAGGAACATTATAACGTGGCTTAAGACACTTTTTTACCTGCAATTTAGGACTTTTAACTCGGGATTGGGTAAGATCTCATGCCACAAGATCTTGCAAGGCAAAATTGGCACAAGATTTTGCATACGTGCTGAAAATGACCTCATTTATCCAATTTGGATTGGATAAAAACAAAAAAAATCTGATGTACTGGCGAGTTACATTTTTTGGTGAAGCTGTCGTCCCAAAAAGCACAGCTACAATGACAGTAAAATATTTAATTAAACAAAACTGGGAACTGGGTTGCACAGTTTATTTATTCTAAAGAATGTCCAAATCTTGTCTGATCTTGTTCTCGTGCTCATAAACTCGGCGCTGGTGCTGGCTCTGGGGGTCAGCAGGTCAGGACTGACCCACAGCGCTGACCCGTGACCTTGGCAGAATAGACAGGCTCAGACACACTTCATCTGATCACGTCTCAACCAGACTGAACCAGATACAAGGAAAACCTTCAAATCTGAATGCATTTTTTATTTGCATTTAAACACCATTAACACATTTAAACCAAAACTTGACCGAGCCTAAACCAGATCCGCCCAGGCTAAATTTAAAGGTCCAGTGTGTAGGATGGTGGCGCATAGGTGGATGGTGCTATGGCACTTCCTGTTTTAGCTACGGCAAACCTCGAGGGTCACCCGGGCGCGCCGTAGCGGACAGCTCGCGTACCCGTGAGCACCCGGCCGACAACTACGGTATACAGTGAACCCTCGCTGTATCGCGGTTCACTCTTCGCGGCCTCGCTGTTTCGCGGATTTTTTTTCCCAATTTTTTTTCCAATTTTTTTTTTTTTTTTTTTTTTTTATAGTGTAGCTTTTTTGTACAGTGTAACATTCTGTCCTGCGCCCTGATTAGCTAAGAGACTAGACCAGGACTAAACCAGGTCTAAAGCAGGTCTAAACCAGGACTAAAACAGGTCTAAACCAGGACTAAACCAGGTCTAGACCAGGGATGGTAGGGACAGAGTCTCTGATTTCCTTCACGAGAGCGCCTGGGTGACAGGAGGTGTGGCCTTTGTTTACTTGCACGAGCCATGGAAGAGAGTGCGAGCCGGACAAATGGAAGAGCCAAGAATCAACATGGACGGGCCTGGCGCCCGGCCGTGCGGCGTCCGGGGGAGCCGCAGCGGGGGGAGGACACTCGCGCGCACAGAGGAGACAGTGGGTCTTTTCCCCTCACGAACCCGACCCCGTCCTAGAGAGCTGTGGAGTATTGGCGACACATTGATAGCGGTCTGATTTTGGAGCCGGGGTGAAATGCAACCAACTCTTGTGAGCGCAGGTTGGTCTTACCTGGTCTTGTGGTGAGGACTGGTGCTCAGAGGCGTCTGTTAGCGGTTTGGCACTGTTAGCATTGGCTTGAGTCTTGCCCAAAATGATATCCAGGTCGCTTTCCACTCGACTTTCGCACATGGCATGGATATGTGGTACCAAAACAAACACACGTGTCCGCGCGCACGTGTCCGCGCGTACGTGTCCGCGCGCACGTGTCCGCGCACACGTGTCCGCATGTCACGTGCCCCCCCCCCCCCCCACTATTAATATATTTTAATGAAAATCTACAAAAGTTTGAGTGTTTAAACAAGAGAAAAATGTGAGAAAATGTTAATACCAGTCTCAGAAAGGTGTATAATGTGTCTGGTGAAGCGTTTTCACTGTTCACTGTTTTTTTTTTTCTTTTCTCATGAAAACACACATTCCCGATCATGTACCATGACAATGTACACATCAAATGAAACCTTACAGTCTCCTCTTTTTGATTATGCAATTCATTTCCCGGCACAACAATCACTCCCCGAGCACATGGGGCTTTTATACGGAAAAGTACAAAACGAGGTTTGTTACTTAGCTTACCTTTGAAGGCTCTGGACAGGTCAAACTCTGTATTTCACCATAAACTTGCTCTCAATCTGTCCGTAAGGATCCAGCGAATAAAATCCAGTAAAACAATTTAGTCCAAAACACGTGTTAGATCCATTACGACGTCTGATCCGGCAGCATGCTTGTGTTGTTTACCCAAAACCACGAGCCTTGCCGAAGGCGGAGCCCAAATGTCCTTCTGCGGCTCTCGTATTCAAAATGGCTGCCTCTGCATGGGGAAGATCCCCCTTTTATGTGACTATATCTAAGTCCAACAGAATACTTTGATTTCATGATGGAAGTGAAAAGGCTTGGAAAACACTGTATTTTTGAATGGGAATCTTCAATTTCAGTAATTAACGGGTAAAAATCTTACAAACTGTCCCTTTAAGGTTCTTTACCAGATTTTTTCCCCCCATGTAGCAAAACGTGTTGCGCCCCAGACACTGACAGTACAGATATACTGTACATGAAGCTGTTTGCTGATAATCAGGAAGTGCGTGTTGGCATACTAGTTACTGTTAGCTTCACTGTCACAGCAAAACTCTGCTCTGGTCCCTGAAAAGCGCTTATAAACTCATCACGGTGAATCATTAGGATTCTCAGAATGCAGTAGGTAGATTTGTTTTTCTCTCAAACCGAAAACACTCAGCTCCACCTTGTGATGTCACTTTGGACCAATGAACTAGTTCTGTTTTCCACATTTTTAAGATTGTAAAAATTAGGTACATTGACTTTAAGACAAACAATGGATGTTCCACTAGTCTCTTTTCACAGTTTTTAAGTAACATATTTCAAAATCCAACTACTAGCAAAGTTACAGAACCAACACAAAGCAACATTTGAGTCCATGCTAAGGCCATTCTGTAGCCGTTTCCCAATTCAGAGAGTGCACAGTTCGGAGTGTGGTCTCAGCCTGCAGTCGAGGCGGTGCATACTCGCTGAGCCCTGAGTGCAGTCCAGGGATCACATGGGCGTCTGCGAGATGGAACAGGTCCCGCCTCAGCTCAGTGAGCCGGTGCTCTGCTCCTTGTTCCCTACAGACAAAAATATTATTCTATTGTGACTAGTAATACTTGGAATTGGGACATGGCCAATGTTCCCCCTAATTTTTAATGTGTCTGAGCAAACACACTAACTCCCTGAGCGCTCCTTGGATAATATATATTATAAAACACGTGGTACAAAACTGTACCCAGCAACTTGACAAATCTGAGGTGTGTGCAGTAGTTTCATTAGCGAGATTGTGATGGTGCTCTGAAGGAGGAGCCAAAACGCAAGATAAACTTATTAAAAAATGTCAATATGTTGCCGGTGAATAGAATTTTCCAAACACTAAAGGGTAACATGGTGATCTAAATATGAGTACATGTGTTAGAGTGAATACCCCATAGAAGTAAAGTACCTCCTCTTTAAGGAAGTAAGAGCGTTTCAACAGTCCACTTTAGAATGAAGCACAAGTGCACAGCTCCCTCCCCGGCCTCCCTCTAACCCCTGCAGCTCCCTCTCTTCCTCCTTCACCCTTCTGCAGCTCCCCCTCTCCCTCTGCAGCTCCCCCCTCCCTCCTGCAGCTCCTCCTCTCCTTCTGCAGCTCCCCCTCTCCCTCTGCAGCTCCTCTCTCCCTCCTGCAGGCTCCTCTCTCCCTCCTGCAGCTCCCCCTCCCTCTGCAGCTCCTCTCTCCCTCCTGCAGCTCCCCCTCCCTCTGCAGCTCCCCCACTCCCTCCTGCAGCTCCCCCCTCCCTCTGCAGCTCCCTCTCTCCCTCCTGCAGCTCCTCTCTCCCTCCTGCAGCTCCCCCTCCCTCTGCAGCTCCTCTCTCCCTCCTGCAGCTCCCCCCTCCCTCTGCAGCTCCCCCACTCCCTCCTGCAGCCCCCCCTCCCTCTGCAGCTCCTCTCTCCCTCCTGCAGCTCCCCCCTCCCTCTGCAGCTCCCCCACTCCCTCTGCAGCTCCCCCTCTCCCTCCTGCAGCTCCTCTCTCCCTCCTGCAGCTCCCCCACTCCCTCTGCAGCTCCCCCTCTCCCTCCTGCAGCTCCTCTCTCCCTCCTGCAGCTCCCCCTCTCCCTCCTGCAGCTCCCTCCTGCAGCTCCCCCTCTCCCTCCTGCAGCTCCCTCCTGCAGCTCCCCCTCTCCCTCTGCAGCTCCTCTCTCCCTCCTGCAGGCTCCTCTCTCCCTCCTGCAGCTTTAACAGGTTGAGACTGGCTGAGCGGCTTAGGGGGGTGGTATCTTTAGCTGAGTCTGAGCTTTCACTAGAAGTCGCTCAGCACAGACTAAACTCACATGTTTGTCTCTGTATCTTCTACGTTCTGATGCAGCTCAGGAAGACATTCAGGAAAGGTTCTGCTCTGTCCTGTCAGTGTGACTTTTTTAGTATTGATACTAAATAGATAATCAATACTGAGTATGTAGTTTCGATATTAGTTTTAATATTGATTAGTATCTAGGATTAAATTAGATACTTTTGACAACCCTGTGATACCGTGTATTGAAATGTAGATTTTTCATGTCGGTCTAGCTCCCGGACACATTTGGCCTTTTGATGGACTCTGACCGGCCTGTTTAGGCTAATGGAGTACTGGAATTACACTTTTTCATTTACTCATAACATACACTCTCACCACTCTCACCAGCGCGGCAACATGATATTTACTGTTTTTTTATAAAGAAATACAATTAATATTATGCAGAATTGAGTTGAGCATTTTGGCTTGGCCCTCCACAATATTTTCTGTTTCTCATGTGGCCCCAGGGGGCCCCTGGTCTAGCTGGTGGTGGTAGCTGGTGCAGAGGTGGAGCAGCTGAAGAGGCTGATGGTTCTGCTGCTCCACAGATGTGCAAGATGATGATTATAGTGCAAGGGATATAGAAGCAAGCGTGCATTTCTGAATACCCTCTGAGAGGCTGGTGATTGGTGGAGAGGCAGCAGTAGAAGGCTGTGATTGGCTGATGGTGACAGACGGCTGTAGAGGTGAGTCAGAGGAGCGGTCTGAGCGCGCTCAGTCTGGGCCTCGTCACCCCACGTCATCACTGCTGACACATTTGTGGTGATGAATGTAGTGAAGAGTGTACGAGCTGAGAGAGAAGAGCATTATTATTTAGCTCGTATCTGGGGACACAGGTCATCTTTATAATATTTAAATTCCAAATCTGTGCACAACAGCGCACAGAAAACCTGTTTGCGTCACAACTTCCTGGCCAATTTGATCTCTGAGGTTTTTGCTGAGTTGTGCTAAAATTAATCAATAATTAAAAAAGGACACAGAGCTGTGGATGCCACTGACCACATATTACAACTGTGCGTTTAAAAAGGTAAATGTTTGTGTCTGAATGCAAACGTTAGGGGTTAGGGGTGCGCGCTCGGACACGTGCGCTCATCGTGCTCAAATCCGTGATGGCGCAGCATGACCGGCGCGTCGGGGCTGCGAGCACGAGACCTGTGCCCAAACCCTGCCTCCTCTAGACCAGGTCTAAACCAGGATTAAACCAGGATTAAACCACCGCGGGCGGCTCTGCTCTTGTGTTCAGTCACGGGGGAGACACGCAGTCCGAAAATAGCAAAGGCAAAGAGCCGCACGCGGTGGTTTAATCCTGGTTTAGACCTGGTCCAGTCCTGGTTTAGTCCAGGTTTAGTCCTGGTCCAGTCCAGGTTTAGACCTTGTTTAGACCTGGTCTAGTCCTTGTAGTCCCGGTCTGGTCCTGGTCTAGTTTCAGTCTGCCCCGGTCCCCCTCCCGCGTCCTCCATCTATAACATCAATCGGCAAAGGTCTCTTAGCCAATCAGGACACAGAACACAATGTTACACTATTTTAAAAAAAAGTTACACAATAAAAAAATTGAAATTGAAATTTTTTTTTTTTAAATCAGGAGTCAAAACACGTTTTGAAAATAAAAGAATTCAAAAACTAATTTTGCATGATTTTCAGTCTGTATAAAATGTTCTCTCAGAATTAAAAGTAAATAAATATCGGTATCGGCTAATATCGGTATCGGCTGATAGCAGCAACAGTAATATCGGATATCGGTACCGGCTCAAATGTTCATATCGGTGCATCCCTAATAAAAACTCAAACTACCACAAACAGAACCCACATTTCAAAATAATTGGGTAGGTTTGACTTGAATTAGTTAGAATTTTAATAGGTTGTTTATTTAATATTTTATGATTTGAATAAAACTGCCTGTGTAACAGTTACTCCCAGAGAGGCACAAACTCACAGTGGAGTGAGGAACAGCGCTGTGCGTGAGTCTGAACTCTGACTCATAAATCGCACACACAAACACTATGTTGTTGTGTGGAAGTGGACCTGTTGTGTCACCATTGTGCTGAGGTGTTTGGCAGTGAGTCAGTCCATTCAGTTTTGTTTGTCGTCGTGCGTGTGGAGAGTGACAGCAGGGCACATGCAGGACCAGCTACTGAAACCACAGTAAAACCTGTGTGAGACGGCTCTTGCTGTAGTCAAACCTTGAACCACTTTTTCCTCCAAGTGTCGATCTGCATGAGCCGAAGTCACAATTTAAATGCGTGAACTTAATAATAAGAGGGGGTATTTTGCTTTTTTTTCTCCTTTCCACCACCTCATAAATGTCATTCTCTCATCAAAAACATGCCTGAAGAGGTTTTAGATGTCATCCATGTTTGAGTAACTTAGTGATCTCCCCTGGGCTCTATTGATACCATTAGTTTTACGATTCTGTACAATGCTCCGCCCACAAGTCTACATCACCCATGCTCCCACATGACTATTCTCTATAAATGAACAAAAACGCAAAAGAAAACTGTACACAGGAACTTGACAAATCTGATGTGACGTGCAGGAGTTTCATTAGCGGGATGCACGTTAGCGGGATCCATGCTGATTGTGACTCTGAAGGGGGAGTGACTTGGCATGGAGAGCAAAGGGAGGAAGCTTGACACTTAAAAACATGTTTTTGGCGAATATAACATTTTTAAAACATTAAGATGGACTTTATTGATCTCACACAGGAGAAATTCTTCTCTGCATTTAACCCATCCTGTTATCAGGAGCAGTGGGACCATCTCCATGATCTTTTGCTTCGGTTTGGTCAGGACCTCAGCTGGAGGATTTTTTGGGTTGACGAGTGCTCAGACACAGAACATGCAAACTCCACACAGGCTCAGGCGACCCGAATCTTACGGCCATACCAACGTGCCACACAGGGATCGAACCTGGAACCTTCTTGCTTCTTGTTCCACAGTGTGGCATTAAACCTGTCTTACATGTTTTTCTCCTAGTGGTTTTTATTTCCCAAAAACGCCAAGAGCTAAAAAATGACATTAAATTACAGCATACAGTGAGGAAAATAAGTATTTGAACCCCCTGCGATTTTGCAAGTTCTCCCACTTACAAATCATGGAGGGTCTGAAATTTTCATCGTAGGTGGATGTTCACTGTGAGAGACATAATCTAAAAAAAAAATAATCCAGAAATCAAATGATTTTTTGAACACCTGAGAATATCAGTGTTCATATTTGGTACAGTAGTCTTTGTTTACAGTTACAGAGGTCAAACGTTTCCTGTAGTTTTTTCTCCAGGTTTGCACACACTGCACACACTCCTCCACACAGATCTTCTCTAGATCAGTCAGGTTTCTGGGCTGTTGCTGAGAAACACGGAGTTTGAGCTCCCTCTAAAGTTTTTCTATTGGGTTTAGGTCTGGAGACTGGCTCGGCCACTCCAGAACCTTGATCTGCTTCTTACGGAGCCACTCCTTGGTTCTCCTGGCTGTGTGCCTCGGGTCATTGTCATGTTAGAAGATCCAGCCACGACCCATCTTCAACGCTCTAACTGAGGGAAGGAGGTTGTTCCCAAAATCTCACAATACATGGCCCCGGTCATCCTCTCCTTGATACAGTGCAGTCGTCCAGTCCCATGTGCAGAAAAACACCCCCAAAGCCTGATGCTACCACCCACATGCTTCACAGTGGGGATGGTGTTCTTGGGATGGTTCTCATCATTCTTCTTCCTCCAAACCCAACAAGTGGAATTAAGACCAAAAAGTTCTATTTTGGTCTCATCTGACCACATGACTTTCTCCCATGACTCCTCTGGATCATCCAAATGGTCATTGGCAAACTTCAGACGGGCCTGGACATGTGTTGATTTAAGCAGGGGAACCTTCTGTGTCATGCATGATTTTAGACCATGACGTCTTAGTGTATTACCAACAGTAACCTTGGAAACGGTGGTCCCAGCTCTTTTCAGGTCATTGACCAGCTCCTCCCGTGTAGTTCTTGGCTGATTCCTCACCTTTCTGAGGATCATTGAGACCCCACGAGGTGAGATCTTGCATGGAGCCCCAGTCCGAGGGAGACTGACAGTCATGTTTAGCTTCTTCCATTTTCTAATAATTGCTCCAACAGTGGATCGTTTTTCACCAAGCTGCTTGGCAATGCCCCTAACCCTTTCCAGCCTTGTGGAGGTCTACAGTTTTGTCTCTGGTGTCTTTGGACAGCTCTTTGGTCTTGGCCGTGTTAGTAGTTGGAGTCTTACTGATTGTACGGGGTGGACAGGTGTTTTTATGCAGCTAAACACCTCAAACAGGTGCTTCTAATTTAGGAGAATAAGTGGAGTGGAGGTGGACTTTTTAAAGGCCACTAACAGGTCTGTGAGGGTCACAATTCTAGCTGATAGACAGGTGTTCAAATACTTATTTGCAGCAGAATCATACAAATAAATTGTGGATTTTTTTTTTAGATTATATCTCTCACAGTGAACATCCACCTATGATGAAAATTTCAGACCCCTCCATGATTTCTAAGTGGGAGAACTTGCAAAATCACAGGATGTTCAAATACTTATTTTCCTCACTGTGTTTTCCTCTTATCTCATGTGTCTGTAGGATGTTTTGTTTTTGGTTGTGTGGAATTCCTGTGGTACAGTTGAATGTGCTGATGCAGCATCTGTCAGTATAACTCCCAACTCCCAATGTTTGTCATGTCAATAGTCATTTCATACCAGCCGCAGTAGTCATGCTCCCGTCTGCTCCCGTCTGCTCCCGTCTGCTCCCGTCTGCTCCCGTCTGCTCCCGTGCTCACCCTCTCTCCTGCCTCCTCCTCCTCCTCCTGCTCCCGTCTGCTCCCGTCTGCTCCCGTCTGCTCCCGTGCTCACCCTCTCTCCTGCCTCCTCCTCCTGCTCCCGTCTGCTCCTGTCTGCTCCTGTCTGCTCCCGTGCTCACCCTCTCTCCTCCTCCTCCTGCTCCCGTCTGCTCCCGTCTGCTCCCGTCTGCTCCTGTCTGCTCCTGCCCTCCCTCTTTCCTCTTCCGCTCTGCTTCGTCTGCTCTTCTGAGTCAACAGGAATGTGAGGAATGGAGCTTTTTCTACCCAGCCCTCTCCTTGCCATATTTAGGCATTCCCCCACAGGCTCTGGCCCCTCTGCCCCTCCTGCCCCCTCTCTGCCCGTTCTGCCCACAAGTGTAACTTCCATGCCCTCCTCCTCCTCGGGCCCTCCAGCTCAGAGTGTTACCCAGCCACAAGCTCCCGTGTGGTGGGAGCCACAGCAGCACAGCCCCTCCGTGGTCCCTCTGAGCACAGATGTGTGGAGGGTGTTGGCCTGGGTACAGGCTCAGGGTTCACATCCACTCTACAGGAAATGTAATCCGTGTAAAACACTTCCATTCTCCTGGAACTGCTGCACTGACTCAAACCGACTGTATGTAGCTGTGCTCTTATAGTTTAAATGTACGACAGTCACAAGTGCACTTGTGTTGCCAGAGCCCTCACCTGCGGACAGAGACACATCCAAGTTTGTCTCATTCTCAGTTTATGGACAGACCAGGCCTCGTAAAGCTCAGAACCTCCAGAATTCCCTCCCTGAGCTGCAGAGGTTGCACTAGCACTGACTCAGGATTGGCTGCAGGTGCTGGGCTTTAGGCAGTGACCGTTCACAACAGAGAGAGCCATTTTAGGTTTAAACACACTGATTTCAGCACTGAAACTGGCAACCCAAATGAGAGATAATCATCTTGAGAACCAAAACACCAGATTACAACATAAACAACTGGTCCACCATGTCCCATGATTTAAAATCAGTATAATTATTGTTATCAGTAAAAGCTCTCTGTCATGTCCATGGAACAAACCATCAGCATTTGACATCCAGCTCCTTTAAAGGAGGCCGGACATGCTAAAGTGACTGACTTCATTAACGCTCATGTTTATGAGCTTGTTTGCTTTGAGTGCTCAGAAATGACTTTGTTTAAATTTTCCCCACATTCTGATGTAATCATCTCCTGCACAGTCTCAGCTCCACAAACAATCACTGGACCATAACAGCTCCTCACAAACCCACACTTCCTGTAAGTGAACTACCAAGAGGAGTGCTCTCAGAAAACAAGACAAAAATAACCCCCAAATGTCCATCCATCGTCCCTCACTCTCACATTCATGAGCCTTTAACACTGGAGGCAGTGGGGGTGAAGTGTAGGTTCCACTGGACTCCCATCCCAACACTGACCACTAGGGGTGTGCAAGATAATCGTCATGACAACGCATCGCGATACTAAATTTCACAATATACTGCATCGATTCTTGATGCCAAACATTGATTATTATTAATTAAATTATTAGTTTATTTTTTTATATAAATCCTCTCCCCTTTTTTCTTTGTGAAAGGGTATTGTTCGTTATGATGGTACTCCCTCCAAAATGGCAAATGTTTGAACATCATTTTTTGTTTTAGAAAAAATCCTCTGCACTTTTTTTGTTATTGGTTTGGTTTATTTGTTTTTGTTATTCAATAAATTCAGTTCTGAATTGAGTTGCTCAGAGTTCTGTATCAGTTGAAGACACGACCCAGATACACAGACACTATTTAAGTTATCCTCTTTTTTTGGTACATTTTCACTGAAGTATGTCCAATATATTGCAATGCATCACAATAATTCAAGTATCGTGATGCATCGTGATAGTATCGCATCGTGGCATATGAATCGTGATTCGGATTGAATCGTGACTTCTTTGCCAATACTCACCCCTACTGACCAGGCTCCACCCTGCGTAGCGATCTGATTATCAGGAAACAGGACAGACTCGCGCCACTCAATTATTCAAATGCTCCAAAAACAAACCCTCCTCAGAGGAATGTATTATGTCCAGTACATGTTCCCACCAGTAGAGGGCGGTCTCTGTAGCATTAGCCCTGTCAGTCAGTTCACCCCTGTCTGCTGGTCTCTGCTCCTGTCACTGCTCCTGCCTGCTCCTGTCACTGCTCCTGTCACTGCTCCTGTCACTGCTCCTGTCTCTGCTCCTGTCTCTGCTCCTGCCTGCTCCTGCCTGCTCCTGTCACTGCTCCTGTCTCTGCTCCTGCCTGCTCCTGTCAGCACCTGTCGTCCCTGCCTTAATGACCTGCTGTGTTGTGGTAATAACAGCCCGGCCTTGAACTAAACACCTGAGCGCTCTGACAGACGTGAGGACACCTGCACCCTCCTCCCTCTCTTCCTCCTCTCTGCGCTCCTTTCCTCTCACTCCCTCGCTCTTCTTCCTGTTTTTGTCCATCTCCTCCTTTTCTCCTTTCTCCCCGTTACCTCACCTCTTCCTCACCTCTTCCTCTTCTGCCTCTCTCATCCTCTTCATTCTCCTCCTCACCTCTCTCACTCCTCCCTCTCTCCTCCTCCACTATTACCTCCCTCTCCTACCACTGCTCTCTCCTGCGCTCTCCTTACAACCTTCCTTTTCTCCCTCTCCTCTCCATTCTTTCCCTCCCTCTACCCTGTCTCTCCCTTTCCCCCTCCCTCTCTCCTTCCCCCTCTCTCCCTCTCCTCCGTGGCAGGAGCTCTCTTGATCATCCTGTCATCACCACTCCATAATAAAGTCTTTTTTCCCGTCCCTCTTAAATCACTTGTTCTCGGCTCGTGGTGAAGAGGCTGTGGCTGAGCACATATTTGGCTCTGTACACACTTAACAGCAGATGTCAGGGACAGTCACACATAATGAATGTTCCAGATTGGGGCTTTTGGAACAAACACATGGCATTATGTAAATGAGATCTAAGTAGAGCTGCAAAACAACTTGTGCAAAGGATTTAAACTTTTATTTAAGCAGGATATTCATATGAAAAGTGAATCAACTTTGGTCTTTTTTTTCTTTCAGTGATCCGCAAAGGATTGGGCAGCGTTGTGTGTCATTTTTGTACAAATGAAATGCTCTGCTAAATGGATATCCATATATTATGGCACGTGGCTATGGCTAAATAAAAATAAATTCAGTCGTTTTAGATGAATATTGTTAAAATGTCCAAATGAAACACAATGATCCACGGGGGTCAGAGATTAAAATATAGAGCAGACACTAGAGCACAATAGGTCTTGCATTTATTCAATTATATGTGTCCAAATGATGTTAAAAACATGTATTGTTACTGCGTACTGAGCTTCTTGTGCACACAAACCTGCTAAAATGATTTATGATTCATTGTTTATGACATGACATTACTTATTAACTCAAAGAAAAGCAAATGTGCAGGCATCTGTGAGCCTTTGTACACTGGACACTCCCTCAGGGACAATATTAGCCACATGTTTAACAGAGTCTTTATGTATTCAGTCTGTTCACAGCTAAACAAGGCCAACAGCTCAAGAGGAGTCACTCATCTCAGCCACACTTTGGTTTATTTAAGAAAAACTGCACTACAGACACACACATACACATATAATTAAGGGTTCATGATAAAAACCTGTCAGGACACATTCTCCCTGTGGAGCGGTGCGCTTCAAGATAAAAACATTACACCAGGACATGACAGAAGGAAGTATGTGTCTACTCTGAGTGTCCACATTATACCTCGTGTACTCCTGTATATTCACACATTTCACCTGCCTTTATTAAGAATCCTATGAATGCCAAACCACCAATAAGAGAACAGTGTTGATTTTTAGTCTAATTTGAATCCACTATGTTGCAGCTGTGGTTTTGTTTGCTTAAAGGGTGCTGTTAAACCCTTAAAGGAAAAGTAACGTTTTTTACAATCTGAGCCTTATTTCGGTAATAAAACAAGTTGTTTTACTCACCCATAGCACTTTGGTGTCATATGGAGCACTTCCAGAGATGTTTTAGATTAGTGTTAGCCTAGCGCGACTTCTAGCCATAGCTCGGGGCATATAACATATTCCCCGAGCATGTAATATGCCCCGTGCGGGCTCCAAATAACACAAACTTTAGCACTTTTCAAATCATAGAAGCCCGATGTCTTAGTCTACGATTTTGTTTGAGTCAAAAGTGGCCTGTAATCCGAGATTTATCCATAGTTTACAGCTTTGCGTTTCATGTTTGGGTCCCGGGAGCTGAGAGCACAGTCCGCACATGCGCACTGGCCTCCTCATCTACTCGAAACTATGGATAAATCTCGGATTACAGGCCACTTTTGACTCAAACGAAATCGTAGGCTAAGACATCGGGCTTCTATGATTTGAAAAGTGCTAAAGTTTGTGTTATTTGGAGACCGCAAACATGTGCCCCGAGAACTCACATTATGGAGATCGCAAATCTAAAACATCTCCAGAAGTGCTCCATGTGACACCAAAGTGCTATGGGTGAGTAAAACAACTTGTTTTATTACAGAAATAAGGCTCAGATTGTAAAAAACGTTACTTTTCCTTTAAAGTTTCTAATACTGTATGAATGTTGACAAAGTTAATGTCCCCAAGACCCTTTTGTCCTATGGCTCCATAACACGTGCCTGTTGTTCTGTGCAGTTGGACGGGACCATGGACTTGGACGAGCGGCGTCTGATTCGCTCGGCCATCCGAGAGCTCAGGAGGAGGGAGATCCAGGACATGGAGGCTGCTCTGGCCTCTAAGAGGTTCAGACCCACTACAGCGCCCCCTCTGGAGGACAAGGAAAACCGCAGGGAGAACGTCCGGCAGCAGATGTGAGCTCCACCTCCTCACACACACACAACACAGCAAAACACAGGCCTGAAACATGAACGCAGATCTGACAGAGCCGTAATGTAACCAGGCTCACGCCATATTCATATAGGTAGCACCAGGGACGTGCACAGGAATTTTGAGGGGCTCTGACCTGAAAAAACCAACAAACCAACTCCCCCGATTGGTGATTGTGGCGGGATTCTTCTAGAACTTAGCCTTAGTCGGGATAAGCGTTTCTAGGTGGTTTATTGTGCTCTCCCACAGTGCAAAAAAAGGTTATTTACAGTGGTGCAGTGATTTACAAAAAAACAGTTTCTGCAGACTTCTCCTTTAAGTCTTTCAGTCTCTCGCTTTCTCTCTCTCTCGCTCTCTCTCTCTTTCTTTCTCTCCGCCACGTTACCTCCACTGTAACCAAGGCAAGACTGACTGCAGACCTGCAGAGTGCACCTATATACCCCCATTTGCCCCTCCCACATTACACAACATCCACTGGAAACATTATTTACATCATTTCCACTATGGCGAATATTTTATGTACCAAAAGTTGTGCACGGACAATAGCGTTAATACAAAATCAATAAGTCACATACAACACTTGAAATGCGAGGAGAATACGAATAATCGCCCATGCAAATTATTCGTGGCTCACATGACCACCGGAACCCGCGAAACTGGAGGATTTATACTCCCGGTGCAGATGTGTCCGGGTTTGCCAGATCGCACCACGGGAAGAGGGAGAAGGCGGCAGCGCGACGGTGAGTAAATGATCGAGTTTAGCGCGATTTGGATGGACGAAATTGGCACTTCTAAGTGTGCACACTTAGTCACAGCAGAATACACTTTAGATAAAAGGAGAAATTCAATTTGTCAACTGGACAAAGTTTATTTGGTCGAAAGCGTTTGGCAGCTTATCCGCGCTGCTTCGTCAGTTCTGGTTAGAGTGTTGGTTAGACACTGCTTATATCTAACCAGCACTCTAACCAGAACTGACGAAGCAGCGCGGACCAAATAAACTTTGTCCAGGTGACAAATTGAATTTCTCCTTTTATCATGGATTCTACCTGGACGACTGAGGGATTCTTCACGCACTACACTTTAGAGGTTATGGGAATTAGTTTATGGTTGATAATGAAAAGGGTTCGGCACGCGGAGCGCAACAGGTAAGGAAACGGGCATGCACGTCTTCACATGCTCTCCCCGGGGACAACGCTCTTAGGGACGGGCCTGCTCCGTCACAGCGATTTTTTCATTTTCAAATCTAGGCCTAGGCCTACATGAAATTCTGTATCCATTGAACGATTTATTATTATTATGTATTTATTTATTTTCCACTCGGCAGGGCAACATCAGTTCAGGAGGGCATAGGGGCAGTTGCCCAGGCAACCTGAGCAACTCCCCAGTCCACGTCACTGTGTAGTACCGTCAGTTGAGTTCTGCAATCACGAAAATGCAGAACGTCAGGACGAATATTTGAATCTGATTGGTCAAAACATCTGCACAGTGGAAATAAGTGGAAAAATGTAACTTTTATTACATCCAGTTGAGAGAAAAGCACATTGAAGGTGGTGTGCTGGTGTACGCGTTAGATTATGAATAATATTATACAAAGCATCGTATTCTAATAAGTTTGGGCCTCTGCATGTTCTGAAATGCCCCAGATTCCTGCTTTGGTTCAGCCAGTCTCCTCTTGAAGAATAAAGCTCTTGACTTTATGGGAAACTTCATCCACATCTAGTCATAATATTTGTAAGAAGAAAGGCTATTATTATTATTCTTTGATTCCTAAAATGATGGAGCACAAGAAGTGGAGGCCCACAGACAGGAAGTGACAGGATGGACGCACTGTGCAGGAGCAGAGGGGCACATTTCAGCGTGCCACCAGGGGGGGCATATTTCACTGTGACACCAGGGCCCAGATGAGCGGTCTGAGGAAAACATGGAGAGTGTAAAGTGAAAAGCATGTGTATCCTGTGCACATCTGAGCTCACGGGACTGCTCACAGTACATTCTTTAAGCTTTTAAACAGCTTTTGGACACATGAGCCTTAATGCTCGATGTATAAATTCAACATGTGTTTGAGCTCAAATATAAATCACAATTGTATCAAAATTTGAACGTGCACAATTAGCAAAACGCAAAGGCTGTAATATTTGAAATGCTCTCATTTCCTCCACAAACAACTAAACTCTTGTGTTATTGTGCATAAAAAACATCTGAGCCTGCAGATCTGTACAAACCTGTGACTCTTGTGTTTCCCCCTTCAGAGCGCTATCACACAATCGGCGTGCATTCGGTTTGTTTTCAGGCATGAATGTTACAATATGCTAGAAAGTTCCAAAAAGGAAATTTTGCATAACACATCTTTAATAATAAGATCAAATAAAATAATAATAATAATAAAAATTGCATTTACAGACAAAAACACCCTGAAAAACATGCACTGTACCTGTGCTCGCATCTCCACAGATCTGATCTTTAATTTGGCCTCGTGGTGTCACCTGATTGTCTCCACAGAATGAAATAAGCTTAATACCGTACGGTGTAGGGATGGGCATTCGGTGAAGTTTTCTTCGTCGATCGTCGGGAGAATTAATGAGTAATAATCGGTTAATCGTTAACATATTTTGTATTAAAAAGACAACAACCATTCACTCATGTGTGTCGCTTTTACTATGTCTGCCGAGGCTGTGGGAACAGGCGCTTCTCCACGGGAAAGTAAATCTGCAAATCAACATGCGTAGAGGTGGATTAAAGCGAGGCGACACGCATCCTGCAGCCTCTGCTAGCGCGCTCGGAGTTAGCCGCTTTGGGATCCGAGCTAACCGCTGCTAGCCCGCTGTCTCTGTCCTACCTCCTCCACACAACCCAGCCGTATCTGCAGCAATATTTTATTAAGTCGTGAAAACCTTTGCCCTCCACGGCACTGATGGGGAGCATGTCTGTTTTGATCATCTTCGCTATCAGTTCGGTGACCTTCTCTGCTCGTTGAGCACTGCAGCTCCTCCTGGTCTGTGCTAGCGTAGAGTCCAGGCTAGCCTGTGATAGAGATGAACCGCCGCCACCTTCTTTTACCAGACTTGGATGCGCGGTGTTCAAATGATAAATCATTTGTGTTGTCGATGAGGTATATTTGTATGCTGCATTGCAGTGCTTGCAGTGCGCTTGGTCATTTTCTAAATTAAAGTGGTCCCACACAACACTTCGCCGCGACCTCTTCATGTTTTGGCCATTGACCTACGGAAGCTCGCATATATTAACTGAGGCGATTGTTTTTTGTTTTTTTGTCGATGAAAATGAACTTGCTCGGTGAAATTCTTAATGATCAATTATCGGTTAATCGATTAATTATGCCCATCCCTAGTACTGTGTAACATTCCAGATACAGCAATAATCTCCATGGAGACATGTGATGGGACCTCCAGTGCATCTTTGACATAATATCAGCTCTTTAACATCAAAGGCTAACCACTCTGCCACTTTTCAACCCCACCAACAAGCTCCAGTCCTGGTTCTGGCTCTGGTTCTGGCTCTGGTTCTGGCTCTGGTTCTGGCTCTGGTTCTGGCTCTGGTTCTGGCTCTAGTCCTGGTTCTGGCTCTGGTTCTGGCTCTAGTCCTGGTTCTGGCTCTGGTTCTGGTTCTGGTTCTGGCTCTGGTTCTGGCTCTAGTTCTGGTTCTGGTTCTGGCTCTGGTTCTGGCTCTAGTCCTGGTTCTGGCTCTGGTTCTGGCTCTAGTCCTGGTTCTGGCTCTGGTTCTGGTTCTGGTTCTGGCTCTGGTTCTGGCTCTAGTCCTGGTTCTGGCTCTGGTTCTGGCTCTGGTTCTGGCTCTGGTTCTGGCTCTAGTCCTGGTTCTGGCTCTGGTTCTGGCTCTGGTTCTGGCTCTAGTTCTGGTTCTGGCTCTGGTTCTGGTCCTGTTTCTGTGCTGATACATTTGGTCCATTTGCTGCAGTTGAATTGTGGATTGGAGCGTAAGAGCCGCCAAACCGTCACAAAGAAAAACAAACACGTGTGAGCCATGTTTATTTACCCAACATGAACTTGGACCTGTTCTTGTGCTCAGATAAATCTGCTTTAATAAAGTGATCCAAACTTCTACTATTCAGAGGATTCATATTTGAGTAAGATGGAAAAGCACATTCACCCCTCTCCACGGTCTGATCACTGGGGTTCAGAATAAACACGTTATAAATATTTATCATAGTTTTACAGCAATATAGTGGCAGTTTGTGGGGGAAAAGTACAAAAATACAGGAAGTAGCACCGAGTTGTAAAACAGAACCCCTCACAAAGTCCATCTAAGGAAGGACTTTTGACAGGCTCATATTTGGCTATTTTCTGATTTACGTCTAATATATTTTCTGTTCTAATGTTGTTTCCTCATCACAAACACACCTGGAGTTGTTTTGTTTCATTCACACATGTTTAACTCACAAACGCTGCAGATTTAAGCAGCAGACTTCTTCTCTCAAACTGAAAACTCTGTTCCATCTTGTGATGTCACGTCTTCTCTTAAACCTCTTCACTAGAACCTTCACTAGGATCATTTGGATGATTTCAGCTCTGGAATTTCCAATCTCTACTGAACTAAAGGTAAAAGGAGCTGTTAAGTTGAAAGCTTCATGACATCACAAGGTGGAACAGAGCGTTTTGAGCTTAAACAGACTAATAATGCAGGATTACTCAAACATGTGTGAATGAAACAAACACAAGTCCAGGTCTGTTTTTGGAGGGAACAACATTCAAACATGACTTTAATACATAACTTTTAAACCTTCATTTAATGAAATAAAGGTGTTGTCTAAATTGCACATGTTGTGATTAGACAAATAATTCATGAGTACAGTACGTAACACGTCATGTGTCATATTTGCTGCTGTGTCCAAACAGGAAGTACTATTATAGAAAGAAAAACTAGCAATATTTTGACTAAACTCTTGTCAAATTGCGTTAAAGCCCCAGTGTGTAGGATTCGTGGCGCATAGGTGGATGGTGCTATTGCACTTCCTCTTTTAGCTACGGCAGACCTCGAGGGTCACCCGGGCGCGCCGTAACGCGGACAGCTCGCGTACCCGCGCACGAACCGCGTGCCGCTACTGTACTGTGGGCAGTGCCGCTGAGTGAGCGCGGTGCGTGGTTGTCTTGTTTCGTGACCACGCGGGTGCGCGTGTCCGCGATTAGCGATTAATTACAATTAATGCATTTTGTTCGACCAACGTCTTGATCGTAAATCGATTAATTGTTGACATCCCTCGTAGGAACTACTGTGTACTGGACGAGTATCATTCAGAGATATAAAGAATAGGTTTACATTTTTGCCAGCTTATTAATGATACATTTGGACAACAAATAAGAAAAAGATTTTAATATCTTAATAAGAAAATGATTTTCAAATGACCTTAACCTGTTTGTTAAAGGGACAGTGTGTAGGATTCGTGGCGCATAGGTGGTTACTAGCTATTCCACTTCCTCTTTTGGCTACGGCAGACCTCGAGGGTCACCCGGACGCGACGTACCGCCGACATCGCGCGTGCCCGCGCACGAACCGCGCACCGCTGTATACATAAAACGCGGTCCCCCGTTCACTTTTTTTTTTTCTTTTCGCATGAAAACACACAATCCCGATCATGATTCATGACAATCTACACATCAAATGAAACCTTACAGTCTCCTCTTTTTGACTATGCAATTCATTTCCCTGCAAAACAATCACTCCCCGAGCACATGGGGCTTTTATACAGAAAAGCACAAAACTTAGCTTACTTAGCTTACCTTTGAAGGCTTTGCACAGGTCAAACTCTGTATTTCATCATAAACTTGGTCTCAGTCTGTCCATAAGGATCCAGCGAATAAAATCCAGTAAAACAATTTAGTCCAAAATACGTGTTAGATCCATTACGATGTGTGATCCAGCAGCATGCTCCCCCCTCCCCTTCCCCTTCTCTCCTTCGCTCCTGGCTGCATATGGGAGCAGAGGAACGAAGGAGAGAAGGGGAAGGGGAGGGGGGAAGGGGGGAGCCATCTGCAGCGCGGCTAAGCAGCTGTTAGCCGGAGCCGAGGCAAAGGATGAGCCCAAATGTCCTTCTGTGGCTCTCGTATTCAAAATGGCTGCCTCTATATGGGGAAGATCCCCCTTTTATGTGACTATATCTAAGTCCAAAAGAATACTTTGATTTCATGATGGAAGTGAAAAGGCTTGGAAAACAATGTATTTTTGAATGGGTATCTTCAATTTCAGTAATTAACAGGTAAAAATCTTACACACTGTCCCTTTAAGTAGTCAAGTTTCAAAACCCTTGTTTTGTTTAAAGGATTTAGTTTGAATTTTACCAGGTTTTGGTTTGTTTTACCAGTTTGCATCATTTTAGTTCATTCATTCATTCATTCATTTTCTTCCGCTTTTCCATTTTCTGGGTCGCGGGGGCAGCAGTCCAGGCAGTGTTCTGCTGCCCAGAACACAATGCACCAGCCCCCATGAATCCTTCCGCGGGTGGTGGGTCCACAGGAGGACGGCTCACGTCACAACAGGCCTTGATGTATCTTCTGCCATGGGGGCTACCAGTGTCCACAAACACTGGGGGCGGGGTGGGGTTAAGTGTCTTGCCCAAGGACACAACGGCAGCGCTCATCTGTGGGAGCTGGGATCATATGCGGTCAACCCGTCAAGAGTGGGATTCGAACCGCCAACCCCTGGATCACGAGACATATGCTCTACCAACTGAGCTACTGCCGCCCCCTCATTTTAGTTCAATTTTTTTATCACTTTGAGTTGACTCTGCTTAGTTTAGCTCACCTTTAGTTTCAGTTATTTAGTTCAAATGTTCAGTTATTTTCAAGTTCATTAAAGTTGTCCTTTAACTTTAAATTGCTGTGTTTACAACCGAAAACAATTGCACTGTAAAATACCCTTTTACAATATTCGTTTATGGTCTATAAAAATAAAATAAAAAATTACAAACTTAAAATAATTGAGCAAAAGGCTGAACAATTCGTTATACCACAGAATAAAAGTCCTTTCCTTCTGCTTGTTGCTCCTTCAGTTTAGCAGGTCAGTGTTCCTGAGTCCGCTGCTGTAGCTTTGCAGACAAATCCAAACCTGCAGAGTCCAGCAGACGGAGGATTTCTCCTGCACGTGCACACTTCAGAACGTGTGTGGGCAGCTCGCCATCGCCATCTTATTTCAACCACGTGCTTTCCAAAGTTCAGTTTACCAGAATATTCTTTAACTCATTGAAATAATCATAAACAACATAAAATGTGCAGAAATACACAAAATAAACACAATAAACAGCTTAAAAATAAATAAAACAACCATTTCTGTCTAGTTGTTTGTTGAGGTGCTGTTGCCATGAGAGTGGAGCACTTTCTTCAGTAAACAGAATCGCTGTAGACTCCTTTTCTGCAGCTTCTGTGTGTGCGTCTGTATCTCCCTCACTTAGCAGATGTTTTTAAAGAATGTCTAACGTTACTGACATATTTATAGACTTTTCATTCAATATAGTTCTTGCTGGTCTTCTCATGCTTTTACTTTGATGATCACTGTTAACCTGGGTTACACTTAGCTGCTAGTTTTAGCCAGGGTCACCAGATGCCCCCATTCCCCGGGACAGTCCCAGTGTTGAGGGCAGTGTCCTCTGTCCCAGCAGATTCATACAAAACCATAATTTCATTTGTCCCAATTTTACACAAGACATGTCCCAGGCGTCCCTGTTTCTGACCAACCTGATCCTCGTCAGCAGTAAATAAGGGCCGCACATCCTTATTTGTTTAGCCAAAATACTGAAGAACATGCTCCAAAATGAGCAGAAGACACAGAAAATGTCCTGTTGCCCTGCCTGTCTCTCAGATGTGGTCACATTAGCTTTAGCGTCTAAACCTCTGAATCTGAGGTGGCTGCTGTAATTGCTCCCATACCCGCCGCTCTCCAGTGACTTGGGAAAACAAAAGGCATACCTCATCCACGTGCACGCCATTTGCTCCAGGAATGTGGGCTATCCATCCTGACCCTGGCACACTTCTCCCCACAACACCCCCCAAGCCGAACCAGTGTCCCAGGTGTCCAAAATGTGGATGGAAATATCTCTTGCGGTAACATTTCCGACAAGTATTGTTGTTGGATTGTTGCTAAAAATCAAAATTCAGTGTTTTAAACTTGTCCAGTTGTATTAAAATCTGAGGGAAAACTGAAATCTGAACTTTTAAACTAATACAATAATGCTACGTGTTTCAGAACATGTTTGTAGAGCTCTAAACTACAGGTTGAGCAGCTTTTAGACCCCATGGAGACACAGGGAGTGGGGAGAGTGGCCAGAAATGGTACTTAAAGGTCCAGTGTGTAGGATTTGTGGCGCATAGGTGGTGTAGGTACTATTGCACTTCCTGTTTTAGCTACGGCAGACCTCGAGGGTCACCCGGGCGCGCTGTAACGCGGACAGCTCGCGTACCAGCGCGCACCCGGCGCTGTGCGAGCTCTCGCCGACAACTACGGTATAAATAAAACGCGGTCCCGTTCACTGTTTTTTTTTTCTTTCCGCATGAAAACACACATTCCCGATCGTGTACCATGACAATCTACACATCAAATGAAACCTTACAGTCTCCTCTTTTTGACTATGCAATTCATTTCCCTGCACAACAATCACTCCCCGAGCACATGGGGCTTTTATACGGAAAAGCACAAAACGAGGTTTGTTACTTAGCTTACCTTTGAAGGCTCTGGACAGGTCAAACTCTGTATTTCACCATAAACTTGGTCTCAATCTGTCCGTAAGGATCCAGCGAATAAAATCCAGTAAAACAATTTAGTTCAAAACACGTGTTAGATCCATTACGACGTCTGATCCGGCAGCATGCTTGTGTTGTTTACCCAAAACCACGAGCCTTGCCGAAGGCGGAGCCCAAATGTCCTTCTGCGGCTCTCGTATTCAAAATGGCTGCCTCTGCATGGGGAAGATCCCCCTTTTATGTGACTATATCTAAGTCCAACAGAATACTTTGATTTCATGATGGAAGTGAAAAGGCTTGGAAAACAATGTATTTTTGAATGGATATCTTCAATTTCTGTAATTAACAGTAAAAATCGTACACACTGTCCCTTTAAGAAGTAGTAGTACCATTACTATTACATACTCAAACATGATCCAAGTAGAAGTATAAAAAAGTAGAAATTCTAAGTGCTGTTTTCCCTCCTAATTACAATCTTGGTTTTAGTGATGTTCATCTTGAAGAACAATTTGCCAAACTTTGACTCTGATTAGGTTGTGTTTTGTTTAAGATATTTTCTGATCTCTGTTCTAATGTCGTTTCCTCATCACAAACACACCAGAATCATTCGGATCATATAACCCCGATCTCACCTGAACAAAAGGTAGCTAACTTGAAAACTACTGCTTCATGACATCACATTTACATATTTAGATTTCATGTTGCTGTACTGATACAGGGCAAGTTAATGTGTGCGGGTTTGTTTGGTTAAAAGCCTTTGTTTGGCCAGGCGTGCAAACGAGAGATGGAGATGTAGACAGACTAATAATACATCCTCCAACATGTGTGAATGAAACAAAACACAAGTCCATGTTTTGAGGAGGTAACAACATTCTAACATGGTTTAAAGGTCCCATGGCATGAAATTTTCACTTTCTGAGGTTTTTGAACGTTAATGTGAGCTCCCCTACCCTGTTTAGCCCCCCCCCCCCATGGTTAAAAGTTGTGAAATGTCTAAACTGAGCATTTGCGATCCTTTTCTGCGTTAGAAAAAATCGGAGCTCAAACGGGCGATTTTGAACAAGGAAACTTATTGACGTCAGATCGAAAAAAGAAATGCAAATGCAGTTCCACCCCCGTCTGGATGTACTCAGCGTCTCTGTAAATCACGCCCAGAGAGTTTGGACTGTGGAGGAGCTACGCAATGTGAAATACGTTGTTTTATTTGTCTGGAGGAACTTGCGAGTGTTTCTAGGCTCGGAAGTCCTTTATCTGAGCCTGTGGATATCTGAAACAGCAGTGGTTTCATTTTATTTTCTGTGGAAATGTGTTTATTTTTCAATGGAACGCTTCAAATCTCTCCCTCCGCGCAAAAACACGGAAGTGGGTCACAGAGCACAGCTGAAAAGGAAAGAGCGGAGAGTTTGGCCACGCCCCCACCCGCTACTATAGGCCATCTCTGTCCTCCTCATTTGCATTCAAGCAACAACGCCCATAATGGAGTGTTCCAGAGTGACATTTATGACTCTTTCTCATCTTATCTCTGTTTCTCATGCACTGAGTGTTGATTTTGAAGAAGGATTCATTTACAGTATTAGGGAACCATTAAGGAGCCATATAAAAGCATCAAGAAGTACCATGTCATGGGACCTTTAAACTCACAAGAGTCAGTTTTGTGTAATATACGACGTTAATGTGAACTCTCCCTTTAGGTCTGGTAGCAGTGACTCATTGGACGTCCTCTCTCAGAAGCTGCAGGGCGTCCGTGACATCGATGAGCTCATCAAGATGGTGAGAGTAAAGTATCCAAAAGTTCCACAGTGTGTCTTTAAATCATGTCTCCTAACGATGTGTCCTCTGTGACAGCTGCGCTCCGCCGGGGAGTACGAGGAGAGGAAGTTGATCCGAGCTGCCATCAGGCAGATCAGAGAGGAGACACAGCAAGGTCATCTCTGCACCCACTGCAGCACCCACCACCCTCGTACACGGCCCTGTACACTGCACCCACTGCAGCACCCACCACCCTCGTACACGACCCTGTACACTGCACCCACTGCAGCACCCACCACCCTCGTACACGGCCCTGTACACTGCACCCACTGCAGCACCCACCACCCTCGTACACGGCCCTGTACACTGCACCCAGTCACAGATCAGAGAGGAGACACAGGAAGGTCATCTCTGCACCCACTGCAGCACCCACCACCCTTGCACAGCACCCTACACACTGCACCCTAGTCCTAGCACCCAGCACCCTACACCCACTCACAGATCAGAGAGGAGACACAGCAAAGTCCTCTGCCTGCACCCACTGACACCCTGATACAGCAGCCCACTAATAGCACCCAGTCATAGCACCCTACTCACACTAAACACAAAAATCAACTTTTTGCTACTAAACTCTGCATATGGGGTTTATTGTTGTCGTTTATGACAAAAGGAGAAATTCAATTTGTCGACTGGACAAAAGTTTATTTGGTCGAATCCGTTTCTCAGCTCATCCAAGCTGCTTCTTCAGTTCTGGTCAGACGCTGGTGGACACTGCCTATATCTGCCTGAAGGGGGCGCTCACTACAATGAAATGACTGTGAGACTCCCACACCTCCTTGTTTCCAGTTGGTGTTAGTGAGGTGGGCCTGTTAGATCTGCAGTGGGAGTGGAGTGTGGGTCATAATGGTGTTTTCACTCCTCTGGACCTGACCTGCTGCACTATTGTTTTCTTTGTTCTGATTTAGGTTTGAGGACAGAGTTATAGATGGAGACAAATGATGTCTGAAACCTCCATTTCTGTTTAAAGAAGGATTCTCTTTCTTGACAAAAATAGCCTCTTTAACTCCTCCTCTCAAACCAGTTGTCCTTTTTGGCAACTTTAGAGAAAACTATGTCCATTTGTGGTTTTCTGCTCAAAAACAGTCAGACCTTTGCGCTGCCTCCAGTGGCCACTGCAGTTTCAAATACAGTGGTACCTCACCTTATGAAAGACCCTACATAGGAAAAATCCAAGTAACGAAACGCCTTCACGTCAAATTTTGGTCTCTAGATACGAAAGAAAATTCAAGTTACGAAACGCGAAATCTCAAAAATTCGAATAATGCGCGCTCAGATGCCCCGCTGTTATCCCCGCTCAAAGAGCACCTTTCTCGGCCTCTTAGCTCTATCGCCGAACACGCAACATTTTCAACAAAATGTATTAAATAGTGAAACGTGGGGGGAGACACGACTCCGGAAGCAGCGCGGAGACATGAACGCACCACCGCGCGGCGAGGAGCGAGGAGCACGGCACCGCGCGGCGAGGAGCACCCCTAGTCCTGGTCTGCACGACCGGCACCGGGGCTGCGAGCACGAGATAGAACCGCGGCACCCGGACCGCGTCCTCTGGAGCCCGAGCCACAAACCAGCGGCACATGGTGGTTTAATCCTGGTTTAGTCCAGGTTTAGTCCAGGTCCAGTCCAGGTCTAGACCTAGTCCAGGTCCAGTCCAGGTTTAGACCTGGTCTAGACCTGGTTTAGTCCACGTTTAGTCCTGTCTAGTCTCTTAGCCAATCAGGACGCAGAACCAATGTTACACTATTTTAAAAAAAAACTTAGAACGGATCAGGCCTTTTCCATTGAAATAGCTTCTCAACTTATGAAAAATTCACGTTACGAAACCACTTCTGGAACGAATGAATTTCGTAAGGTGAGGTACCACTGTACTACATGATGTCGCGCAGAACTGCCCTGATTATACCCTGGTGTTTCTGATCCAGGCTGCATGGGCAGAGTTTGAAGTGTGGACACCTGTTAGACCAATCACACTCTCCTCTTTAGTCCTCCAAGTACTGTCCAGCTCTGTTTCTAATGCTGTGGGAGGAGTTTAAGAGTTAAACTATTACAATGCTAAATGTACTTGGACTAATAATGCTGTATTGTGATATCCTCTGTCCACCGTCGTGCCCCCTCCGGTCTCTCCTCAGGCTCAGCTGTACAGTACACTGCCTCATACTGTGGCAGATTCTTCAGTGATAATAACTCAGATTAGGGATTCCTCTCATTCCTGGGGCCCCTGTGCTCCTGTAGACACCCCCCCCCCCCCCATCACCACCACAGCTCCAAAGTGGTTCATAGCGGTTCGGCCTAAAATGACTCAAATTAAAATGTAACTAAAATGAGCCGTCGCCTGTGTTCCCACAAAGTCATTTTCCATCAAGCAGGATAAAAAACAAAACACTACAACTTCACAAACTTGGGATGCACGTTGATTGTGTTGTCATATTAATAATAATAATAATAATAATACATTTTATTTGTGCTCTGAAGGGAGAGTCAGAGCATCAGAAATGATCAGGTATCATTTTCAAACCAATCAAAGGTAACATCTACATCTGTTATGTTATAGTAGCACTAACTTGTTTAGCAACCATAGCTGTCATTGTTTTTAGCTTGATGCTAACTACTTATTGCAGATACAGTATTGCGCCCTCTACATAGTTTTAATGGAAAGATAAGAGGGGATAATTTTATGTTTATGAGGTCCTGTTAACACACAACACATTTATATTCACCAAAAACAACGTATTAAACTGTAATTACTTCATTTTTGACGCTCTGAGTCTCCCCTCGCTCTGCTCCCTGTGCTAATTCACACCCCCTTCAGAGCGCTATCACGACACAATTAATGTGCATCCCGCTAACGAAACTGTGATGAGCACATCACATCAGCTTTTTGAAATTGCAGTGTCCAGTTTGGCTCGTTCTGCTGACCATAAGGAGGGTTTGAATAGGACCCAGGAGAGATGGCTGAAATACTCCGAGTACACAGAGACGTACAGATGTAAAACGTCTTCAGGCACATGTCTGATGAGGGAACAGTGTTATAACATGAGAGAAAGCTCCAAAAAGACTGTATAATACCCACTCTTTAAAGGAAAAGTCACGTTTTTTTACAATCTGAGCCTTCTTTGAAACCCGATATGCAGCTATAGTTTCATTTGATGACGTCATCAGAGAGGACAGTGCGCATGCGTGAACTCAGCTGTTTTGTACACCGCTAGTCCGAAAGAAGCTAACACCGCTCTGAACTTTACTTTTCTGTTGCGATATCGGGTTTCAGGCCGTTTTGGAATCCACTAAAAGTCTACGCTGACACAGCGATCTTCTGTGATTTGAAAAGTGCTAAAGTTTGTGTTATTTGGACACCGCAAAGTAATGCCCCGAGCACTCACGCTAACGGATACAGGATCATTAGTAGAACAGAACGGCTCAACATAAGTTCTAAGAAACTGCTCCAAGTGACACCAAACTGCTATGGGTGAGTAAAACTACTTGTTTTATTGCCAAAAGAAGGCTCAGATTGTAAAAAAAAATGTTAATTTTCCTTTTAAGTCTTGAGGTATTTTACAGCAACTCAATAATCAATCAATCAATCAATCAATTTTATTTATATAGCACATTTAAAACAGCCAAAGCTTACCAAAGTGCTGAACAACATTAAAGGTGACATAAAAATCAGATAGAGTTAAAATAACAACAATAATAACAATGGTGACAATAATAAAATAATAATAATAATAAAACAACAACAACATCAACAGCAAGAAGAATAAAGTTAGATTACAAAAAAACAAGGATAAGGTGTCTTAAATAGTTTAATAGTAAGAATCGTGTTTGTTACAGGGCCATAAATGACTAAATAAACACAAATTGAACTTCTCCTTTTATCACTAAACCAAAACTCAACCAGTTATAAAAAGACTTTTCACAAAAACTAGATGTTCCCTAAAGACGTGCCAAAATCCCTGTACAGATTTCTCATATTTAAAGGTCCTATATTACACAAAATTAAATTAAAAACATGAGTTGTGTTGTTTTTTTCTTCATTCACACATGTTTGAGGAACTCTTTATTATTAGTCTGTCTACAGCTCCACACCTCCGAATGCTCTGCTCCGCCTCAGTAGAGACGGGCACTTCCAGGGCTCAAAGTTTCCAAATTAATCTGGTGAAGGTGTATGGGATTTAAAAACACAGTGGAGAACTTTGTGTTTTACCACATGACATCACCAGATGGAAGAGAGTGTTTTCTGTGTGAGAAAAGCATAATTCTGCAGAGTTTGTGTGAATGAAACAAAACATAACTCCAGATGTGTTTGTGATGAGGAAACAACATTAGAACAGATCAGAAAATAGTGTCATATTTGAATATTAATATAATAAAACAGTCTCACTGTGTGTTGTTCCTGTAGGCCTGGTGGAGAGGTGCTCTGCTGACCTGGCAGTGGACAGTCCCAGAGGGGTCAGAGCCCAGGTGAGTGCTTCACTCTCCTTCCTCCTGGTTTGGTCATCAGATGCACATCAGGGCTGCACGCTATAGGAATATTCTGCCATATGGCTGTGAAGTAGTGCAATATTCATATTATTGCTTGTTTTAATATGATTTTAATAAAGTTTTTGGCTCGATGATTTCAGTTAGAATCAGTGCTTTCATTTACTACTGAAACTCAACACACACAGAACCTAAACCCAGGATTAACTCCAGGCTAATTTTGGATTGAGTAAGGAAAATCATTTATAAAATCAATTTTATTTAACATATTCTTAAAAAACAGTTTAAGGTTCTCCATATGTTCTCCGTATTGATGATAGGTGATAAGTGTATGTTGAGTCTAGGCATCACTGCACTATATAATATCTTGCCACATCAGTTATGACCCTGGTCAATACAGTGGTGACAGTGGCTCATGTGGTAGTTTGTCCACTGATGAAGGCTGGCGATGTCAACATGAAAAAACCTTGTTGGTAGAGTGGTCAGATGCCCGGGCACACAGGTTGGCGGTGTGTTTCCAGCTCCCACACGTGAAAACGGCCATTCTCCTTGTCCCTAGTGTCTGTGTACAGTGATGTACGTGATGTACGTCTGTGTACAGTGATGTACGTCTGTGTACAGTGATGTACGTGATGTACGTCTGTGTACAGTGATGTACGTGATGTACGTCTGTGTGGAGTTCCCTGATGTGAAGCAGATGCTGATTACACAAGGCTTCAAGGTGTATCGCAAATTCAATCAAAAATTCAATTTGAATCATCGTAATTAGAAAACGACAACAAACAACACAATATCTGGTCTTATTGATTAAAAATATGCTAACCCGTCTAGTCTTAGTCGTGTAACCGCTGAGCAGGTGAGTGAATATGAAGAAGAGTCAGGGAGGCCTCATTATGGATGTGGAACCTTCTTCACTGTGACCCTAAGTGAAACATTCCAGCGTTTGGGATCATCACTTGTTGTATGTGGGACAGTCCCTTCCATCTCTCTTTCTTCTCCTCTCCTCTTTCCTCCCTCCATCCTGCTGCTCTTGTTTTAGTCACATTCTTCTCTGTGGCTCCAAACCTCCGCGGTCCATTTGAGAAGAAAACAAAACCCCATGTGTACAGCTAACACACGAGGTAACTGCCATCAGACGCTCCTGCTCCAGTCTGAGCCCAAACAGTTAGGACGGGTGAAGCCATACACTGAATATTTTGTCCAAGTTTGGCCCAGACTTTGGTGAGGGTGTGGTTGGCTTCACTCGCGGTTATAGACACTCAATTGTCTGGAAACTTTAGTCTTTCATTTTACACTCCATGCTTATGTGTGTTGCATTTGAACTCCAAACGACATGTAATCCTCCACATTTGAGTCATCGTGGTTATGACCAGGACAGTACCAATCAAATACATATTCATATTCTGTGTGGGATTTATTAGACCCATCCCTGTGTGCGCACCTTTCAAGTGTTCACTGACCCAAACAGTGAAGTAAACCAGCCTAATGTAGTGCCACCGGGGCCTGTCGGTCCCCCTGCCTGTTCCTGTCGCCCCTGGAACATTCTCCACCCCCTCATCCATCACCAGCCTGTCATCGAACCTTCACTGAGCTCAGCTGGGCCATACCAAGTGATGTCAGCGAGGATTTCCTGTGACGCCATAGCTGGTCGTCATGGTTTCCGCTCGGCGCAGACACACGTGTGCACAGGACAATGGAGAACAATGGAGCAGGACAATGGGGGTCCATAGAGCTGAGGGTCACCTCAAAGACCCGGCACGAGCGCAGACACTTCTACTGGTGTTACACCAAACGGAAGGAAGTGTCTGTGTTACAGCTGCACCTCCCACTCCTGATGACTGTGGTTTATTTACATGAGCGGCAAAAGCAGTGTTCAAACTCATGGTAATAATAATAAAGTCCAAAAGTCCTGCCGATGGACCTAGTTTTTCTGTGGCTTTGTAATTTCAAAGGACATATTATGTTCACAATTTGAAGAAAAATGTCTTTTTTCATTTGTAATTTTAAAGATCCCATGACATGGTACTTGTTGATGCTTTTATATGGCTCCTTAATGGTTCCCTAATACTGTAAATGAATCCTTCTTCAAAATCAACACTCAGTGCATGAGAAACAGAGATAAGATGAGAAAGAGTAATTTTTCTCTCTCTGAACACTCCATAATGGGAGTTGTTGCTTGAATGCAAATGAGGAGGACAGAGATGGCCTATAGTAGAGGGTGGGGGCGTGGCCAAACTCTCCGCTCTCAGCTCTCAGCTGTGCGCTCTGGCCCTTTTGCGCGGAGGAAGAGATGAGAAGCGTTCCATTGAAAAATAAACACATTTCCACAGAAAATAAAATGAAACCACTGCTGTTTCAGATATCCACAGGCTCAGATAAAGGACTTCCGAGCCTAGAAACACTCGCAAGTTCCTCCAGGCAAATAAAAAAATGTATATTGCATTGTGTAGCTCCTCCGCAGTCCAAACTCTCTGGGCGTGATTTACAGAGACGCTGAGTAGAGACACAGACAGGGGTGGAACTGCATTTTTCGAGCTGACGTCAATAAGTTTCCTTGTTGAGAATCGCCCGTTTGAGCTGTGTTTTTTTTCTAACGCAGAAAAGGACCGCAAATGCTCAGTTTAGACATTTTGCAACTTAAACAGGGTAGGGGAGCTCACATTAACGTTCAAAAACCTCAGAAAGTGAAAATTTCATGCCATGGGACCTTTAAATCCATATTTCCAGATACATCAGTACAGCTGCCCACGAGAGCGAAAGTGTTTCACCGAATAAGGATGTGTATTTTCACTCCAGCAAAACACGACTAGAGACAAAACATATTATAAGATTATAGCTCCTTTTAATGAAGTCCATAAATCTGAGGTAACGCCACAGCCAGAGCTGTGAGGGGCCCTCCTTAGTGACTGTAAAGGTCATTCCCACCGGAGTGGACAGGGTCAGAGCACATCACAGATGAAATATGGATTCTTTTGTATTTAAGTGGAACATTTTAAATACCTTTGGATAACTTGGTACCTTTTTATAACTGTAATTAGCCCTAATTTACTCCTGGTTCAGCCCCAGTTTAGTCCCAGTTAGGTTTTTGTTCAGTACTGGATTTTAAACTTCAATAGAATCATTTGTTTGCTTTTCTGTCCTGGAATTGCCAGTCTCTACTGAACTAAAGGTAGAAAGAGCTGTTAACTTGAAAACTACCACTTCATGACATCACAAGGTGGAACAGAGCATTTTGAGCTTTGGAGATGTCGACAGATTAATAATAAAGGATTAGTCGTGTGAACAAAACACAGCTCCAGGTTTGTTTCTGAGGCTTGAAGCTCACAAGAATCATTTAGTGTAATATAGGACCTTTAAAGTACATTCTAAAGTCCCATAAAAGTCACATGAGCCTGTCTCCTTTAAGTCTCAGATCAGAGTTGTTCAGAAAAGCTCAGCGTTTTCCTCTGCCTGCTCAGCCGCTGCCTGCGTCGCCGCCGCTCATAAAAGCTGATAATTATAGGTATATGGCAACGCCGTCTGTGGAAAACTGAGGAAAACTGAGGAAAACTCTGCAGTATTCCCGACAGAACAAAGAGCCCACTGCAGTCATCCACATTATTCACCGTGATGAGTTTACAAGTGTGTTTTTACTGTTCTCAGAGGCCAGAGTACTGCTGACAACAACTAGCATGCTCACAGCAAACTTCCTGATTCTTGGACAGTTCAGTTCTGGTTTAGTCCTTTTTCAGTCCTACGGTTAAAGGAGAAGTAACGTTTTTTTACAATCTGAGCCTTCTTTCGGCAATAAAACAAGTAGTTTTACTCACCCATAGCACTTTGGTGTCAATTGGAGCAGTTTTGTAGAACTTATGTTGTAGCCGTTCTGTTCTACTAATGATCCCGTATCCGTTAGCGTGAGTGCTCGGGGCATTACTTTGCGGTGTCCAAATAACACAAACTTTAGCACTTTTCAAATCACAGAAGATCGCCGTGTCAGCGTAGACTTTTAGTAGATTCCAAAACGGCCTGAAACCCGATATCGCAACAGAAAAGTAAAGTTCAGAGCGGTGTTAGCTTCTTTCGGACTAGCGGTGTTTACAAAACAGCTGAGTTCACGCATGCGCACTGTCCTCTCTGATGACGTCATCAAATGAAACTATAGCTGCATATCGGGTTTCAGGCCGTTTTGGAATCCACTAAAAGTCTACCCTGACACAGCGATCTTCTGTGATTTGAAAAGTGCTAAAGTTTGTGTTATTTGGAGACCGCAAAGTAATGCCCCGAGCACTCACGCTAACGGATACGGGATCATTAGTAGAACAGAACGGCTACAACATAAGTTCTAAGAAACTGCTCCAAGTGACACCAAACTGCTATGGGTGAGTAAAACTACTTGTTTTATTGCCGAAAGAAGGCTCAGATTGTAAAAAAAAGTTACTTTTCCTTTTAAGTCCCGGTTTGGCGTCTGTATTGATTCAGTCCTGGTTAAATCTTGGTTCAGTCCTGGTTTAGTCGTGAGATCCTTTAATAATCCTGAGGGAAAGTCAAGTTTTGCTGCAGTAAACTGTTGCAGTTGATGCTCCACTACGCTTCTCAGTGGCCTTTGTGTGTCAGGTACAGGTCTCAGGGCAGTTTAACAGGAGCACTGGTCAAGGAGGGTCAGCAGATCCTGTGGAAGATCATCAGGTCACTCCTGGTCATAGACTGTATAAACAAAGAAGTGCACGTCACCCACAGTGTTCAGCTCCAGTCAAATGAAACTCTTGAGGCTAGCAGTTCTAGGGGCGAATTTGGACCAGACTTCTGTCTTAGGAATAGGAATTTATCAATGGACTAAAATACCTAATTAAAAACCCCAGGATCATGACCAAAATGACTCACAGCAGCAGTGACAACATACTCCAGTATCAAATGAGCTGGAGCCAGAAGCGCCTCCATGCTCACGTCTTATTTGGAAAGCCATGGTCCATTGATAAGGTCTGTGGTCCTGGTTTAGTCCTGGTTTAGTCCTGGTTTAGTCCTGGTTTAGTCCTGGTTTAGTCCTGGTTTAGTCCTGGTTTAGTCCTGGTTTAGTCCTAATTAAATCCTGGTTCCCGACTAAACTAGAGCAGTCTACCACATTATTCACTGTGATGAGTTCATAAGTGTGTTTCAGAGACCAGAGCAGAGGTTTTTTTTTTTCGTTACAGTATGGCTAACAACAACTAGCATGCTAATAGAGAACTTCCTGATCTGATTCTCGGGTATTAAAACGCTTCTTAGTACATGTAGTGCTTTCATGATATGATTTCTCCTGTGTGAGATCAATAAAAAGTCAATCTTCTAATCACTGTAAGGCACTTTGTGTGACATTTTTTGTATGAAAAGCGCTTTATAAATAATGTTTGATCGATTGATTGATTGATTGATACAAACATTTAAAACTTGATTTCATTATTAAGGACTAATGAATATTACTCTGTTCTGATGCTGCTCATCTGAACCTTTTTGTTATTTGGATTGTTTATTATTTTTTACTATATCATAGCTATATTTTAGTTATTATTATTACTACTTAGTGTCTATACTCTAGTTACAGTGGTACCTCACCTTACGAGATTAATTTGTTCCAGAAGTGGTTTCGTTACATGAATTTTTCGTAAGTTGAGTAGCTATTTCAATGGAAAAAGCCTGATTCGTTCCAAGTTTTTTTTTTATAGTGTAACTTTTTTTATAGTGTAACATTGTGTTCTGCGTAGAGACTGTAGACCCAGGACTAAACGTGGACTAAACCAGGTCTAGACCAAGGTCTAAACCAGGACTAAACCAGGACTAGACCAGGACTAGACCAGGACTAAACCAGGACTAAACCTGGACTAGACCAGGTCTAGACCAAGGTCTAAACCAGGACTAAACCAGGACTAAACCAGGACTAAACCAGGACTAAACCAGGACTAAACCAGGACTAAACCAGGACTAAACCTGGACTAGACCAGGTGGATTAAAGCGCCGCGCGCGGGTCTATTTCCTGGTTTCGTTTCGAGTCACGGCTGAGGCGAGCAGCGAGGGGGACCGCACGCAGTCTGAGCGCATGAACGAGACCCGTGCTCAAACTGTGCCTCCTCTAGACCTCCTCTAGACCAGGTCTAGACCTGGTCTAGAGGAGGTCTAGACCACCGCGGCTCTTGCATGCATTCGTTCATGCGCTCAGACTGCATGCGGTCCCCCTCGCTGCTCGCCTCAGCCGTGACTCGAAACGAAACCAGGAAATAGACCCGCGCGCAGCGCTTTAATCCACCTGGTCTAGTCCTGGTTTAGTCCTGGTTTAGTCCAGGTCTAGACCTGCTGGCAGCCCCGCGCCGGGTCATGCTGCGCTATCACACGTGTCAGAGCGCAGTCTTCTCCCCCCTCCCCCTTCCCCCCACACTTCACTATTAATAATTTAGTTGAAAATCTATGAAAGTTTGAGTGTTTAAACGAGAGACAAATGTGAGAAAAGTTTAAATCCAGTCTGAGAAAAGCGTATAATGTGTGTGGGTGAGCGCACATTATTTGAATTTTTGAGATTTCGCGTTTCGTAACTTGAATTTTCTTTCGTATCTAGAGACCAAAATTTAACGTGAATGCGTTTCGTAACTTGAAATGTTCGTTTGTTGGGTCTTTCATAAGGTGAGGTACCACTGTATAACTATTATTATTTAGTGTTTTATGTTTGCACCTTATCAAAGAGACAAGTTCCTAGTTTTGTGAATTCTGTTCACTTGACAATGGCAATAAAAGTCTTTCTGATTTTGATTCTACTAGTCTGTGTGCTCTTATACTTGTTCTGATACATGTGTGAATGAAACAAACTGTTTTTGAGGAGGTAACCGCGCTCTGACGGGGTTTAACGCTCACAAGAGTCCATTTTGTGTCATATAGGACCATTCATATGTGCAGATTGTGTAGATTGGACGCTTCTTGCCTGTGTGAACTGGGCTGGCTTTTGAACCTGAGCGGAGGGATAAGGGGCGTGGTCAGACACAGGGAAAGGGGCGGGGCTGAGGAAGCAGTGGGAGGAGCCAGGACCAGCAGCAGTAGAGTGAGGGAGAGAGACCGGCTGTATTAGAGGCTCCTGTCAGCACTGGAGTGACTGCTCATAGGCACGCGGGCAGGGAATCCATCAACACAAGGTAACCTGGCTTTAATTATCCGCTCCAGCTGTGAAAATGTCACATCTGCACTAGTCTAAAAGAGTGTGTGGTACGAGAGAATCATACGGTTAGGAGCTTTCTGTAGTTTTAAATAACTTTACCAACTTCTAGTCAAACCAAAATTGAGAAAATTGTAGTTTTAACTGTATTTTTTGTGTGTGTTTAATAGGTAATACATCTGTCCTTTTTAAGTTGTTTCTGTAAGTTCTGTATGGAGGTTTAAGCTACATTTAAGTGTTCCGTATAGATGAATTATAATTGAATTTGATGATGACTTCTCATATTTCAGTCCAGTGTGTGCTCTGATCAAAATATCATGCTTTGAATTTGCTTATTTCCTGGTTAAGTTTCGTGTTTGGTTACCTGTTTAGTTCCTGGTGTAGTCCTGGTTTAGTTGATGGTGCAGTCGTGGTTTAGTCCCTGGTCTAGTCCTCATACGGACGTATAGCCCTGGTTGAGTCCTACTTTAGTGTGTCTTTAGTGTGTCTTTAGTCTGTCTTTAGTCTGTCTTTAGTGTGTCTTTAGTGTGTCTTTAGTGTGTCTTTAGTCTGTCTTTAGGTCTGTCCATGTTCCCTGCATGTGGCTGGAGAATAGGACATGCTCTTTATCTCTTATCTCTGTGTACACAGTAGTAAAGCCCTGCTCTAGTCCTGGTTCACTTATGGTTATCTCAGGAGGATGGACAGTTTGGCGGCTGGGAACATCAGAGTTTTGGTTCGATTTCCATAAAGATTATTTTCCTTTTTAGTTCATGTTTCATATTGAGTCATTTAAATGTCCCATGGCATGAAATTTTCACTTTCTGAGGTTTTTGAACGTTAATGTGAGCTCCCCTACCCTGTTTAGCCCCCCCCCCCATGGTTAAAAGTTGTGAAATGTCTAAACTGAGCATTTGCGATCCTTTTCTGCGTTAGAAACAATCAGAGCTCAAACGGGCGATTCTGAACAAGGAAACTTATTGACGTCAGCTCGAAAAAAGAAATGCAAATGCAGTTCCACCCCCGTCTGTCTGTACTCAGCGTCTCTGTAAATCACGCCCAGAGAGTTTGGACTGCGGAGGAGCTACGCAATGCGAAATGCGTTTTTTTATTTGCCTGGAGGAACTTGCGAGTGTTTCTAGGCTCGGAAGTCCTTTATCTGAGCCTGTGGATATCTGAAACAGCAGTGGTTTCATTTTATTTTCTGTGGAAATGTGTTTATTTTTCAATGGAACACTTCTCATCTCTCCCTTCGCGCAAAAACACGGAAGTGGGTCACAGAGCGGAGCAGAGAGCTTGGCCACGCCCCCACCCCCTACTATAGGCCATCTCTGTCCTCCTCATTTGCATTCAAGCAACAACGCCCATAATGGAGTGTTCCAGAGTGACATTTATGACTCTTTCTCATCTTATCTCTGTTTCTCATGCACTGAGTGTTGATTTTGAAGAAGGATTCATTTACAGTATTAGGGAACCATTAAGGAGCCATATAAAAGCATCAACAAGTGCCATGTCATGGGATCTTTAAATTCAATATAAGAAATGTGATATTCACCGAAAAACGACATATTTGCTCCCCGCGCTAAATCACTCCCCCTTCAGAGCGCTATCACAACATACATCATACATACAACGTACATCCCGCTAATGAAACTACTGCACGACACGTCAGGTTTGTCAAGTTGCTGTGTACACTTCTGTGTCATGTTTTTGGAATACTCGTGGAGAATTGTGGTGTGGGAGCGTGGGTGATGTAGACTTGTACTCAAACATGTAAAACCTCTCAGGCATGATTTTTGATGAAACTTGTTATAAGATGGGAGAAAGCTCCAAAAATTGATTTTTTCATAATCCTCCATTGATTGCTGCACTATTGTGATCCTGTTTGTGATATATAGTCTGTCTGTCGGGGACTAGCTCCAGTTTGGCCTCAGTAAAAGAGAACTGGCTCGGTTCCTCTGTACAGCCGACGGTCTCATTGAACTCACTACATGTAAACAACAATTGTCAAAGCTCAGACCCAAACCAAAAGCTTTCCTCTTGTGTCACTTCAGTTGTAGCGTGTCTTAAATGTGAGTGATGCTTCAGCGTTCCACATCCCCTGTTTTTCTCCTCCACTCTGGGCCGTGGTTTGTTCAGGACGTGGCTGCTTTAGTCATATGAAAAATGAACGTAGTACAGTAAAAATGAACGTAGTACAGTGCAGTGGCCTTGTGACTGGGTGTAGGGACATTTTTTAAAAAGGGACTTGAACCAGCAGCTCGAGGACTCAAAAGTGGGTTCACTTGTTTCGCTGTGGAGCTGTCGAACGAGCGTTGTGAAAAATTGACTAAAATATTTTAAAAGAGTGAAATCGAGCAGAAGTTTAAATGGGGACAGGTAAAGCTTTCAACAGGTTTTTAAAAATGTTAAAGCCCAGTGAGTTGCTACGTCGACTACATGATTTTATGAAAAAAGAAAGTTAAAACCATACTTCAGCCAAACTAAGAGGAGTCAGGTTTGTGGAGATGCAAGCCGGTTCAGGATGCAGATGATTTATCTATCAAAGAAGAAAACAAGCTGATGATGGTATGAAGCCTAGCAAACTGAAATGACACCAGGAGGCCGAGCACAACAAAACCATTCAAGAAAGTCGGGAATATTTTGAGAGGAAGAAGCAAGTGGCACTCTTAAGAAGATCCACGGACATGAGGAACGCTTTTGAAAGAGCAGGTAGTGATTTACCCTGAGCCACGGAGGCGTCATTTGACTGTTCGCTGTTAATTGTAAAGACTAAAAAGCCACACAGTATTGGAGAGCAGCTAATCAAACCCACCTGCCTGAAAATTGTGGAGAGGTTGTGTGGATAAAGTGAAAACTGTCCCACTCTCTGACAGCACTGTGAAAGACGGCGATTCAGCTGGACGAGACAACAACAGTGGCGGTCAAGTCCATTCTTATGTCTACAAATCTAGAAACAACAACTGGCCGGGATATATTTATGGCTGTGGACTCATACCTCTCATCCAACCATCTGCCCTATGAAAACCTGGTGGCATGTCGCACTGACGGGGCCGCAGCAATGATGCGCAGAAACAAGGGATTAACAGCCGTCAGTTTTATGGAGCTGCAAGAAAAAATAAAGGAATTATTGCAAGATCACAATCGTCTACTGAACAGCTGACTGAAGCGTTTTGGATCAATACGGCATACCTGGCGGACGTGTTCACACTCTACAATGAGACGAACAAGCGGGTGCAGGGACCTGAATCAGACATCAGGCGCTGCAAAGATGCCCTGGACGCTTTTGTGCGCAAACTAGATTAGAGCTGAAAAGCTGGAGCAGTCTGCTGGCACTGTGCATACGTCTTTACCAGGCACCTGAACCTGCTCCGTGAGGACATTAAGAGCCACTTTGCAGATGTCAGTGAGTACTTATCAAAGGAATTGTGGGTGCTGGACCCTTGCAATTCCAGCCTCGAGGATGTGGAATACTTGAGCTTTGTGACTTTCAAGCTGATTCTGTGTCAGAAATATTTCTAGGAGAATGGTTACAAAAGGTTTTGGATTGTCAAAGGACAAGCTGTTGCTCCCAGACTGGCCAAACATGCAATACCAAGGGTTATTCTACCATTTGGCACTACATACTTGTCTGAGACGGCATTCAGTGTCCTTGTGACAATAAAAACAAAATCCAGAAACAGACTTGATGTCCACCAGGACAAACATCACACCTGACATCACATCCCTGGCCAAAGGTATGCAAGCCCAAGGTGGTCATTAGTTTATGACTCAATAAACTGGCACAGAGTAAAAACTTAAGGAATAACTTGTTTATTGTCATTAATTACAGGTGTCCCAACCTGTGCTGAAATGATGTGCATGTGAGTATGAGCAGACCCTGTTTAAGTGAAGTGTCTGAAGGAGATCTGTGACTGAGCCAAGGTGCTGAAACATGTCTGAAAGTCTGAAACATGTCTGAAAGTCTGAAACATGTCTGAAAGTCTGAAACATGTCTGAAAGTCTGTGCCTTTATTCCCCTTATACAAGGTGTGTGTGTGTCCACTCTGTTCATCTGTTTAGAAAGTTTAATGTTTCGCTCTCATGAAAAGCGACGGATACACCTGATAACATTTAAGGAAGAATTTCTGCAAATAAAAGTTTGTAGTTAATCACTTTCTTCTTTTAGTGCGTATATGCGGGTAGGATTTGGGGTTGGGGGGGCCTGTCACTGCAGTGGGGGGGGCCATTTGTATTGAAGTGAATGATTTTTTTTGTGTGTGTTTGATGTGAGAAGTAAAAGTAATATTTTCAGTCAAAAGGAACAGGACAAAGTTTTCACTCTGTATCATTTTATTTTCAATATCATTATAGATTCTGTAATTTACCAACAGACTGGAAAGTGTCTTTGGATTTGCCTCATTGTGATAATTCACATAACTTTCATATATTTGTGGCCCCTGTGCGGGCCCTCCGTGGGTCCAGTGTTCGTGAGAAGCCCCTGTTTACCTGTAGATGTGATCTGGAGTCTGGAGGAGCACATGATGACAGATGGAGGTCTACAGGATCAGATGGAGAGATTCTGGTGGACACACTTAACGCTGGCTGCTTTCAGATCTGTTCTACACCAGATCCATAATACAAACGAGGGAAATATCTCAGTCCCAGATGTTCGGTGTGATCTTGTGTTTGTGATCAGGGCTTGAGAATGTATTTTTTGGAAATATGACAAAAAAATATGTTTAAAGGTCCCATGACATGGTACTTGTTGATGCTTTTATATGGCTCCTTAATGGTTCCCTAATACTGTAAATGAATCCTTCTTCAAAATCAACACTCAGTGCATGAGAAACAGAGATAAGATGAGAAAGAGTAATTTTTCTCATTCTGAACACTCCATAATGGGCGTTGTTGCTTGAATGCAAATGAGGAGAAAAGAGATGGCCAATAGTAGAGGGTGGGGGCGTGGCCAAACTCTTCGCTCAGAGCTCAGAGCCCTCAGCTGATCCATTTCCTTGTTTTTGCACGGGGGGAGAGATGAGAAGCGTTCCATTGAAAAATAAACACATTTCCACAGAAAATAAAATGAAACCACTGCTGTTCAAAGGTCCACAGGCTCAGATAAAGGACTTCCGAGCCTAGAAACACTCGGACGTGCCTCCAGGCAAATAAAAAAACGCATTTCGCATTGCCTAGCGCATTCGCAGTCCAAACTCTCTGGGCGTGATTTACAGAGACGCTGAGTACAGACAGACGGGGGTGGAACTGCATTTTTTGAGCTGACGTCAATAAGGTGCCTTGTTGTGAATCGCCCGTTTGAGCTCTGTTTTTTTCTAACGCAGAAAAGGATCGCAAATGCTCAGTTTAGACATTTCGCAACTTTTAACCATGGGGGGGGGGGGCTAAACAGAGTAGGGGAGCTCACATTAACATTCAAAAACCTCAGAAAGTGAAAATTTCATGCCATGGGACCTTTAAAAAAAGGACCCAAATATCCAGCGATTCCTTCTGTTACCGTATTCAGTTCAAAAATAAATAGAAAAGGCATTAGGGTTTTCTTTTGTAATGATTTAAACTTTAAACCAACTCATTTCAATAATGACAATATTCCAGATGTGATCCAGTCTCCTGTTGTCCTGTGAGCGTCCAGCCTCTGGAAGAGCTTCTACTGTGGTCGAGCAGTCATGGAAAAGAGACACACGAGAGCGAGAAGAAGAGACGAGAGAGAAGGGAGACAGGAGAAAGAGGGGGAGACGAGAGAGAGAGAGACCATGCAGTCATGGAAAAGAGGGGGAGAATCAGAAGAGAGAGAAGGGAGAGTGGAGCGAGAAAGAGAGAAGGGGAGGGAAAGAAAGAAGAGAGGAGAGAGAAAGCAAGAGGGGGGGGGGGTGAGGGTGTGTAATCATGGAAAAGAGGGGACAGAGGGGTGGGGGGGGGGTTGAGTGACTCTTCGTGGTCATGGAAAAGAACTCTCCAGGTTTTCCTCGAGAACAGTCAGACGCTGTGACCTCATCAGGACGGAGACGGAGGAAGGGAGGAGAGGGAGAAAGAAAGAGAGAGGAGGATGAGTAAGGAGGAGAGAGAGAGAGAGAGAGATGCGGTTTGATTGGATAAGCAGAATGTTTTCATTTGACATATTTGAGGAGAAGACTGAAGCTAAAAACCTCTCCACTTTCACAAGGATTTGCATAGAAATGTGATCTCTGTTCTGTTTTATTGGCAGTTCAGACGTGAGAAACGACGTGCTCCTCTCCTCTAAACACCTGCACGAGAGTTAACTCCACTCACGGTCACAATGTGAGAAATCCAACAAAGTGGGCGATACTCGGCGGGTTGGGGCGTGCAGGTGGGATGATGGTGTGGGGCGGGGCTTGATCTATGAGTGACAGCCGGGTGACAGCGCCGGTCAGTGAGAGCGAGCAAGAGCATACTGCCAATGGAGAGTGACCGCAGCGTGAGTTTGGCCAAGCAGCGGTATAGGCGTAGCATCCACAGACCGTGAGCTGGCCGTGGGACGACTGTGAGGGGCTGTGCTTGTCACCTAATAACCTCAGAACAGCATCTGACTCATTGTGGCTGTTTGCCCAACCTGCAAATTCAAACTTAGTGACCGTAGTTGATCCTAAAGAGGCCGGTACAGACACGGCTTTTGACCCAAAAGTCAGATTTTTAACAATAATTCACTAAAATGCCAAAATAATTCCAGGGATAGGTATCCACTTCTATTTTAGACCCATTTATACAGTTAATCATTTTTTTAAAGGTCCCATGGCATGAAATTTTCACTTTCTGAGGTTTTTGAACGTTAATGTGAGCTCCCCTACCCTGTTTAGCCCCCCCCCCATGGTTAAAAGTTGCGAAATGTGTAAACTGAGCATTTGTGATCCTTTTCTGCGTTAGAAAAAATCAGAGCTCAAACAGGCGATTTTGAACAAGGAAACTTATTGACGTCAGATCGAAAAATGCAGTTCCACCCCCGTCTGTCTGTACTCAGCGTCTCTGTAAATCACGCCCAGAGAGTTTGGACTGCGAATGCGCTAGGCAATGTGAAATGCGTTTTTTTATTTGCCTGGAGGCACGTCCGAGTGTTTCTAGGCTCAGAAGTCCTTTATCTGAGCCTCTGGACCTTTGAACAGCAGTGGTTTTATTTTATTTTCTGTGGAAATGTGTTTATTTTTCAATGGAACGCTTCAAATCTCTCCCCCCGTGCAAAAACAAGGAAATGGATCAGCTGAGAGCTCAGAGTGAGAGCGGAGCGTTTGGCCACGCCCCCACCCTCTACTATTGGCCAGCTCTTTTCTCCTCATTTGCATTCAAGCAACAACGCCCATAATGGAGTGTTCCAGAGTGACATTTATGACTCTTTCTCATCTTATCTCTGTTTCTCATGCACTGAGTGTTGATTTTGAAGAAGGATTCATTTACAGTATTAGGGAACCATTAAGGAGCCATATAAAAGCATCAACAAGAACCATGTCATGGGACCTTTAAAAGTGATTTTGGTGTTTTGTGGCTCTTTAAGGTGTTTGTTATTAACATTAATCTGTGACATACACAGATGATCATGTTCTGTTTTGTACAATGTAAACTGGTTTAATTATTAGGCCTGGTTCAGTTTTGTTTTAGACCAGGTTCAGACCTGGTTCAGACCAGGTTCAGACCTGGTTCAGACCAGGTTCAGTCCAGGTTCAGACCAGGTTCAGACCAGGTTCAGACCAGGTTCAGACCAGGTTCAGACCAGGTTCAGACCAGGTTCAGACCTGGTTCAGACCAGGTTCAGACCTGGTTCAGACCAGGTTCAGACCAGGTTCAGACCAGGTTCAGACCAGGTTCAGTCCTGGTTCAGTTCTCACAGGACTCCAGTAAGCGTAGTGTTTTACAGAGTGAGTCTGAGGTTGGAGTGGAGGTGGTGGATAAGGTTGGAGTGGAGGTGGTGGATGAGGTTGGAGTGGAGGTGGTGGATGAGGTTGGAGTGGAGGTGGTGGGTGAGGTTGGAGTGGAGGTGGTGGATGAGGTTGGAGTGGAGGTGGTGGATGAGGTTGGAGTGGAGGTGGTGGATGAGGTTGGAGTGGAGGTGGTGGATGAGGTTGGAGTGGAGGTGGTGGATGAGGTTGGAGTGGAGGTGGTGGATGAGGTTGGAGTGGAGGTGGTGGATGAGGTTGGAGTGGAGGTGGTGGATGAGGTTGGAGTGGAGGTGGTGGATGAGGTTGGAGTGGAGGTGGTGGATGAGGTTGGAGTGGAGGTGGTGGAGGAGGTTGGAGTGGAGGTGGTGGAGGAGGTTGGAGTGGAGGTGGTGGTGCTCACTCTCACATCTCGACCACTGTGGATTTGGATGAGAGCACCATTTTTTCACACTGTCATTAAAATGTACTTTTCTACATAAATATTTGCCATGGCGAGTGAAATGAAATGGAGATGATGTTGAGAGCGTCTGTCAGCGGAGCAGCTCACCGCGGCTTAAAGTAGAACGTTCACTTCAAGTCCTATTTACGCACAAATGACTCTTAACGTGGCTCAAAGACGACGTCTTCAAAAACACACCTGGAGATGTTTTCTGTTTCATTCACACATGTTTGAGTAATCCCGCATTAGTGTGTCTCGGTCTGTTCCACCTTGTGATGTCATAAAGCTGTAGTTTTCAAGTTAACAACTCCTTTTTACCTGAAGTTCAACAGAGTTTGAAAATTCCAGGGCTGAAATTTTCCAAATAATTCCAGTGAAGGTGTTTGGAGGTGGAGTGTTTCCTGTTGTGCAGGTTTGTGTGTTAAACATGTGAATGAAACAAAACAGCTGCAGGTCTGTTTGTGATGAGGAAACTACTGTAGAACATCGATCAGAAAATAGCATAATATGGATCCTTTAAAGGAAAAGTAATGTTTTTTTTAACAATCTGAGCCTTCTTTCGGCAATAAAACAAGTAGTTTTACTCACCCATAGCACTTTGGTGTCACTTGGAGCAGTATCGTAGAAGTTATGTTGAGCCGTTCTGTTCTTCTAATGATCCCGTATCCGTTAGCGTGAGTGCTCGGGGCATTACTTTGCGCTCTCCAAATAACACAAACTTTAGCACTTTTCAAATCACAGAAGATCGCTGTGTCAGCGTAGACTTTTAGTGGATTCCAAAACGGCCTGAAACCCGATATCGCAACAGAAAAGTAAAGTTCAGAGTGGACTTTCAGAGCTTCTTTCGGACTAGCGGTGTTTACAAAACAGCTGAGTTCACGCATGCGCACTGTCCTCTCTGATGACGTCATCAAATGAAACTATAGCTGCATATCGGGTTTCAGGCCGTTTTGGAATCCACTAAAAGTCTACGCTGACACAGCGATCTTCTGTGATTTGAAAAGTGCTAAAGTTTGTGTTATTTGGACACCGCAAAGTAATGCCCCGAGCACTCACGCTAACGGATACGGGATCATTAGTAGAACAGAACGGCTCAACATAAGTTCTACGAAACTGCTCCAAGTGACACCAAAGTGCTATGGGTGAGTAAAACTATAATAATAATAATAATAATACATTTTATTTATAAAGCGCTTTTCAAGACACTCAAAGACGCTGCACAAGAGGTAAAATCAGTAATAAAACAAGTAACAAAACAATAAACAATCAAAAAAACATTAAACATTAAGAAACATTAAAAGCAGTTTTAAAAAGGTGAGTCTTGAGCAACTACTTGCTCAACTACTTGTTTTATTGCCGAAAGAAGCCTCAGATTGTAAAAAAAGTTACTTTTCCTTTAAGTTTGTTGATGGATGGAGATTTGATGTGTGACTGATGAGAGAGAAGATGGAATCTAGTGACTAATAAATGGTCAAGTTTATGATTTAATTGTGATTATGTGAACAGTTCTGGCCTGAGACAAAATGACGTTGAAGGACGGGACAATTTTTTAAAGGCCCTGGAAACGCAATCAGTGATATGCCAATGTTTTTAAACTGTTTTTCATCATTTTATTTGTGTTGACCTTATATTTAATTGTCGTCTTGTGAGTTGTATTGTGTGGGCCTCTTGGCCAGGACTCCCTTGAAAAAGAGATCTTTGAATCTCAATGGGACTTCTTTCCTGGTTAAATAAAGGTAAATAAATAAATAAATTTTTCCAAAGTGGACTTGTCTGTCACCAAAAAAGATACGGGTATTTAGTGTCAAACTGTAAAAATACACAGGTCAGATTTTGGCTGGCACTCACGCCTCACTGCAAGATGAAGATTCTAGGTGCAGGTTCCATGGTGTTTCTGTGCAGTTTGCATGTTCTCCCTGTGTCTGGGTGGGGTGGGTGTCTGGTACATGCATAACAGACCAAGACCCCCCCCTACTCCTGACAGGTTTAACCCAGAGACACTGAGGGACGGGTCAAATGCAGAGGGGACAGTCAGGGGTAGTTCATTGTAAACCAGAATATTGATCTAAACCAGCTTTATGTGGAAAACGGCAGAGTTTGGAGTTGTATGAGCTGGAATCAGATTTTTATTTTTTTTTTGAATGAGCACATGTACAGAGCAGTGGGCGGGGATAGGGGGTAGAGCAGTGGGCGGGGATAGGGGGTAGAGCAGTGGGCGGGGATAGGGGGTAGAGCAGTGGGCGGGGATAGGGGGTAGAGCAGTGGGCGGGGATAGGGGGTAGAGCAGTGGGCGGGGATAGGGGGTAGAGCAGTGGGCGGGGATAGGGGGTAGAGCAGTGGGCGGGGATAGGGGGTAGAGCAGTGGGCGGGGATAGGGGGTAGAGCAGTGGGCGGGGATAGGGGGTAGAGCAGGACATTACAGATACATATGTCCTGTCTTCTTCTGGGAGCTTTTCTAAGCTGTTGCCTTGGTTGGATGAGCTCTGTGGGGCAGTAATGACAGAGCGCCTTCTCTCTCCCTCTTTCTGAAGTGCCAGCTGTCCATCTGAGAAAGAAGAGAGAAGAAAGAGAGAAGAAAGAGTGAGGGGAGGAGAGAGAAAGGGGGAGGATGAGGAAACAGGCCTTCTGCGCTATCCTTGCCTGTGACATATTTTCTTTTCATTTTCATTCTAAGCAGCGACTCCCACACTTCCCTTACCCCAGACATTTCCTCCAGCTCCTCCGGTGGGACCCCTAGGTGTTCCCAGGCCAGCTGAGAGACATGGTCCCTCCAGCGCATCGGGATCTGTAGGAAGTCTCAAAACTGGCAAAGCATGAACAACTTTGCAACCGCTCATTTTAATGCTGTTGCACTGCAAATGTTCACTGACAATACTGCGTCTTTATGTCTAATTACTAATACTACTAATACTACTTACTACAACTAAATCAACAAATACTATTACTACAACTAAAGGCTGCCACACATGACAGGAGAATTTGCCCGATTAGGTCACGATTTGCTTCTCCTCAGGTTTGGGGGAGGCACTTTGTGTCAATAACACAGAGCGTCAGGGGCAGGCTGAGTGACACAGAGGCACAAGATACAAACAGTGAAAACAGTGAAAAATAAATAATAATAAAGACTTTATGACTCACCTCTCATAAAGCTGCACATTCAAACTGCAGCATTTTCATTCATGTTCTCCATAGAATATGTCCTCTGCAAATAATGACCCCAGTCCACAAAACAGCGCTGTGGATCCACTTTAAAGCGTTCTTTAAAAATAAAAAGGCCAGAGTAGTTCCACACGCGTGTCTGTTTACATCCACACGGCGCATGGTTCAAGGTGAAGCTGCAGATTAGTGTACTGTGTGCTTTATCTCCAGCCTCTGTGATTGTAGATTTAAAATCAGATCGTCCTTGTGTCTGTGGTGTGCACTTTTTGTAGCACGTTTAAAAATCGTTTAAGACTGAAAAATACTGTAGAGTGTGGTGTCTTTAATCATCAAATCAACAATACTATTATTACTCTCCATCACCTCCTAGAATTATTTACCTTGTGGGAACCTTCACAGCTCATTGACTTTTATAGTCGTGACTTTGTGTGAGTGTCTAACACACTAAACAAACTGGCATCATGAGCAGCCCGTTGTCATGGCGCCCAGATCAACAGCACAGATAAACACTTTACCTGTCCCCTGTCTGCAGGCTTTTTATCAGTACAAACCCCTCCCTTTTTTTAAAACTCATTTGGACAACTTAAAGTGCAAATGACAGGTTTCCATGTTCTTCTCATGCTCACTTCATTTGGTGGATTGTACCTGTGCAAAATATTTCTCATAGTTTTACATCACTTAAGTGTCTGTTTGCAGAAAGAAAAGTACAAAAATACAGGAAGTAACTGCAGAGTTTACATGAGGAAGGACTTTTTCTGCCAGTGTAAAGACTGATGTAACAAACTAAAGGTGCTGTCATTATTTTTATTAGCCGTCTCAAAAGTATTGTGGGATTTAATCGAGGTAACAGTTCTGGACCTCTACATATGTCACATCTGATGCCCGTGTCCAACCAGGAAGTCAGTGATAAACTTAAATGGAAAAAAAAAACATTCTTAAATGAATCTTAAATATATTGGCATTAAGTACGTTTTAGTGAAAGCATTTTTCAGGCTAAATGTGGAGAGTGAGAAAACACAGAGGAGCTCTTGTTGTGAGGAGGATGAAATGAAGCACTTTTCCAGGTTCATCTGTGACCAGCTGCTGGTCTCCATGGTGATGTTATTGTTTTTGGAAGGAATGTTCCGCCGTAGAGCATTAAACTGGTGTGTTTTGCTTTGATGTATTTCGGGTGTTTTCATCGCTCAGACCTTTGTCACCTCGTCTCCATGGAGATTCATAAATGCAGGTTTCAGACCTGTTCTGCAGAAAGGACTTTTTTGTTATATTTGTTCCCGTCACCATTTACTCAGCTCAAGTTGTATTTCAGTGATTTGTGCATGTTTGAGTCGTCTTTAATCACTTATTTTCAGGACGCCATATTGACGATCAATCCCTGGTTTTCACCGCCGTGGGTACACACCCTCAGTGACGGACAAGTTTGATTTTCCTACACGTAGGATTTGTGTTGTGTAATCATTTTGGTACAAATGAAAAAAATATCTGCTGGCCATAGGAGGGACCCCCAGAGAGCGGCGCGTTGTTGTGACGTTTACGGCCGCGTCATCTCCCACAGTTTCACCACCGTTTTCTAACGTGGAAGTCAGTGCGCTTGTTATTTTAGATCAATATTACGATTTAAAATGTGAAAATGATAACATAATAATCCACTTCTATAATAATTCCAGCCAAGAAATAGAGTTGTACAGGACATGTTTTAAATTGTGCGTTTTTCTTGTTTTTTCCTGCAGTAATTGTTCATATTGAACATGTGGTCCTTGCAGTTCAGCCCATCTCTCCAGCTCCGGCTCTGAAGTGTCTGAGGGCTCTGTCATGTCCTCTCTGCCCTGTAATCAGCTCTTGTTCTGGGGGCAGGGCTGGCTCCTCCCTGGGCCTCAGCTCTGTACGTCCAGACAGTACAGAGTATAGTCACATGGCTCTGTGGTTACAGGGCGGGGCACACTCCTGATAAAGGAGAACAGTAGAGTAAGGCACAACACTTAGGCTACATCCACACGGCAACGTTATCAGGTACGCTTGCTGAAAACGACGCAATACACATGCCACACCTCTATGTGCGCTGTAAGCCCCTCCCACCGGACCGCTCTGGACATCCGAAAGTTCTCTCTCCATTCTGCGTCCACGACAACGCCATTCACAAAGTTGTCCCACCAGCTACTTGTTCTTCCAGGTCTCACCCAAAATCTCCTTCTTTTGGCATGTCTAGTAACACGCCGGGGCGGGTTTAAAAGAATCTGGCGCATGTTGTGCTGTAAGCGTCTCTGCTGTTGGTGTAACTGCAGGACATTTTCTTTCAATAACACAAGTAAACTTAGCAGTGACTGCAGCACTGCTCCTCCTGCTCCTCTGGTGTCCGCCGTGGTCGCTGGTTTGTTACGAGTGAATGTTGCGCAGGAAGCTGCTGTTTGTTCTGTCCATGTGATTATGACGTAGGCGTAAACAAATCCGTTCTACTTGTCCAGAGTTTTCCACTCTGGAACCCGTTCCCAAAGAAAGATGAGTTGCCCACTGCTCCTGAAGGACGGGTCAAATGCAGAGAAATAATTTCCCTACAGGGATGAATAAAGTGTGTCGTCTTCTCCTTCTGGACAGGGCCTTAAGTGTTGCGCCTGATAAGGCTGTGAGCCTGGGCTCCCTGCAGGTCTTTGGTCTTCTCACATAGTTGGGTCTCATCACACACCATGACGAGTACAGCACACAGACACAGCGACTGTGGTCGAGGCTCTCAGTGTCTGATCTTCTGCTCTCTCTCTCAGACCTACTTTACACCATTTTGAGCTGCAACTTAAGATCTTCTCCACAATCAGAAATCCTGCCTTGGACTTCAGGGCAGCTTGTTTTTAGAACCCCACTTCCTGCTTTGTTAAAGTTTTGGTTTTTGTAAAAGTCCTGAATTAAAGGTGCTCTGCCCAACTTTTGTGGTGGTGAATTTGCGCCTGCTTGTCTCTGTGGAGATGTTTTTGCTTTTCCTGGACTTGACCAGAATATGATAGAATGTTGCCTGTATAAGAATGTGACTCTTTATTGAAAAGAAATAAGAGTGGGCTTTTGTCCTAACTGCATTCTGAGACTCGTCCTGCTCCACCACTGTCTCAGACCTCAGTATAACCTTATGCAATGAAAGAGGATCCCAATAAATGTCCAAATATTTTCTACTTTTGGGAATACACTGACTGAATCTACTGCAGTTGTAAAAGTACCATATATGGCTGGAGCCATTGTCTATGGAACATATTTGCTTCCCCAGTCTGGACCATCTGTCCTAACCTTTAGTTTAAATCACTCCACTCCTGTGCTGATGGGGCAGGTGTAGGAGTGTGAGGGCCTTGCTCAAAGGCGGTGGCAGGCGGGGGTATTTGTGCAGCTGATGTTGGAGTGGAGCGGCTGAGGGTTAAACTCCCAGAGCCCTAAGTTTACGGCCCTCCGTGCTCCCATCCATCTGTCTGAAGTCAGCTGAGGCCCCATAAACAAGCAGGCGAACAGGAGCTGTAAGAAACAACACATTATTAATGGAAGATTTCACTTTTGTTATTGTGAAGAGATTTTAGAATGACTAACTGTTCATTCTCATTCTCATTGTGACCGTTCAGATCAGAGAGAGAGACATTTCAGGTTTAAAAGTCCCATGACATGGTACTTGTTGATGCTTTTATATGGCTCCTTAATGGTTCCCTAATACTGTAAATGAATCCTTCTTCAAAATCAACACTCAGTGCATGAGAAACATGAGAGATAAGATGAGAAAGAGTCATAAATGTCACTCTGGAACACTCCATTATGGGAGTTGTTGCTTGAATGCAAATGAGGAGGACAGAGATAGCCTGTAGTAGAGGGTGGGGGCGTGGCCAGGCTCTCTGCTCTCTGCTGTGCCTGTGCGCTGTGACCCACTTCCGTGTTTTTGCACGGGGGGAGAGATGAGAAGCGTTCCATTGAAAAATAAACACATTTCCACAGAAAATAAAATTAAACCACTGCTGTTTCAGATATCCACAGGCTCAGATAAAGGACTTCCGAGCCTAGAAACACTCGGACGTGCCTCCAGGCAAATAAAAAAACTTATTTCACATTGTGTAGCTCCTCCGCAGTCCAAACTCTCTGGGCGTGATTTACAGAGACGCTGAGTACAGACAGACGGGGGTGGAACTGCATTTGCATTTCTTTTTTCGATCTGACGTAAATAAGTTTCCTTGTCCAGAATCGACCGTTTGAGCTCAGATTTTTTTCTAACGCAGAAAAGGATCGCAAATGCTCAGTTTAGACATTTCACAACTTTTAACCATGGGGGGGGGGGCCTAAACAGGGTAGGGGAGCTCACATTAACGTTCAAAAACCTCAGAAAGTGAAAATTTTATGCCATGGGACCTTTAAACACACTGGATTTCAGCCCAAAAGAGAGACTGTGTGAGGCTCATTCTGCTTTCTGATTGGATATTCGTCTTGAAGAGATGGATATGATTAATTCCATACTTGGGAACATTCCGGGCAATGCAGTAACATCTCCATGGAGACGAGTAGGTTTCAGACTCCCACAGTGCATCTTTCATAGATTACCAAAGGTTTCATATTTTTGGTTATTGATGACATGTTGATCACCTATTCTCGAAAATCTTCAGCTTTATGACTAAATGTGTAGTCGAATTTTTTCACTACTGAAGTGGAACAGTTTAGACAGAATTCCTCATAATAAAAATGTTTCAATGGAAAGTAAAGGTGGACTGGAGCGGTGCAGCTGCCTAAACATGTGCCCTACGGCGGGAGGGTCTGAGACCGTGACCTCTGACCCCTCCCCACAGCACAGATTAGCTGACCTCCTGGTGGGCAGTCCACTTTCATCCTGTCTGATACTTTTAAGGGGCCATACAAGATTTGGACGAGCAAACATGTATTTTCTAAGCAGCTCTTAGGGTCAGAAATGAAGTGCACTATTAGCATGCTGGTTGTTGTTAGTCAAAACTGCTCTGGTCTCTGGAAATTGTATCTAATTTTAAAGCATTTTCTGCCTTTCAGCCTCTGAAAGTTGCATCTAACTATTAATAGTTTTGTTGTTGTTTTTTTCTTCACAAAGCAGGAAGTGTAATGCTTGCATGCTAGTTGTTGGTAGCATTACTCTGACGTTGGCCTCTGAAAGTTGTGAAAAGGGCTGATAAACTATGAATCATTAGGATGGTCCCAATGCAACAGAATCACTTTGACTACAGGAAATGGTTTTAAGTGAACTAGATCTGTTTTTCACGTTTTAAAGACTGTAAAAATGAGGTAGAGAACCTTTAATATCATTCCCAGCCTGTCCTCCATATTCCCAGCATCCCCCTGATGTGTCGTAAAGAGTGGGAACATCTGCAGGTCTGTGCTGCTTTAACCTGCTGTGTTTGTTTGACAGGAGCCGGAGAGCACCAGAGCCCTGAGCACCGAGAGCCGGCACGGACCAGACGCACCACACACAGGTACCGCTACTTTAAACAGTTATTCTGGGATCTTTAGTAAGTTAAAGGTCCAGTGTGTAGGATTCGTGGCGTATAGGTGGTGTAGGTACCATGCACTTCCTCTTTTGGCTACGGCAGACCTCGAGGGTCACCCGGGCACGCTGTAACGCGGACAGCTCACGTACCAGCGCGCACCCGGCGCTAGCGAGCTCTCGCCGACAACTACTGTATAAATAAAACACAGCCCCGTTCACTGTTTTTTTTTTTTTTTCTCATGAAAACACACATTCCCGATCATGTACCATGACACTCTACACATCAAATGAAACCTTACAGTCTCCTCTTTTTGACTATGCAATTCATTTCCCTGCACAACAATCACTCCCCGAGCACATGGGGCTTTTATACGGAAAAGCACAAAACGAGGTTTGTTACTTAGCTTACCTTTGAAGGCTCTGGACAGGTCAAACTCTGTATTTCACCATAAACTTGCTCTCAATCTGTCCGTAAGGATCCAGCGAATAAAATCCAGTAAAACAATTTAGTCCAAAACACGTGTTAGATCCATTACGACGTCTGATCCGGCAGCATGCTTGTGTTGTTTACCCAAAACCACGAGCCTTGCCGAAGGCGGAGCCCAAATGTCCTTCTGCGGCTCTCGTATTCAAAATGGCTGCCTCTGCATGGGGAAGATCCCCCTTTTATGTGACTATATCTAAGTCCAAAAGAATACTTTGATTTCATGATGGAAGTGAAAAGGCTTGGAAAACACTGTATTTTTGAATGGGTATCTTCAATTTCAGTAATTAACGGGTAAAAATCTTACACACTGTCCCTTTAAGTAACTTAAATAAGTTCAGAAGAGTGGAACACCAAAAGTTACTCGTGCTAAAAACAGTAGCTGTAACGTCAAAGTCCGTTAGACGCAGCATATTCTTACAGTGTCTTGCCCAGGGACACAACCACAATATAAAGGCCTGAACCTGGGAAAAGCACTCAGCTTTTTTTATTGCTGAGAAATCCCTTGAAAACATGTCGTCTTACAGTGGGCATGATAGCAACTAGCATGTTAATAGCTCACTTCCTGATTCTCAGACAATAAACACGCTTCATAATTAGCAGCTGATTTATTTTGACCTCAAGAGCTGCTTACACAATATATCTGTATAATACCAATTTTACTCAACTGCAAACATGGACAAACCCACTTTAATGCCACACTGTGGAACATTCCAAATAAAGCAATCCCTCGAACATTTAAATAGTATGAAACAACATTGCCATTAGAGAAGTTGCAAAGAAAGACTGTATTATTAATTGAAGAGTTCAGTGTAATTATTGTGTAGAAATGAGATTTTATAATGACTGTACATAATTCTTAACATGAGCACCACAGGACTGTGAGGAGCTGCACATACAGGACACATCCATGTACAGGGACAGACCAGGCCTCATGTGAACCTCAGAGCCTCCACAATCCCCTCACTGAGCTGCAGAGGCTGCACTAGCTCTCATTCATTATGCCCCTGGTGGTGGGCTGCAGTACTGCCCGGATGTGCTCCATTGAACCTGTAATTGTCCATGCACAAGTTAAGCATTGACCGCTGTGCTCTGGTCAGTTTTACCTCCACCTCTCCATGAGATCAGAGGCGCCTCTCATATCCTCTGTGTGCCTCAAAGGGCCCATTCTCCAGGGGCCGGTCAGGGGGTCAGGCACCATCGGCCCCTCATCACACCTCATTATGTGTGTGCTGAGTTTGAGCCTAACGAATCCGAGCTGAGGGTTTAAGTGTTCGCCAATAAAGAGCTGTGAATAGGGCCTTGATGGAGGAGTGAATATGAACCATTCACCTGCTGTTTGTACACAAGAGCCACACACGCACCACAGCAGAGCCCCCAGAACCTCCGGAGCCTCCAGAGCCCCCAGAGCCCCCAGAGCCCCCAGAGCCCCCAGAGCCTCCAGAGCCTCCAGAGCCTCCAGAGCCCCCAGAGCCTCCGGAGCCCCCGGAGCCCCCGGAGCCTCCAGAGCCCCCGGAGCCCCCGGAGCCCCCGGAGCCCCCGGAGCCTCCGGAGCCTCCGGAGCCCCCAGAGCCCCCAGAACCTCCGGAGCCCCCAGAGCCTCCAGAGCCCCCAGAGCCTCCAGAGCCTCCGGAGCCCCCAGAGCCCCCAGAGCCTCCGGAGCCCCCAGAGCCTCCAGAGCCTCCGGAGCCTCCAGAGCCCCCAGAGCCCCCAGAGCCTCCAGAGCCCCCAGAGCCTCCAGAGCCTCCAGAGCCCCCAGAGCCTCCAGAGCCCCCAGAGCCTCCAGAGCCCCCAGAGCCTCCAGAGCCCCCAGAGCCTCCAGAGCACGCTCTACACTCACCAGAGCCTCCAGAGCCTCCAGAGCCCCCAGAGCCTCCAGAGCCCCCAGAGCCTCCAGAGCCTCCAGAGCACGCTCTACACTCACACTGGGCTTTAGAAACTTAGACTTAGAAAGCAATTTCCCTTGTGGATCAATAAAGTTTGTCTAAGTCTAAGTCTAAGCTTTTACAAATAAGTCTTTTATGAAGTTAAGGGAGAAATGCTAAGGAGCGTAGTGTATGAGCACACAGGGAAATCTGTGTCCTGTATTCTTCAGTGTTTAAAACGTTTTGCACAACTTTAACAAAAGTTTTGCACAATTTTAACCTTCCACATTGTGTAACATTAAATAATTTAAATAAAAATAAAATATGAAAGAAGACATGATCTGCAAACATCTGGTATTTTGTATTAAACTAGAACATAAAATAAACCCCTGTTTTCATTGTTGATCTAAAACAGATGAATATTATTACAAACACTTCTGTTAACTTTCTTTTCAAAACTATCAAACTGATGGGCTCCGCCTCGTCACGGTCGGGATGCACCGATCCAGATTTTTCAGTTCTGATTCTATAGCGTTAATTATCTGTCGATATCAACCGGTACCAGGGCAGAGACTAAAACCACGTCCGGGCGCCGCGGACTGATTTCGTGCTCACAGCCCCAGTGTACGCGCGGCCTCGCGCCGGTGGTGCACGTGTCGCTCGTTGCGTCCCCGGACATGGCAGTGCCGTGCGCCCTGCCCGGGACTACACCAGGTCTAAACCAGAATTGCGGCTCTTTGCCTTGTTTCGTGACCATGTAAGTTACATGCTTTTATCATTTCAAAAATCTATGGTTCTAGGTCCAGCTCTACGGTGAGCTGTACGGCAACATCCGGAGAGGAAATGGTTACATGATGTAACACTATGGTCTTTGTCGCGAGTGGGTTCACATCTCGTGTTCACATTCCAGAGTAGCGCCCTCTAGCGATTAGTTACAATTACAGGGGGTCCTCGGGTTACGACGTTGATCCGTTCTTAAGACGCGTCGTAACCTGACTTTCGTCGTAAGTCGGATTTTGATTTTGATCTTCCAACCAAAGCACCAATAACCTTTCCATCTCAATAATTAGACCACTACGCTGCTTGGTTATCACTGCCGCTTTCATAGGAGCAGATCAGAGCCCACATCAGGTACTTCCGCCCACATTGGGCACACACACGAGGCCGTCTTCTCCCTACAACCACAACAGAGCGTATTCTTCCACCGCGCGCCGTTCACGTTTGTTTACGTCTCTTACCACGCTAAACCGCGTAAGACGGAATGACGCGTTAATTTTTTTTTTTTTAATGGGGGCGCGTTCGTAACCACGAAACGGCGTAAGTCGAGACCGTCGTAACCCGAGGACCCCCTGTAATGCATTTTGTTCGGCCAACGTCTTGATCGACAATTAATTGTAAGTGGATCAATTGTCGACATCCCTAGTGCTGACCACAGCGCTGGCGAATGTTGCAAATTCATATGAACGGCACAGACAGCAGCACATCTGTCTGTGTGTTGGCTGAACTGATATTTGGAGGCCGATCCAGCTGATGTGTCGGTAGTTTCAGACACCAGTGCTGCGTCAGTGCGTCCTTACTTCACAGTGGCATATCACTGGAACAGGAAGCACTTTTTCATTTACATGTTTTTTCTTTTTTTTAAAAAGGCATTTTTGAACCATGAAGTCTGCAGAGATGAACTATGATTAAAGAAAGAACGGATGAGCGCTGGTTAAAAGTTCATTTTACAAAATAAGTCCCCTTTAATGTCTGATGTTTGTAATTACATAAACCATTAGCCGACAGATGAGGTCAGGAGTTTTTCTGAAGCATGTTTCAGTCATGTTCTTCACAGCTTCTGTGTTTGCCACATGTGACTAGAAGTATTAGAAGTGTTTGGTAAAATAACTCAAAACTCTTGTGAGCTTTAAGTCCTGGTCTAATGCTGTTATATACTTAAAACATATCGAGTTGTTTTATTTCATTTACACATGCTCTGTTCCACATTGTGATGTCATGAGTGTCTAACTTTTACCTTTAGTTCAGGAGAGATCGGCAATTCCAGGGCTGAAATCATTCAAATGATTCTAGGGAAGGTGTGTGGAGTTTAAAAACAAAGAGAATCCTGTGTTACCACGTGACATCACAAGGTGGAAGAGAGTTTTCAGTTTGAGAACTCGGCTTAAATCTGCAGCGTTTGTGTGTTAAACGTGTGAATGAAACAAAACACACCTCCAGCTGTGTTGAGGAAACGACAGCGTAATATGTGTCCTTAAATGTTTCAAGCTGCTGTTATATGTTTAAATCCAGTTCATGTTCATAATACAAACTGTACATACAAAATGAGAAATGGACAAAACTCCTGTAGTGAAAATGGAATCAGCTGTGGCACAGTCAGGAAAGCAAAACTATGGCTGCTTAGTATTGGTGATGCACTGATGTAACCTTAAAGAAAGTTAATAGTTAAACTCTTGTGGAGCCTGAGGGCCCGAGTGTCTGTGTTCTTGTGGCCCCTGAGGGCCCCATTGCCACACCTCTGTCTAAATCCAGCTGATCCCAGAACAGCTCCAATCCGCCTTTATTGTGGCCACTCCTGTGCCCCACTACTTATATCAGCCACTTATATCGAGTGAGCCGGAGCGTGAGCCGGAGCGTGAGCCGGAGCGTGAGCCGGAGCGTGAGCCGGAGCGTGAGCCGGAGCCGGAGCGTGAGCCGGAGCGTGAGCCGGAGCGTGAGCCGGAGCCGGAGCGTGAGCCGGAGCGTGAGCCGGAGCCGGAGCGTGAGCCGGAGCGTGAGCCGGAGCCGGAGCCGGAGTGTGAGCCGGAGCCGGAGTCGGAGTGTGAGTGTGAGCTGGAGTGTGAGCCGGAGCGTGAGCCTGAGCGTGAGCCGGAGTGTGAGTGTGAGCCGGAGCCGGAGTCGGAGTGTGAGCGTGAGCCAGAGCGTGAGCCGGAGCGTGAGCCGGAGTCGGAGTGTGAGTGTGAGCTGGAGTGTGAGCCGGAGCGTGAGCCTGAGCGTGAGCCGGAGCGTGAGCCGGAGCCGGAGTCGGAGTGTGAGTGTGAGCCGGAGCATGAGCCGGAGCCGGAGCGAGAGCGTGAGCGTGAGCCGGAGCGTGAGCCGGAGCGTGAGCCGGAGCGTGAGCGTGAGCCGGAGCGTGAGCCGGAGCCGGAGTCGGAGTGTGAGTGTGAGCTGGAGTGTGAGCCGGAGCGTGAGCCGGAGCGTGAGCCGGAGTGTGAGTGTGAGCCGGAGTGTGAGCCGGAGCGTGAGCCGGAGCCGGAGCGTGAGCGGGAGCGTGAGCCGGAGCGTGAGCCGTAGGGTGAGCCGGAGGTCAGGAGCCAGGACCACCTCAGAAAACCCCAGAGCCTGGGGAGCAGAGCTGCTCCTGGGCCTTCTAAACAAAGAGCAGGGCGTGATGTGGTGCTGAAAATAACCGAGGACCTCAAACACACCACAGTACACTGGGCTTTTACACTGAAGGAGCCAGTGTCCGGCCAGAGCATTCTTGGGCAAACTGTAACTGAAAAAGCAGTGATTTAAGTGTGGCCTGTGCTCAGCCCGTTCTGTCTTTAGACACCAGTGTAAACATGAGGATGACTTAAAGGCTCATTTCATTTAAAGGTGCTCTATACAACTATTATGGCTAAGAGGGTTGCTTTCCAGGAATGTTCCACAATATAGAATTAGTCCATTATAGCATTATACTCCTTGGAGAAAGGTTTGGTCATGATTTGGATAATTTCAGCTCTGGAATCACCAATCTTTACTGAACTAAAGAGAAAATGTGACTTTAAATCTACCACAGCATTAGCTTTGGAGATGTACACAGACTAATAATAAAGGACAAAACACAAGTCCAGGTCTGTTTTTGAGGAGGGGACATAATTCTAACGAAACAAGAAAGAAAGAAACAAGTCCACTGATTTCCACTTCCGCTGATTTAGAAAACTGCGGAGCTGACGTCACCATGAACGTTGTCAGAGAAAAGATTGAATTTGTTTTAAAAAATGAGAATGTTCACGTTAAGGAGCCGTTCAAAAGAGCCAGCTCTTTCCCAAAAGTTCCATGGCTGTTCTAGACGACCACAGATGTCCTCGTCCAAACAGTCACATTTAGCTTTTTGGCTTCTGAGAAATTCCTTCCATTGTTGACAGAATAAATATGTGCAAAGAAGGCTCACTTTTCAAATAATCTGGGGATGTGAGGTTGGAAGTAATGAAAAGTGAATGAATATTTCAAATCTCGAGGAATCACACACAGGCGGGGAGGACTCCGTTTACTCAAGAAACATTTAAAGAACTTTTACTTCTATGAGACTGACATAACCGTACTGGAGTTAAAGTTGTGGTTCCGCTCCTGGTTTAGTCCTTCTTTAGTCCTGGTTTAGTCCTTCTTTAGTCCTGGTTTAGTCCTTCTTTAGTCCTGGTTTAGTCCTGCTTTAGTCCTGCTTTAGTCCTGCTTTAGTCCTGGTTTAGTCCTTCTTTAGTCCTGCTTTAGTCCTGGTTTAATCCTTCTTTAGTCATGGTTTAGTCATGGTTTAGTCCTTCTTTAGTCCTGCTTTAGTCCTGCTTTAGTCCTGCTTTAGTCCTGCTTTAGTCCTGGTTTAGTCCTTCTTTAGTCCTGGTTTAGTCCTTCTTTAGTCCTGCTTTAGTCCTGGTTTAGTCCTGGTTTAGTCCTTCTTTAGTCCTGGTTTAGTCCTTCTTTAGTCCTTCTTTAGTCCTGCTTTAGTCCTGGTTTAGTTCTGGTTTAATCCTTCTTTAGTCCTTCTTTAGTCATTCTTTAATCCTTCTTTAGTCCTAGTTTAGTCCTAGTTTTTACTCCTGGTTTAGACCCGTTTTAGTCCTAGTTTAGTCCTAGTTTTTACTCCTGGTTTAGACCCGTTTTAGTCCTAGTTTAGTCCGTGAATCATTGTTGGAGACCTGCTCACGTGAGTTGGGTTGTGGGGTCAGAAAGTCTTAAGAATAGATTGTACTTCGGTAATATTTGACTGTTTGACAGAGTTTCTTTGGTGTTTGTCCTTGAGATCTGCTGTGGGTACATTTACACTGAGCATGTGTGTAGTACATGTACTAATGTACTAGTACTGACCATTCAACAATACTCCTGTAAGAGTACTACTTCAAATCTACTACATAGTTTAATATGAATTAATTCAGCTAAAGTGTTCCCTCATCAAAAATACACCTGAAGAGGTTTGAGATGTCATCATGTGTGTGCAGTGCCCCAACAACAACTTTACTTCATAAAACCTTTAGAACAAAAAGATATTCAGTCACTGCCTCTCGACTGACCCCAGCTCTGGTCCCTGGTCTGGTCCCTGGTCTGGTCCCTGATCTGGTCCCTGGCCTGGTCCTTGGTCTGGTCCCTGGACTGGATCCTGGACTGGATCCTGGTCTGGTCCCTGGTCTGGTCCTTGGCCTGGTCCTTGGTTTAGTCCGGGTCTGGTCCCTGGTCTGGATCCTGGTCTGGTCCCTGGTCTGGTCCTTGGTTTAGTCCTTGGTTTAGTCTGGATCTGGTCCCTGGTCTGGTCCCTGGTCTGGTCCCTGGTCTGGTCCCTGGTCTGGTTCCTGGTCTGGTTCCTGGTCTGGTTCCTGGTCTGGATCCTGGCTTGGTCCTTGGTTTAGTCCTTGGTTTAGTCCGGATCTGGTCCCTGGTCTGGTCCCTGGTCTAGTCCCTGGTCTGGTTCCTGGTCTGGATCCTGGCTTGGTCCTTGGTTTAGTCCTTGGTTTAGTCCGGATCTGGTCCCTGGTCTGGATCCTGGTCTGGTCCCTGGTCTGGTCCTTGGTTTAGTCCTTGGTTTAGTCCGGATCTGGTCCCTGGTCTAGTCCCTGGTCTGGTCCCTGGACTGGATCCTGGTCTGGTCCCTAGTCTGGTCCCTGGTCTGGTCCTTGGTTTAGTCCTTGGTTTAGTGTGGATCTGGTCCCTGATTTAGTCCCTGGTCTGGTCCCTGGTCTGGATCCTGGTCTGGTCTCTGGTCTGGTCCCTGGTCTGGTCCCTGGTCTGGTTCCTGGTCTGGTTCCTGGTCTGGATCCTGGCTTGGTCCTTGGTTTAGTCCTTGGTTTAGTCCGGATCTGGTCCCTGGTCTGGATCCTGGTCTAGTCCCTGGTCTGGTCCTTGGTTTAGTCCTTGGTTTAGTCCGGATCTGGTCCCTGGTCTAGTCCCTGGTCTGGTCCCTGGACTGGATCCTGGTCTGGTCCCTAGTCTGGTCCCTGGTCTGGTCCTTGGTTTAGTCCTTGGTTTAGTGTGGATCTGGTCCCTGGTTTAGTCCCTGGTCTGGTCCCTGGTCTGGATCCTGGTCTGGTCTCTGGTCTGGTCCCTGGTCTGGTCCCTGGTCTGGTCCTTGGCCTGGTCCTTGGTTTAGTTCGGATCTGGTCCCTGGTCTGGTCCCTGGTCTAGTCCCTGGTCTGGTCCCTGGTCTGGATCCTGGTCTGGTCTCTGGTCTGGTCCCTGGTCTGGTCTCTGGTCTGGTCCCTGGTCTGGTCCCTGGTCTGGTCCTTGGCCTGGTCCTTGGTTTAGTCCGGATCTGGTCCCTGGTCTGGATCCTGGTCTGGTCCCTGGTCTGGTCCTTGGTTTAGTCCTTGGTTTAGTCCGGATCTGGTCCCTGGTCTAGTCCCTGGTCTGGTCCCTGGACTGGATCCTGGTCTGGTCCCTAGTCTGGTCCCTGGTCTGGTCCTTGGTTTAGTCCTTGGTTTAGTGTGGATCTGGTCCCTGGTTTAGTCCCTGGTCTGGTCCCTGGTCTGGATCCTGGTCTGGTCTCTGGTCTGGTCCCTGGTCTGGTCCCTGGTCTGGTTCCTGGTCTGGTTCCTGGTCTGGTTCCTGGTCTGGATCCTGGCTTGGTCCTTGGTTTAGTCCTTGGTTTAGTCCGGATCTGGTCCCTGGTCTGGATCCTGGTCTAGTCCCTGGTCTGGTCCTTGGTTTAGTCCTTGGTTTAGTCCGGATCTGGTCCCTGGTCTAGTCCCTGGTCTGGTCCCTGGACTGGATCCTGGTCTGGTCCCTAGTCTGGTCCCTGGTCTGGTCCTTGGTTTAGTCCTTGGTTTAGTGTGGATCTGGTCCCTGGTTTAGTCCCTGGTCTGGTCCCTGGTCTGGATCCTGGTCTGGTCTCTGGTCTGGTCCCTGGTCTGGTCCCTGGTCTGGTTCCTGGTCTGGTTCCTGGTCTGGTTCCTGGTCTGGATCCTGGCTTGGTCCTTGGTTTAGTCCTTGGTTTAGTCCGGATCTGGTCCCTGGTCTGGATCCTGGTCTAGTCCCTGGTCTGGTCCTTGGTTTAGTCCTTGGTTTAGTCCGGATCTGGTCCCTGGTCTAGTCCCTGGTCTGGTCCCTGGACTGGATCCTGGTCTGGTCCCTAGTCTGGTCCCTGGTCTGGTCCTTGGTTTAGTCCTTGGTTTAGTGTGGATCTGGTCCCTGGTCTAGTCCCTGGTCTGGTCCCTGGTCTGGATCCTGGTCTGGTCTCTGGTCTGGTCCCTGGTCTGGTCCCTGGTCTGGTCCTTGGCCTGGTCCTTGGTTTAGTCCGGATCTGGTCCCTGGTCTGGTTGTGTATCTTATTTCTCTCCTGATTTGGCCCCTGGGTTTACTCCTGGTTGTCCCCTAGTGTTGGCCCCTGGTTTGGTCCCTGATTTGACCCCTGATTTGTGCCCTGGATTATTTTTATAGGATGTGACCCCTGATTTGACCCTTTTGGTTCTAGCCCCTTTTTGGGGCCCTGGCTGTAGCTCCGTGTTGTGGCCCCAGGTTTGACTCCTGATTTGACCTCTAATTTGAGCCCTGTTTTGTCTCCTGAATTGGCCCCTGGTTGGGGCCCTTGGTTGGTCCCAGGGTTATTCTGGATCAGACCTCTCCCTGTACCAGAGCTGTGGGGTTTTCCCAGTCCCAGGTCCCTGAGGGCCCGTCTACACTGTGGAAACATGGACACTGTTTTGTGCTGTCTCATTACAGACTGACGGGAGCCCGGACAGGACATTTGTTCTGTTCCATGGCACAGGGCAAATCCACCAGATGCCCTTCCGTACACTACAGACACATGCTCTGACTAGAGTGGACATGTGGATGAAGTGTCTTGCCCGTGGACACAAGCGCAGGATGAGTTTTGAACCAGTTTCTCTCTGGTTACAAGGCAGACACTTAGTGCCACTATCACATCTGGTAAATTAAAGGAATAATTTAAAATTCAGAAAGGTTTAGTTTCAACATGTTTAAAAAGTCAATTCCTAAAACGATGACTCTGTCGTGTATTTGACTGTTTCTGTCTGAGCTTTAAAGGGCCAATGTCACCTCTGTGTTTTTAAACTCCACACACCTTCACTAGAATCATCTGGATGATTTCAGTCCTGGAATTCCCGATCTCTACTAAGCTAACAGTAAAAGGAGCTGTTCATTTAAACTACCACTACATGACATCACAAGGTGAAACAGCAGAATAATATTAAAGGATTACTCAAATGTGTGAGTGAAACACAACTCCAGGTCTGTTTCTGAGGAAGTATCAAACTCCACAGGCCTCAGTCGAGTGTGGGATCAGACCTGCTCAATTCAGGAAATTTTATCAAATCAAAATCCAGTGTTTCAAATGATTTTCGGTGGTTTTCATAAAAAACAAAATACATAAATCAGAGTTTTTAAAAAGTTGTAATTGGCCTATACGCACCCACAGCTCACATCAGCAGGGTCCTCACACACCCACAGCTCACATCAGCAGGGTCCTCACAGCTCACATCAGCAGGGCCCTCACACACCCACAGCTCACATCAGCAGGGCCCTCACACACCCACAGCTCACATCAGCAGGGTCCTCACACACCCACAGCTCACATCAGCAGGGCTCTGGAGGTTGTTTGCAGAGGAGCTTCCTGTTTGTGGGAGACACTTCCTGTCTGTGTCTTCTGTTTATTTAGTTTTTTGTTTTGTTTGTTTGTTTGAAGCGAAGTGACATTAGTGTAAACACTGTGAGCACAAGTGACGTCCCTGATCCGGATCTGGACCAGGAAGTACAGCAGCCTACAGGAAATGCTCAAGTCTCCTAGTCTCCAGTCTCCTCTAGTCTCCTCCAGCCTCCTCTCGTCTCCTAGTCTCCTCTAGTCTCCTCTAGTCTCCTCTAGTCTCCTCTAGTCTCCTCCAGTCTCCTCTAGTCTCCTCTAGTCTCCTAGTGTCCTCTAGTCTCCTAGTGTCCTCTAGTGTCCTCCAGTCTCCTCTAGTGTCCTCTAGTCTCCTAGTCTCCTCCAGTCTCCTCCAGCCTCCTCCAGTCTCCTCCAGTCTCCTCTAGTCTCCTCTAGTCTCCTCCAGTCTCCTCCAGTCTCCTCCAGTCTCCTCTAGTCTCCTCTAGTCTCCTCCAGTCTTCTCCAGTCTCCTCTAGTCTCCTCTAGTCTCCTCTAGTGTCCTCTAGTCTCCTAGTCTCCTCCAGTCTCCTCCAGCCTCCTCCAGCCTCCTCTAGTCTCCTCCAGTCTCCTCTAGTCTCCTCCAGTCTCCTCTAGTCTCCTCTAGTCTCCTCTAGTCTCCTCTAGTCTCCTCCAGTCTCCTCCAGTCTCCTCTCGTCTCCTCTCGTCTCCTCTAGTCTCCTCCAGTCTCCTCTAGTCTCCTCTAGTCTCCTCCAGTCTCCTCCAGTCTCCTCCAGTCTCCTCTAGTCTCCTAGTCTCCTCCAGTCTCCTCTAGGCTCCTCCAGTCTCCTCTAGTCTCCTCTAGTCTCCTAGTTTCCTCCAGTCTCCTCTAGGCTCCTCTAGTCTCCTCCAGTCTCCTCTAGTCTCCTCTAGTCTCCTTTAGTCTCCTCCAGTCTCCTCCAATCTCCTCTCGTCTCCTCTCATCTCCTCTAGTCTCCTCTAGTCTCCTCCAGTCTCCTCCAGTCTCCTCCAGTCTCCTCCAGCCTCCTTTAGTCTCCTTTAGTCTCCTCTCGTCTCCTCCAGCCTCCTCTCGTCTCCTCCAGTCTCCTCTAGTCTCCTCCAGTCTCCTCTAGTCTCCTCCAGCCTCCTCCAGCCTCCTCTCGTCTCCTCCAGTCTCCTCCAGTCTCCTCTAGTCTCCTCTAGTCTCCTAGTCTCCTAGTCTCCTCTAGTCTCCTCTAGCCTCCTCTAGTCTCCTCTAGTCTCCTCTAGTCTCCTCTAGTCTCCTCTAGTCTCCTCCAGCCTCCTCCAGTCTCCTCCAGTCTCCTCCAGTCTCCTCCAGTCTCCTCTCGTCTCCTCTCGTCTCCTCTCGTCTCGTCTCCTCCAGTCTCCTCTCGTCTCCTCTCGTCTCCTCCAGTCTCCTCTAGTCTCCTCCAGTCTCCTCCAGTCTCCTCTAGTCTCCTAGTCTCCTCTAGTCTCCTCTAGTCTCCTCCAGTCTCCTCTCGTCTCCTCTCGTCTCCTCTCGTCTCCTCTAGTTTCCTCTAGTTTCCTCCAGTCTCCTCCAGTCTCCTCCAGTCTCCTCTCGTCTCCTCTCGTCTCCTCTCGTCTCCTCTCGTCTCCTCTCGTCTCCTCTCGTCTCCTCTCGTCTCCTCCAGCCTCCTCTCGTCTCCTCCAGTCTCCTCTCGTCTCCTCTCGTCTCCTCTCGTCTCCTCTGCTCTGGTCTTTCATGTGAGGACCCAGGGGCCTAATTTTGCTCCTCTGGACTTCTAACCACTGCAGTATTGATTTAATGTATTGATTTGATTGGGACAGAGCGTGTTAATGGACAAACATGACACAACATGAATGTAAACACAGGGGACACTTTTGTCCAGAGCCTGAAGTGACCGGTGGTTTATTGTGAGGGCCCCTGAACCAGGAGGTCACAGGTCTAATTCCTTCGCTCCTCTGTCTCCAGGCTCCGGCTCAGGCATGGTGCTGGTGTTCGACCCCCTGCTGAAGGATGAGGGGCCCCAGCCTTTACTCATCCAAGCCTCCAGAGAAGCCCCAACAGAGGCCCTCAACCCGGGGCCCGACCTGGTCCCGTCCCTCCGGCAGAGATCAGACTCCGCCTCCTCTGACCGCAGCTCCAGCTCTGTCCACTCCTGCCCCAACCTGGACTCTGCAGGCTCTGCATACAGGAGCAGACTGGGCTCCGGGGCCTCGGACAAGAGCCAGGGGCCAATCCAACGCAGCCGTCTGGATTCAGGGGCCTCAGACAAGAGCCAGGGGCCACTCCAGCGCAGCCGTCTGGATTCAGGGGCCTCAGACAAGAGCCAGGGGCCACTCCAGCGCAGCCGTTTGGATTCAGGGGCCTCAGACAAGAGTCAGGGGCCAATTCAACGCAGCCGTCTGGATTCAGGGGCCTCAGACAAGAGCCAGGGGCCAATCCAGCACAGCCGCTTCAATTCAGAGGCCTCAGAGCACAGTGTGGGCTCCGTGTTCCAGACAAGAACCAGGATGGACTCTGACCCCTCAGACGCTGAGCCCCGCCCCAGACTGGGCTCAGGGGCCTCTGAGTGTAGTTCCAGTGTGTGCTCGGGTGAGAAGGGCCCCTCTGAGGAGCCCACACCTGTGACCAATGGCTCCACTCACTGCACAGACTCTGAGGGAGAGAGTATGGGCCCTACAGCGGGGGCCCCCACACCGCAGGACCAGTTTGACGGGGCCGGGCTTTCCAGGCAGGGGCCAAAAACCAAACTGACCAACGGCAGTCTGAAGGGCCGATCAGACTTCCTCAACCAGAAGGTAAGGGGCCCACACTCCGTATTTTATTTTTATTTTCATTTGTATTTATTTATTAGGTCGTACTTGTACGAATATAAAGGGCCGACATGACACAAACGTGATCCATGTTTAAATATTTCCTCTTCTCTCCAACAGAAAACACAGTGCTCCACTAAGTTTTTAAACTTCGTACACTTTCACTACAATCATGTGAATAATTAGCCCTGGAATTGCCTCATTTTGAAGTCACAGCTATTGTTTTAGCCTCATTGAAACTGCTTCACTCGGCAGATATTACACACTTTCTATTGACAGTCACAAAATGTTAAAAGAAAATATTTCTTTAGATACTTATTCTAGTGTACTGTAGAGGAAATCAGGTCAGTTGAGGCTAAAAGCTAACTAAAGGCTAACAGCTGTTAACTGTAAAACTATCACTAAATGACATCACAAGGTGGAACAGAGCAGTTTAAGCTTTGGAGGTGTAGACAGACGAATAATAAACGTGTGAATGAAACAAAACGCAACTCCAGGTCTGTTTTTGAGGAGGGAACAACATTTAAACGGTTTAAATCTCACGAGAGTCAATATCCTGACTGCACCTGATACAGAACATTAAAGGAAAAGTAACGTTTTTTACCATCTGTGCCTTATTTTGGTAATAAAACAAGTTGTTTTACTCACCCATATCACTTTGGTGTCATATGGAGCACTTCCAGAGATGTTTTAGATTAGCGTTAGCCTAGCGCGACTTCTAGCCGTAGCTCGGGGCATATAATATATTCCCCGAGCATGTAATATGACCCGTGCGGGCTCCAAATAACACAAACTTTAGCACTTTTCAAATCATAGAAGCTCGATGTCTTAGTCTACACTTTCGTGTGGTCAAAAGTGGCCTGTAATCCAAGATTTAGCCATAGTTTCGTGTAGATGAGGACGCCAGTGCGCATGTGTGGACTGTGCTCTCAGCTCCCGGGACCCAAACATGAAACGCAAAGCTGTAAACTATGGATAAATCTCGGATTACAGGCCACTTTTACTCAAATGAAATCGTAGACTAAGACATCGAGCTTATATGATTTGAAAAGTGCTAAAGTTTGTGTTATTTGGAGACTGCACGGGGCATATTACATGCTCGGGGAATATATTATATGCTCTAGCTATGGCTAGAAGTCGCGCTAGGCTAACGCTAATCTAAAACATCTCCAGAAGTGCTCCATATGACACCAAAGTGCTATGGGTGAGTAAAACAACTTGTTTTATTACCGAAATAAGGCTCAGATTGTAAAAAATGTTACTTTATAAACAACATGGATCTAATGAACTACTTAGTATAACTATTAATACAGCCCTAAGTCCTGGTTAAGTCCTGGTTAAGTCCTGGTTAAGTCCTGGTTAAGTCCTGGTTAAGTCCTGGTTAAGTCCTGGTTAAGTCCTGGTTAAGTCCTGTATTCTGTCTTATCATAACATAGGAGTGACACACTGACACACTTTCCCTTGTGGATCAATAAAGTTTGTCTAAGTCTAAGATACAGTGGCTCCCTCTGCTGGACGGGGAGGACACAGTAAAGTGCTGCCTGTAACAGCGTCAGTAGAGGTCAGTGTTTCAGTTCCTCTGACCGGAGCAGCACACCCTGCTGCTGCTGCTGCTGGACACTTCTGTCTTTTCTCTACAGCTGTGTCCATATGTCTTGCACTGTGTAACTTTTATTCTCCATGGAGATGTTGTTCCTGTTCCTGAAATGTCCCACAGTACGGCATTCAACTCATCTTGCTTTTAATCAATTACAGTTGTTTTATTGCTGAAAAACTGACCTGAAATTGAATCTGCGTCACCAGGAGAATTCAAAGTTTAATGTCATAAACGCAGTGGGGGTTCAGGTAGTGAGGATTCAGATTAGTGAGAGTCTTTAGCAGCAACACAATGTGTCATGTGAAGCTCATTCTGCTTTCTGATTGGATGATCAAACCACAACACCAATTTATAACATGTCCATCATGTCCAAGAATAAATCCACATTACAGCTGTTTTCAGTCACACTTCAGTTCCTTTAAACAGTGATGAGTTTATACGAGTTTATAAGTGCTGTTCACACGTCTCACAGACCAGAGGTTTGCCCACACAGTATGGCTAACCACAACTAGCATGCCAACTCACACTTCCTGATTATCGAACAATGAAACACTTTAGGTCGGGGGTCTCCAACATTTTTTCTTTGGTCAGCTCCATTTACAAAACAGAAATACCAGAGCTGCTCATTTTAGTTTGGGGTAAAACAAACTTTGTTCAAATGCACAGAAATAAAAATCAGGTACCGCCCCTTTAATGGTAATATTAGTGAGACAGTGTCCTTATTGGTCCGTCCTGTCTCCAGTCTCCTGTCTCCTGTGTCCTGTCTCTGTGTGTCTCTCACATGTTGTCTCCCTGTCTTGTCTCTAATGGCCTCGTCTGGGCTTGTTTTGTTGTCCCTGCAGTCCAGTCCTGTAAGTGTAGTGTAAACAGCAGGGGCCCCTCATGTCCCCGGGCCCTAAAAAAAGACCCCCCCCACTCCAAACACTAGAGTTACATAATGAAAACATGACCACTGTCAGTGATAAGAGGAAACACAGGGTCATTTCTGGAGATGAGAACACGGGCACTCTTTGTAGACCTGGTTTAGACCTGGTTTAGACCTGGTTTAGTCTTGGTTTAGACCTGGTTTAGTCCTGGTTTAGTCCTGGTTTAGTCCTGGTTTACCTCAAGTGGAGGAGTTCCAGTATCTCGGGGTCTTGTTCACGAGTGAGGGGAGGATGGAGCGTGAGATTGACAGGCGGATTGGTGTGGCATCGGCAGTGATGCGGTCGCTGTACCGGACCGTTGTGGCGAAGAGGGAGCTGAGCCGAAAGGCAAAGCTCTCAATTTACCGTCGATCTACGTTCCTCCCCTCACCTATGGTCATGAGCTCTGGGTAATGACCGAAAGGACGAGATCGCGGATACAAGCGGCCGAAATGAGTTTCCTCCCCTCAGAGATAGGGTGAAGAGCTCAGCCACACGGGAGGAGCTCGGAGTAGAGCTGCTGCTCCTCCACGTCGAGAGGAGCAGCTGAGGTGACTCGGGCGTCTGTTCCTGTTGACTCCTGGATGCCTCCCTCGGGAGGTGTTCCGGGCATGTCCCACCAGGAGGAGGTCCCGGGGAAGACCCAGGACACACTGGAGGGACTATGTCTCCCGGCTGGCCTGGGAACGCCTTGGGGTGGAGGAAATGTCTGGGAAGTGTCCTGATTTAGACCTGGTTTAGACCTGGTTTAGTTCTGGTTTAGCCCTAGTTTAGAGCTGGTTTAATCCTGGTGTAGACCTGGTTTAGATCGTGTGTAATCCTGGTTTAGACCTGGTTTAGATCTGGTATAGACCTGGTTTAGACCTGGTTTAGATCTGGTTTAGACCTGGTTTAGATCTAGGCAGTGATGTGCAGTCAGGTGAGGCTGTAAAATGAAAAAGTAAAATGAAAAAATAAATGTTTATATTTATCCAATGATTTGTACTATAAAGTTATTTTCTATTTAACTTCACCATTTTAATTATTTTTTTATTCACTTTTACCATTCAAATAGTGGTCAGATACTGGTGCAGAGGCACCAGCCGTTCATGCCTCACATGGGCTGACTGTGCTGTAGCTCAGCAGTGACAGATTCTGCGCTAAAGCGGCGGTGAAAAGGTGCCGGGCTAAACCGGCGGTGAAAAGGCGCCGGGTTAAAGCGGCGGTGAAAAGGCGCCGGGTTAAAGCGGCGGTGAAAAGGCGCCGGGTTAAAGCGGCGGTGAAAAGGTGCCGGGCTAAACCGGCGGTGAAAAGGCGCCGGGTTAAAGCGGCGGTGAAAAGGTGCCGGGCTAAACCGGCGGTGAAAAGGCGCCGGGTTAAAGCGGCGGTGAAAAGGCGCCGGCGAAAAGGCGCCGGCGAAAAGGCGCCGGCGAAAAGGCGCCGGCGAAAAGGCGCCGGCTTAAAGCGGCGGCGAAAAGGCGCCGGGTTAAAGCAGCGGTGAAAAGGCGCCGGGTTAAAGCGGGTGTAGTCCTGGTTTAGATCTGTTGCAGTCCTGGTTTAGATCTGGTGCAGTCCTGGTTTAGATCTGGTGCAGCTCCTGAGGCACTCATGAGCCCAGGGATTCTTCTGCAGCTCCTGGAGCATCAGATAATAAAGAATAAGTGACACAAGATACAATTTAGAGTTAAGTCAAGTTTAGCAATCCGCTCACTTTTTTCTTCTTGTCTGGCCCGAATTTTTAAATGGAGGAAGATTTGGGTCGAAGCAGGAGGTTATAATTAAAGGAAGAGCAACGCCGGAGCTCAAGTGTTTGCTCCAGACTACGGGACGAAAGACTCGCTCTTGTGGTTCACATGAAAAGGCTGTGTGGATGTCCAATAAGAAATCATCTTTTCTGCTTTTCCTTCTTTTCTCAACCTGCTGTGACCATGTCAGATGGAGATTGTGACCTGAAAAATTTCCAAATAAGCCTCATTTAACAGATCGCCCTAAAAGCGTCACTATTTTAATTTAGGACGCTACTCGGTGCTCTGGAAAATACACTGAACAATAATAATTAATTCTCAACGTCACATCAAAAATATTACGAGCTTCAGTCACAGGGAGAGAAACTGGCCCTGGTTTACACATTTGTAAATCTGATTGTGACGACGTCAGTGCCTCACCACATGTCACTGGTTCTAGGGTCGACCTGGTTTAGATCTGGTGTAATCCTGGTTTAGATCTGGTGCAGTCCTGGTTTAGATCTGGTGTAGTCCTGGTTTAGATCTGGTGCAGTCCTGGTTTAGATCTGGTGCAGTCCTGGTTTAGATCTGGTGCAGTCCTGGTTTAGATCTGTTGCAGTCCTGGTTTAGATCTGGTGCAGTCCTGGTTTAGATCTGGTGCAGTCCTGGTTTAGATCTGGTGCAGTCCTGGTTTAGATCTGGTGCAGTCCTGGTTTAGATCTGGTGCAGTCCTGGTTTAGATCTGGTGTAGTCCTGGTTTAGATCTGGCGTAGTCTTTGTCCTGATGTAGATTTGGTTTGGTCTAGTTCTAGTCTTGCTAGTCCAGGCCTCACTCTGGTCTAGTCCAGGTTTAGTTCTGGGTTAGACCCTGTTGAGTGTGAGCTCATCCTTAGTTCTTGTGAGGTCTGGCTTTAGACTTGGCTTGTGTTGGTTCAGACCAGTTATAGTCCTGGTTCAGACCTGGTTTATGGGATTGTTCATAATCAAATAAATACTTTTATTTTCAGATCACAATCAACAACTCCCTGAGCAACGGGAAACCCAAAGACGCAGGTAAGACGCACACATGAGGAGGAGCAATATAAAGTACAAGAACAGCTTCAACATATCTACAGTTTGTTTGTTTTTTTACTTCAAAATCATATTAAGTAGAAGTTTGTAGTGTGATAAAGAAGTCTTTTGAGTTTCTTGAGAAATAGTTTGCCTTCATGCTCCAGATTGTCTTTCTTCAAAATTGATTCAAATAAAAATAGTTTGGTAATGCTCATTTGAGAGGGATTTGATTAACAGCACAAAATTAGCTTAGTTTTTTCTGGTCATATTGTGTTTAAAAAAAACTTAGATTAAAGTCTTGATTAACAGAGCTACAGAGCAGTGCTTCAGGTTAGCGTCACCTCCAGGCAGTGCTGACCACATCAGCTGTAAAGTGTCACTTGTCTGTGTAGTTGAAGTAGTTTGTGAGGTTCCCATAAACCTGTTGTTCTGTGCTTAGTCCTGGAACATTTCAGCCGCACTAACTCCGTACGGGATCGGCTGCGCAAATACACCGAGAGCACCCAGAGCCAGAGCGCCCCCTACAGGAGCAGCCCTGCCCCCAGGATCTCCCCTCCTGCCCTCCACACATCCACAGACAGGACGCCCCAGAGAACAAACACAACTGCAGCGCCTGTGTCCTCCGACAGCCAATCAGAGAGCTCGGGGGGCGGGGTCAGGCCGGCTGGAGAAAAGCCTGGGGCCGAGGAGGAGCGGGCCCCAGGGAGCAGAGAAGAGGCAGACATGAAGACGTTCCTGACCATCGAGATCAAGGACGGGCGCACGGGCGGCTCCCAGGGGCCCCCCAGGAACAACCCGGGGCCCCTCTCCAACCTGGGGGACCTCGGCAGCGTGACCCCCCGCATCAATAACAGCACTCTGGGACAGAGGACAGGTATGTGGATGTGCTGAGGAGGGGACTTAAAGACCTGCTTCAGACCTGGTTTAGTCCTGGTTTAGTCCTGGTTTAGACCTGGTTTAGTCCTGGTTTAGTCCTGGTTCAGAGAGGTTTTAGGCCTGGTTTAGTCCTGGTTCAGACCTGGTTTAGTTCTGGTTTAGTTCTGGTTTAGTCCTGGTTCAGAGAGGTTTTAGTCCTGGTTTAGTCCTGGTTTAGTCTTGGTTCAGACCTGGTTTAGGCCTGGTTTAGTCCTGGTTTAGTCCTGGTTTAGTCCTGGTTCAGAGAAGTTTTAGGCCTGGTTTAGTCCTGGTTCAGACCTGGTTTAGTCCTGGTTTAGTCCTGGTTTAGTTCTGGTTTAGTTCTGGTTTAGTCCTGGTTCAGAGAGGTTTTAGGCCTGGTTTAGTCCTGGTTTAGTCCTGGTTCAGACCTGGTTTAGTCCTGGTTTAGTCCTGGTTTAGTCCTGGTTCAGAGAGGTTTTAGACCTGGTTTAGTCCTGGTTTAGTCCTGGTTCAGACCTGGTTTAGTCCTGGTTTAGACCTGGTTCAGAGAGGTTTTAGGCCTGGTTTAGTCCTGGTTCAGTCTTGGTTTAGTCCTGGTTTAGTCTTGGTTTAGTCCTGGTTTAGTCCTGGTTTAGTCCTGGTTCAGAGAGGTTTTAGGCCTGGTTTAGTCCTGGTTTAGTCCTGGTTTAGTCCTGGTTCAGAGAGGTTTTAGGCCTGGTTTAGTCCTGGTTTAATCCTGGTTCAGAGAAGTTTTAGGCCTGGTTTAGTCCTGGTTCAGACCTGGTTTAGTCCTGGTTTAGACCTGGTTTAGTCCTGGTTTAGACCTGGTTTAGTCCTGGTTCAGAGAGGTTTTAGGCCTGGTTTAGTCCTGGTTTAGTCCTGGTTCAGAGAGGTTTTAGACCTGGTTTAGACCTGGTTTAGTCCTGGTTTAGACCTGGTTTAGTCCTGGTTCAGAGAGGTTTTAGACCTGGTTTAGTCCTGGTTTAGTCCTGGTTCAGACCTGGTTTAGTCCTGGTTTAGACCTGGTTCAGAGAGGTTTTAGGCCTGGTTTAGTCCTGGTTCAGTCTTGGTTTAGTCCTGGTTTAGTCTTGGTTTAGTCCTGGTTTAGTCCTGGTTTAGTCCTGGTTCAGAGAGGTTTTAGGCCTGGTTTAGTCCTGGTTTAGTCCTGGTTTAGTCCTGGTTCAGAGAGGTTTTAGGCCTGGTTTAGTCCTGGTTTAATCCTGGTTCAGAGAAGTTTTAGGCCTGGTTTAGTCCTGGTTCAGACCTGGTTTAGTCCTGGTTTAGTTCTGGTTTAGTCCTGGTTCAGAGAGGTTTTAGTCCTGGTTTAGTCCTGGTTTAGTCCTGGTTTAGTCTTGGTTCAGACCTGGTTTAGTCCTGGTTTAGTCCTGGTTTAGTCCTGGTTCAGAGAAGTTTTAGGCCTGGTTTAGGCCTGGTTTAGACCTGGTTTAGTCCTGGTTTAGTCTTGGTTCAGACCTGGTTTAGGCCTGGTTTAGTCCTGGTTTAGTCCTGGTTTAGTCCTGGTTCAGAGAAGTTTTAGTCCTGGTTCAGACCTGGTTTAGTCCTGGTTCAGAGAGGTTTTAGGCCTGGTTTAGTCCTGGTTTTGTCCTGGTTTAGACCTGGTTCAGAGAGGTTTTAGGCCTGGTTTAGTCCTGGTTTGGACCTGGTTTAGTCCTGGTTTAGTCCTGGTTCAGAGAGGTTTTAGTCCTGGTTTAGTCCTGGTTTAGTCCTGGTTTAGACCTGGTTCAGAGAGGTTTTAGGCCTGGTTTAGTCCTGGTTTAGTCCTGGTTCAGAGAGGTTTTAGGCCTGGTTTAGTCCTGGTTTAGTCCTGGTTTAGACCTGGTTCAGAGAGGTTTTAGGCCTGGTTTAGTCCTGGTTTGGACCTGGTTTAGTCCTGGTTTAGTCCTGGTTCAGAGAGGTTTTAGGCCTGGTTTAGTCCTGGTTTAGACCTGGTTTAGACCTGGTTTAGACCTGGTTTAGTCCTGGTTCGGACCTGGTTTAGTCCTGGTTTAGTCCTGGTTTAGTCCTGGTTTAGACCTGGTTTAGACCTGGTTTAGACCTGGTTTAGTCCTGGTTTAGACCTGGTTTAGACCTGGTTTAGTCCTGGTTTAGTCCTGGTTTAGACCTGGTTTAGACCTGGTTTAGTCCTGGCTTAGTCCTGGTTCAGAGAGGTTTTAGGCCTGGTTTAGTCCTGGTTTAGTCCTGGTTTAGACCTGGTTCAGAGAGGTTTTAGGCCTGGTTTAGTCCTGGTTTGGACCTGGTTTAGTCCTGGTTTAGTCCTGGTTCAGAGAGGTTTTAGTCCTGGTTTAGTCCTGGTTTAGTCCTGGTTTAGACCTGGTTCAGAGAGGTTTTAGGCCTGGTTTAGTCCTGGTTTAGTCCTGGTTTAGACCTGGTTCAGAGAGGTTTTAGGCCTGGTTTAGTCCTGGTTTAGTCCTGGTTTAGACCTGGTTCAGAGAGGTTTTAGGCCTGGTTTAGTCCTGGTTTGGACCTGGTTTAGTCCTGGTTTAGTCCTGGTTCAGAGAGGTTTTAGTCCTGGTTTAGTCCTGGTTTAGTCCTGGTTTAGTCCTGGTTCAGAGAGGTTTTAGTCCTGGTTTAGTCCTGGTTTAGTCCTGGTTTAGTCCTGGTTCGGACCTGGTTTAGTCCTGGTTTAGTCCTGGTTCAGAGAGGTTTTAGTCCTGGTTTAGTCCTGGTTTAGTCCTGGTTTAGTCCTGGTTTAGACCTGGTTCAGAGAGGTTTTAGGCCTGGTTTAGTCCTGGTTTGGACCTGGTTTAGTCCTGGTTTAGTCCTGGTTCAGAGAGGTTTTAGGCCTGGTTTAGTCCTGGTTTGGACCTGGTTTAGTCCTGGTTCGGACCTGGTTTAGTCCTGGTTTAGTCCTGGTTCGGACCTGGTTTAGTCCTGGTTTGGACCTGGTTTAGTCCTGGTTTAGTCCTGGTTCGGACCTGGTTTAGTCCTGGTTCAGACCTGGTTTAGTCCTGGTTTAGACCTGGTTTAGTCCTGGTTTAGTCCTGGTTCAGAGAGGTTTTAGGCCTGGTTTAGTCCTGGTTTAGTCCTGGTTTAGTCCTGGTTTAGACCTGGTTCAGAGACGTTTTAGGCCTGGTTTAGTCCTGGTTTGGACCTGGTTTAGTCCTGGTTTAGTCCTGGTTTGGACCTGGTTTAGTCCTGGTTTAGTCCTGGTTTAGACCTGGTTTAGTCCTGGTTTAGTCCTGGTTCAGAGAGGTTTTAGGCCTGGTTTAGTCCTGGTTTGGACCTGGTTTAGTCCTGGTTTAGTCCTGGTTTGGACCTGGTTTAGTCCTGGTTTAGTCCTGGTTTAGTCCTGGTTTAGTCCTGGTTTAGTCCTGGTTTAGTCCTGGTTCGGACAGGAGAAGGGGATGCATGATGTCCATGTAGTGTCCGTTATCTGAGGAGAGACTCTGCAGGTGAATAGGGCAAAATCTTAAAGCTACAATATGTCACTTTCTGGAGTTGGCTTTCCTGCATGTTTCCATGGAAACAGAAGGTTAATCTAATACTCTGGGACATTCTCCATGGAGATAGATATGTTTCATGCCAAACTGTGGGAGATGGAGGAGGTCCTCCAGTCAGGTCTGTGGAGATACAGGCCACTCACAGTAAGGACACGTTTTCAGGGTTTTCAGGGTTTTCAGGGTTTTCAGGGTTTTTAGTGCAATAAAAACAACCAAACTGAAGAAAAAACATGCAGTTATTTTTATATCTATAAGTTACTTTAAATTTAATGGTATCAGTTTGAAACCTCTTCTGTAGTTTACCTACAGAAATGTAAGGAAAAAAATACAATTACATTATTTTTATCTTCTAATGTTATTTAAAAATTAGACATTTTATGTGCAACATGTCAGGTATTGGAGACAGAGGAATCTGAAAAAGGGGAGCACAATAGTTGCATTTCTTGACATGATTCAAAAGCTTTTGTAATGATTAAAAAGATTGGCCATAGCTGCTTCTCGATGGCCCAGCAGGGCGGGGCCTGGTTAGTACTTGGATCGGAGAGCATTGGGAATACCATGTTATTGTGTCCACTTCACCCACTCTGCCGAGTATGAATGGAACTCACGTTTGACAAGTCAAAAACAAAACAAAGAAATCGTAAATTGCCTGGGCCAGTTTTTCCACTGTAGTTTTTCTCAGAGCACTTCAAGAGATGGACAAATACTACAAATACTCAGCTGTACTAGACCGCAGGCGAAGGGAGTGTGACATCACCCATTCGGCTCCAGTCAAATGAAGCTCACCGAGGCCATCAGTTATTTGGAGCTAACCTGCTAACACTCGTAGGAGGACCGTGGGTTCCTGATTTGATCTGTTATTAATATAAAATATGTTTAAAAACTATTTCAAGATACAGTTTTAACTTCAAAATAATATTAAGTAGAAGTTTATAGTATGATAAAGAAGTCTTTTGAGTCCTTCATTGAGATCCAAACTCTAAAATCGTTTGCGTTCATGCTCCAGATTGTCCACAGAATTGATTCAAACTATTGTTTGCTAATGCTAATTTGAGAGGGTCTTGATTAACAGCACAAAATTAGCTTAGTTCTTTCGTTCCATCAATTGTGACAAACAAAACTCAGATTAAAGTCTAACTTGAGTAAAAGATTTTCAGAAAGACCAGTGCTTCAGGTTAGCTTTAGCCCAGGGAATGTTGATGACATCAGCAGTAAAGTGTCAGTTGTAGCTGAAGTAGTTTTTGAGGTGAAAATGGGTTTTACAAGTTCCCATAAATACCTGATTTAATCTGTTATTAATATTCAGATCTAGATTTGTGGACAAAAGGGTGAAATAAAAACCCCTCGATCATGTAGAGCAGGTTCATACAAACGGAGCGTAGCATTTTTTTCTCGTACAAAGAGAAGTGGAGCCGGAGTCAGTGGAGCCTGAAGCGTGCCCATGTTCACTTCTACCAGCAAGTTTAGTTCTGTCCATTTATACGAAGAGTCTGTGGACGAGAGATAAAGTCAGAGACACTGGAGAGGAAAGCAGGAGAGAGGGAGAGACATGGGGGAGGGAAAGAGGGAGAGAGGGAGAGACAAAGGAGAGGGAAAGAGGGAGGCATGGGGAGAGAGGGAAAGGGAGAGATAAAGGAGAGGGAAAGAGGGAGACATGGGGGTGAGAGGGAGAGGGAAAGGGGGAGGAGTCAGGTGCGTGGCGTGGGATGTGAGTGTGTGAGCGGGGGATCAGTATGAGGACAAAGGGCCTCTGAGGGACAGGAGGACAGAAGGTACAGTGTCGGGGACACAGAGGACACTGTCATCACTGTGTTTGTAGTACGACAAGCAGATCGCCATGGTAACCAGGCACAGTGCATTCCCAAGTGTTTGGCCTTGTAGAGTTTGCATGTTCTTACCGTGTTTGGGTTTACTCTAGATTTTATCATCAACCTATAACTCTTGTCACGATATTAAAGGTCCCATGACATGGTACTTGTTGATGCTTTTATATGGCTCCTTAATGGTTCCCTAATACTGTAAATGAATCCTTCTTCAAAATCAACACTCAGTGCATGAGAAACAGAGATAAGATGAGAAAGAGTCATAAATGTCACTCTGAACACTCCCATTATGGGCGTTGTTGCTTGAATGCAAATGAGGAGAACAGAGATGGCCTATAGTAGGGGGTGGGGGTGTGGCCAAGCTCTCCGCTCTGAGCTCTGTGACCCACTTCCGTGTTTTTGCGCGGAGGGAGAGATGAGAAGCGTTCCATTGAAAAAAAAACACATTTCCACAGAAAATACAATTAAACCACTGCTGTTCAAAGGTCCAGAGGCTCAGATAAAGGACTTCCGAGCCTAGAAACACTCGCACGTGCCTCCAGGCAAATAAAAAAACGTATTTCTCATTGCGTAGCTCCTCCACAGTCCAAACTCTCTGGGCGTGATTTACAGAGACGCTGAGTACAAACAGACGGGGGTGGAACTGCATTTGCATTTCTTTTTTCGAGCTGACGTCAATAAGTTTCCTTGTTCAAAATCGCCCGTTTGAGCTCTGATTTTTTCTAACGCAGAAAAGGATCGCAAATGCTCAGTTTAGACATTTCACAACTTTTAACCATGGGGGGGGTAAACAGGGTAGGGGAGCTCACATTAACGTTCAAAAACCTCAGAAAGTGAAAATTTCATGCCATGGGACCTTTAACATTTCAAACTCGATTTCAAATCGGAACAGACTCGATACTCAATACAGATTCTGATACCTCAATGATAAAACACTCTTCTTAAGACATCAGAATGTGATTTTCAACATGAAATGGTTGTACTTTGTTTTCTATTCCCATGTGTCCTTATATGTGTGTATCCCTCAGTGCTCCGTGGGTGTGGACTCGTCTGTGCTCTGATACTTGTTCTGATCCAGCTCCAGATCGTTCTGAAATGATTCAAGGTTCTGCTCTGTCCTGTCAATGAGACTTTTTAGTATCAGTACTTTTAAATGAGTATCTAGTTTTGATAGTAGTTTTAGTATTGATTAGTAGCTCATTACTATCAGATTTTCTTTTTTTTTTTTTTTTTACAGTTCTAATCCTGACCCTGACTTGAGTGGTCAGTGGTCATATATTAAAATTGTATTGAAAATAAAAACAAAAATGGCCTAAAGCTGCATTCAGAGCACAGCGTTGGGGAGTTTACAGTGTTTCTTTATAGTTTATGGACCTTGACAATACACCCCCCCCCCCCGCCTTGACTACATCCCTCCGAAAAAAAATAATTTAACCAACTGTTGTAAAATATGTTACTTCTATCATCTGCTGTGCTACGTGGCCAATATTATTATTTTTTATCGGGAGAGAACCTAATGATCTGATAGCTGGATGGCACATCTGTCGTTGACACATGAACCAGGCCAAAGATCACCACTTACACCAACAGTTTTCTGCGGGAAACGCTGCCTTTAATCGTGCCATGTCAACCAATCAGGGACTGCCTTCTAGTGTAGGTGATTCGTGCGACAGCAGGTCATCAAACTGGGCCTGGGACAGACCGAAGTACCACTGAGAGTGATGTCATCCAGACAGAAGTGAGGAAAGTCTCCAATAAGTCACATTCTGTTCCAAGTGTTCTACTTCAGGAGCACTGACATTTGAGAGAAGACTGAAATATAAAGTGATGAAAGTAATGTGATGGTGTCGGCTTTAAAACTTTAGCAGCGGCCGATCGATCTGCTGCTGAAAAATACACATAAAGCTTTATTTAAAGGGACAGTGTGTAAGATTTTTACCCGTTAATTACTGAAATTGAAGATACCCATTCAAAAATACAGTGTTTTCCAAGCCTTTTCACTTCCATCATGAAATCAAAGTATTCTTTTGGACTTAGATATAGTCACATAAAAGGGGGATCTTCCCCATGCAGAGGCAGCCATTTTGAATACGAGAGCCGCAAAAGGACATTTGGGCTCCGCCTTCGCCTTTTCTTTATACAGTAAAAGGGCTCGTGGTTTTCACACGAGATAGTACGCGTTTGGATAAACAACGACAAGCATGTTGCCGGATCACACTTACTCCGCACATACATCGCAGGAGCAAGCATCTTCATCTAAGAGGAAAAGAAGAAGGACATAGTACCTACCGCGGCTGGGGCTTTGTCGCAGCGCGGGCCCGCACCCCGGGTTCAGACCGACCTCCGCCCTCTGAGGTCCGGTTCCCAATTCCCCCCGTGCTTCACACGTGCGTGTGGTTCGTGCACGGCTGCTGGTGAAATCACCTCCGGGTACGCCGAGCTGTCCGTGTTGCGGTGCGCCCGGGTGACCCTCGAGGTCTGCCGTAGCTAGAACAGGAATTGCAATACCCACCATCCACCAATGCGCCACCATCCTACACACTGCCCCTTTAAATATTTTAATATGAAATATTACGCTATTTTCTGATCTACGGTATAATGTAGTTTCCTCATCACAAACAGACCTGGAGTTGTGTTGTTTAACACACAAACCCTGCAGATTTAGGATGACTTCTTCTCTCAAACAGAAAACACTCTGTTCCACCTTCTGATGTCATGTGGTAATACAGGAAATGCTCCACTGTGATTTTAAACTCCAAGCACCTTCACTAGAATCATTTGGATCATTTCAGCCATTGCCAATCTGAACAAAAGGCAAAATGTAACCGTTCACTTAAACTACCGCTTCATGACATCACAAGGTGGAACAGCATTTTGAGCTTTGCAGATGTGGACAGACTAATAATAAAGAGTTACTCAAATATGTGACTGAAACAAAACACAACGTGAGGTCTGTTTTTGAGGAGGGAACAACATTAGGACATGTCTTAAAGCTCAATAGTCATTTTAGCGTAATAAAGGACCTTTAAAAGTGTGTGGTTTAAATAAAAAAACCTGTATGTGAGTTTTTTAAATGGTGCGTCCCTGTGTTCATGGGGCATTAGTGTTTGCATTAGTGTGTAGTGCTGGTTCGTTACGGAGCAGAGCCGTGTTTACATGGAGGGCTGACATCAGGTGCATTAGCCTGTGTCAGAGCTGCTGTTTATGTCCTCCTGTGGAACATTCTAGAAGTGAGGGATGACGTCCCTCGCAGATGGATCCAGAGGGAAGTCCACATCTCCTGAACCCCAGTGTTTATGTCGGGGTGGGTGATGGTGAACAGACTGAACACCATGACAATATTACGGACATTTAACCAGGATGGTGCTACACAGGCACTGGGAGAACATGCAAACTCCACACAGAATCAAACCTACAATCTTCTTGTGAATATATTATGAGAGTTGATCAGAAATTGCTCAAATTGTAAGCAGAATGAGTGAAATGTAAATCACTTTGAGTCAGCAGGTCAAGCTATAGGCTAAATCAGGGGTCTGCCACCCGCCGCTCAAAGAGCCACATGCGGCTCTTTGATCGCTCTGATGCGGCTCAGTACAGCGGTCCCTCGTTTATCACGGGGGTTATGTTCTAAAAATAACCCATGATGAGCGAAATCTGCAAAGCTTTATATTTTACAATTCTTCTCCATGTTTTAAGGCTGTAAACGCGTCACCACACACATTCTACACATTTCTCAGACTGGAATGAACGTTTTCTCACATTTCTCTCTTGTTTAAACACTCAAACGTTTGTAGATTTTCAACAAAAAAGCACAGTATTATAGAACGAAACCAAAGTATATTTCGTGTGTATTTCACAGTTCTTATGACGGCTTCACTGTGGCGGGTTTTGTAGGGGAGAAAATTTGCAGACATACAGCACTTCAGAGTCACACTGCGACCGAACATTTATATAAATCTGGTAAACTGAACACATTCTGTACAGGAGGCACGGAGGAGAATGACTGATGAATCGGCAAAGGTCTACAGTCCCTTAGCCAATCAGGATGCGGAAATGCACGTTGATACAGTATAAAAAAAGTTGGAATAAAAAAATCTGCGAAACAGCGAGGCCACGAAAAGTGAACCACGATATAGCGACGGACCAGTGTATTTAATTAAAATGTATTTTATTTTAGTTCATTCATTTTCAAAATGTAATTCTATGGCACAAAGGCAAAAAAGCCGTTATATGCAGTGTTATTTCATTTTGGCTCCCAGTGTTTTCTTTACTGTGTGAAACGGCTCCAAATGGCTCTTTGAGTGGTCAAGGTTGCCGACCCCTGGGCTAAATCTTACAAAGGCAACTTTTAGGCACTTTGAGGATTTAAAAAATGTAAAAATGTTCCTGTGTGAACCTAACACAGGCTCTATGGAAGATTTTGTTCTGGGCTAGAGCTGCAGTACCTATGGAGAGACCACACCAGGACAGAGGGCCAGTGTCTGATCCTGGTCTCATAACAGGTCCATGATCACACTGTAGAATGTCTAAAATATACATGTATTCATGGATTTCAGACACATGACTTTTTCCTATTATGGGTGCCATGTTGTGCACTTTTGCCCAGATGTGATTTTTAGTTTTGAACAGTCCTAATGTGGTTTATCTGAGGCCATATCTGTGTTTACAAAGCCCCACAGAGCACACAGGAGCGAATCGTTTCTATCATCTAAAAATAGTAGCGGTGTCCAAATGGTTAATGCGTTAAAGGTCCCATGGCATGACATTTTCACTTTCTGAGGTTTTTGAACGTTAATGTGAGCCCCCCCCCCCATGGTTAAAAGTTGCGAAATGTCTAAACTGAGCATTTGCGATCCTTTTCTGTGTTACAAAAAATCGGAGCTCAAACGGGCGATTTTGAACAAGGCACCTTATTGACGTCAGATCGAAAAAAGAAATGCAAATGCAGTTCCACCCCCGTCTGTCTGTACTCAGCGTCTCTGTAAATCACGCCCAGAGAGTTTGGACTGCGGAGGAGCTACGCAATGCGAAATGCGTTTTTTTATTTGCCTGGAGGCACGTCCGAGTGTTTCTA
>JAVJIX010000229.1:777500-790000 GCA_036785185.1 Paratrypauchen microcephalus | reverse complement strand
TTGGGGATTTTAAAAGAGGTGAGAAGCCATGGAGTGATGTTAGATATGTTTGAATATATCATGAGTTTAATCGCCCTTTTCTCATATGAGGTTGTTTAGCAGCACTTCTCTGTGTACACTTATTATTGCACCTGGACTGTTTGGTCAAATCCTCGATACTAGAGTTTTGAGAGCTTACGTCATGCCCCTTGTAGGACTAATTAACGCACAAGACGTGTATTGTATACTTGACTGGTTGGGGCATAGTTTGCGTTTTTGTTTCCTTAAAGGGACAGTGTGTAAGATTTTTACCTGTTAATTACTGAAATTGAAGATACCCATTCAAAAATACATTGTTTTCCAAGCCTTTTCACTTCCATCATGAAATCAAAGTATTCTTTTGGACTTAGATATAGTCACATAAAAGGGGGATCTTCCCCATGCAGAGGCAGCCATTTTGAATACGAGAGCCGCAGAAGGACATTTGGGCTCCGCCTTCGCCTTCGGCAAGGCTTGTGGTTTTGGGTAAACAACACAAGCATGCTGCCGGATCAGACGTCGTAATGGATCTAACACGTGTTTTGGACTAAATTGTTTTACTGGATTTTATTCGCTGGATCCTTACGGACAGATTGAGACCAAGTTTATGGTGAAATACAGAGTTTGACCTGTCCAGAGCCTTCAAAGGTAAGCTAAGTAACAAACCTCATTTTGTGCTTTTCCGTATAAAAGCCCCATGTGCTCGGGGAGTGATTGTTGTGCAGGGAAATGAATGAAAAAAAAACAGTGAAGGGGACCGCGTTTTATTTATACCGTAGTTGTCGGCGAGGACTTGCACAGCGCCGGGTGCGCGCAGGTACGCGAGCTGTCCGCGCCCGGGTGACCCTCGAGGTCTGCCGTAGCCAAAAGAGGACGTGCATGGTACCTACACCACCTATGCACCACGAATCCTACACACTGGACCTTTAACTGAACATCATGCATTATGTAACCTTCAGGTAGAAGCCTGCTACCTGCTTTGCTACCTGCTTTGCTAGGGATGTTCCACAATATGGTATTAGAATGGATCTTGCTTTTATGCAAGTGTTTTTATAGCTAAAATATACCTTGAAACAAACATGTACAGTCTTTCCTCGCCACAGATCTAACCCGTAACTTTGACTGGCGCCTTCATCTGCTCGTCTACATGAAGATAAAGATGTTTAATGCTGTGGAACCAGAAAAGGCGAAGGCAAAGTGACCTAATATTGCAGTCTTTATGATTTACCAGTGAGAGAATTTGATTGGAGGTGTTGGAGAAGTGGAGCAGAAGTGCCACATGTTTTGGGTCTGATCTGGTGTTTGGGACAAATGCCTGTGCTCATGTCTGTAAATGTCACTGTGTATTCACTGTTCTCATGTGGTGAAGGCCACAGTCACAGCAGCTCTAGGCCGGTGTCACAGTCAGTGTAAAAGAGAATCCTGCTCGTCCTGGGGAGGATCTGTTTACTGAGGGCTCTGACTCCAGGGCGTGTTTATACTGTGCTTGTCTTTAGTTATATGAGAAAAGTGGAATAAAAACTCACTTAACCTGCACAGCTCTAATCATTTTACTGACTGCTTCCTGCACTATGGTGGACAGTAACAAAAAGAACATGGCTACTTTTACTTTTTCACTACAATTCAGAGTAGGTATCTTATTCCTGTAGATAGATCTGAAGTGAATACACAGAATTCCCTCCCTGAGCTGCACTAGAACTTCTTCATGATTGGCTGCAGGTGCTGGGCTTTAGGTATTGATCACTCAGATCAGAGAGAGGCATTTTAGAGGCATTTTAGCTGGAATGAAACTGGCATTACAAATGAGAGTCATCTGAAGCTCATTCTGCTTTCTGATTGGATAATCCTCTTGACATTATTGTTACTTACTCTCTACCTGTCAACTCCTGTGTGTGTACTTTTACTGGTGTTACTTTGAGCCCAGTACATGAAGTATACTCTGCTCCACCCTCCTCTTCCCTGTCAGCTGTCTGGTGAGTACCTGCTGGGGGCAGATCTTTTGGGTGGTCTGAGAGAGCAGAAGAGTGAGCTGATGGACAGACACACACAGACAGTGGAAAGCCCCTCTAATTCTTAAGTGTGAGTGAGATTTGACAAGGGAAAGATAAATGAACATAGAACATTAAACACAAAACCCTCACTGCACAGGCTCCTTCTATATTCTGCATAAACAGCCCGGGCACATGTCCCCCTGCAGTACTACACTGCAGTACTACACTGCAGTACTACACTGCAGTACTACACTGCAGTACTACACTGCAGTACTACACTGCAGTACTACACTGCAGTATTACTCCTGTGAGCACAAGTGCTGTGATAATGCCCTCTGAGAGGACACCGCCCGGGCCATATATGTATGTATGTATATATATATATATTTTTTTATATATATATAATTAGGGGTGGCACGGTTCACAAAATTCACGGTTCGGTTCATATCACGGTTTAAGGGTCACAGTTTTCGGTTCTGTACGGTTCTTATTGGTTTCTTTCAAAATACACCTTATATCCATTTAGCTTAATAATCCACAATAACAGGATAGAACATTTAAAAGGTTATAAGATTATATAATAATCTAATGTAATATAAAATCTTAATACATGTAATAATCACACAATCTGAATTTGTCATGACTTTGAGCCCATTATTGGAACCATCTCTGCGATCTGGTGGCAGTAACTATGTCACCTGCAGTTGAAAAAACCCAACCACTGATACTGAAGAGACAGAAACAAAAGTACATGTCTCGTATTAAACTTCTACCGGTGTGCGGGCTGCGCTCCGTCTGGAGCAGCGGACACCGCACATCAGCGAGCACAGCTCTTTCGCACGTGTAACGTGTATCACAGGGCAGGTTAAACTTTATAAAACATCTGTCCGTGACTTACCGCCTTTTCACGCTCTCTCCTCCTGTTAGCTTCCCTGTTAGCTTCCCTGTTAGCTTCCCTGTTAGCTTTACATAAGCTCCTCCTCAGTGCCTCTGATTAGAGCGCATTTCGGCGGCGGCGTGGGAGGGGGGTGTCCGTGACTTTCCGCTTTTCCCCAGACACCGGACTTAAATGACACTGGTGCATCCTCTATGTCCTTGCCGCTATCTCCACTCTCACTTGCCTTTTCTATCTAACTTTATTTACCGCACTCATTCATCTTTCTCGCGAAAGGCGGAGGTAAGTATACATTGCGCATGCCCGGAACCGTCAGGTGCACACCGAACAGTGATATACTGCATCCTTAAAAACTGTATAGGATTTGATAGAAGTGAATACACAGAATATATATATATATATATATATATATATATATATATATATATACAAACACACTTAAGTATGGGACTCACCCTGAATGGCTAACGATCCTGAAGGATCCCTCGAAGGGTATAGTCCCATCCAACTATCGGCCAATAACCCGTCTCTCCACAACATGGAAGCTCATGTCAGGCATCATGGCGGCTTAGATAAGCGGGCACATGGATCAATACATGAGCGCAGCACAGAAGGGCATCGGCAAAAACTCCAGGGGAGACAAACACCAACTCCTGGTTGACTGAACAGTCGCCCGTGACGGCAGAACCCGTCAGACCAACCTGTGCATTGCCTGGATTGATTAGAAGAAAGCCTCTGACTCAAAGCCACACACATGGATCACTGAGTGCTTGGAGCAGTACAATATCAATAAGACTCTAAGGGTGTTCATTGCAAACTCGATGAGGTTGTGGAAAACCACCCTTGAAGCCAATGGCAAGCCACTTGAATACAGTGGTACCTCACCTTACGAAAGACCCAACAAACGAAAATTTCAAGTTATGAAACGCCTTCACGATAAATTTTGGTCTCTAGATACGAAAGAAAATTCAAGTTACGAAACGCGAAATCTCAAAAATTCAAATAATGCGCGCTCAGCCACACACATTATACGCTTTTCTCAGACTGGATTTAAACTCCTCTCACACCTGTCCCCCGTTCAAACACCAAAACCCCCACAGATTCCCAACAAAACGTATCAATAGTGAAGTGTGGGGGGAAGCGGGAGGGGGGAGAAGACTGCGCGCGGACATGTGTGATAGCGCAGCATGACCCGGCGCGGAGCTGCCAGCAGGTCCAGACCAAGGTCTAAACCTGGACCGGACTAAACCTGGACCAAACCAGGACCAAACCAGGTGGACTAAAGCGCTGCCCGCGGTCTATTTCCTGGTTTCGTTTCGAGTCACAGCTGAGGGGAGCAGCGAGTAGGACAGCACGCAGTCTGAGCGCATGAACGCATGAACGAGACCCATGCAAGAGCCGCGGTGGTCTAGACCACAGCGGCTCCTCTAGACCTCCTCTAGACCTGACCAGGTCTAGAGGAGGTCTAGAGGAGCCGCTGTGGTCTGGACTAAACCAGGACTAAACCTGGACTAAACCAGGAGGAGCCGCAGTGGTCTGGACTAAACCAGGACTAAACCAGGACTAGACCAGGACTAGACCAGGTGGACCAAAGCGCCGCGCGCGCGTCCACCCCCTGGCCTCCCGCACGCAAGAGCCGCGGCGGTCCAGACCCGCTCCAGACCTGCCCGCGTAAGGTGCTCACAGAGCGGCCTGGATAGACCCGTGAGGTCGGCTTCTTCAAGACCTCCAGGCCGGTGACCGGGACAATCCCCAGACCCATGCCCGCTTAGGGAGCTCTTAAGGCGGGCTGGCAGTGTCCCCCTGGGTCCCTGGATGTCTGCGGCTCCGCGCCTGGCAGGTCTAGAGCAGGTCCAGACCACACTATAAAAAAAGTTACACTATAAAAAATAAAAAAAACTTGGATCGGGGCCTTGGAACGAATCAGGCTTTTTCCATTGAAATAGCTACTCAACTTACGAATTTTTCACGTTACGAAACCACTTCTGGAACTAATTAATTTCGTAAGGTGAGGTACCACTGTATTTAATTTAATGAAAAATAAACTTAAATGATTTCAAATCGAATGACGTGCCAGTTCTGTTCATGTCTTTTATACATAACTCTGGCCTTTCCTGTTTTCCATCTCCATGTTGGTTTGGTGTGTCTCCGTAGCCCCTCCATAACCCACCCGGAGCTGCATTCCACAGGCTGTGACGGACCCCAGCATAAACCCAGGCGTTTATAGATCTATTAGCGAGGAGCAAGTCGGGCGCATAGACGCAGTGTGGTGTCAGGTGTTTAAACAGATTTATAATGTGTCTGTAAACAGACTGTTGGAGGAGCATTCAGGCCACGCACAGAGCTGTCAGCACAGTTTTTAAAGGTCTACTGTACTTTTCTGGACTGAGATGTCTGATGTTTTTCCTGGGATCTGTTGTAGCCACTCCTCCAGTTTGGGGGTTACAGCCCCGAGTGCTCCGATCACCACGGGCACCACTGATGCCTTCACCTTCCAGGCCTTCTCCAGCTCTTCCTTGAGCCCCTGGTATTTCTCTAGTTTCTCGTGTTCCTTTTTCCTGATGTTACCATCTCTTGGTATTGCAATGTCCACCACCACGGCTCTGTTCTGTTGCTTATCCACCACCAACTCAAGAAGTGCAAAATAGACTTTAAGTGCATTGTGTACATTTTCTGGTGGAGGTTCCGTCAGATGCTTTGTCTGGAATGTTTTCACTGTTTGGTATTTCTGTCTTCATGGAGACTAGACCGTTACAGGTTATGTATTGTTTAACAGTAAAACCATCTGTAATTTAATAAATGTAAGGTAGAGCTGTTTAAAGTCATACTGTGGAACATTCCAGCCCCCACAGTGGAGTTTTAAGTCTCATATTAAAACCCTAAACATTGTGAATTGTGTTGTCTTCTGTCTTTTATTGTTTATTGATACAGTCCACCACCAGAAAAACAGGATCTGGCTCTAAACTAAAGGTGCTGTGCCTGATTTTAGAAAAAAAACAACAACAAAAAACATTCATTTGAAACAATTTGCAGAGGTCCAAAGTTCTTCCTCACTTACCTTATGCACCCAGAGCATCCTAATTATTCACCACGATGAGTTAATAAAAGCTTTTCATCACACCAAATCAGAGTTTTGTTGTAGCAATAAAGCCAAGAACTACTAACATGCCACTGCCAACAGTACACTTCCAGATGAATGGACCATAAATTGCTTTCTAATTCGATCCAGACAGCACGTTTATACAATGTCTGCACTGGGGCAAGACACTTTTTGCTTTTTCATCTTTAAAGCTCCTATATTACACAAAATTGACTCTTGTGAGCTTTAAGCCATGTTAGAATTTTGTTCCCTCCTTTTTTTTTTCATTCACACATGTTTGAGTAACTCTTTATTATTAATCTGTCGACATCTCCAAAGCTCAAAATGCTCTGTTTCGTACATTTAGTTCGGTAGAGATTGGCAATTCCAGGACTGAAATGATCCAAATGCTTCTAGTGTATGTCTATGGAGTTTAAAACACAACTCCAGGCATGTTTGTGATGAGGAAATAGCATAATTTAAATAAGAAAATAGTTTAATATGGTCCCTTCAAATAGAAAATGCACCATCAAATCTAAAAAAAACCCGACATTTTGCTTTCAGTAAGTGATGGACTATTATTCTAGTCCATGATAAACTTGAGGTCACCAGTAGTCCATGTTCTCCTGATATCTTTCCTGTCGCTGCCCTTCATGTTTGGCTGTGCTGGTTCGTGACTTGGCTGTGGCTGAATAGACTCATGACACCTGAACAACCATTCGGGCTTTGCTGTCGTGGCAACCGGATTCCTTTGACCCCATTGGCCGCTCGTGAGAGGCTGCCACAGAGGGGAGATTAGCCCGGGGTATAAAAAGCACTGCTGTTTTGGAAGGTCCCTGCGCAGAGGACAGACACACTGCAAAATGTGCTTTTGGGCTAGACTGTTGCTTTTTGCATTTATAGAAAACATTTATAGAAAACTGTGAAGAAATATTGTAAAACTTTCAGACTGGTCGCATTTGATTCTTCTGACCATGCTCGGAGTCAATTTGGATTTTTCTTCAACTTCCATGTCAGAATTAGCAAGTCCAGAGAAGGTTCCTGGGCATCTTCTAATCCAGGACACCACAACAACAGGAGCTGCGAAACTTGTTGAGCAGAAGTTTGAGTCTCTACTCCGTCGTGCAGTCCAGGAGATTCACATGGATTTAAAAGAGTTTGGAAAGTGTTTGGACCAAAGTTTGGACAAGGCTGTAAGTACGGTGGCCCCACTGGCTCAAACTCTGGCCCAGCTGCAAGAGGAGAACAAGACCCTGAATAGGGAACAGGAGAGGTTGGTGAAGGAGGTTGAGGTGCTATGCCAGGCTATGGGGCTTCAAGATCTTCAGTTTGAAAGAATGGACCGCTCAGAAGATCCAGCTAAAACTTCTCTGTTAAAATCTCCACCAGGGGTTCCTCAAGGGTCTGTACTTGTCCCGGAGGAGTTTCAGTCTTCACTGAGAGAGGCAAACTGTTCTCCACTAGATCCTTTCCAACAAGATTTAAGCTCTCCAAAAAGTCCTTCTCAAGAGTTGATATTGGACCCTCAAGACTTTAAATCTTTAGACAGTCCAATAACGCCAGTTGATTTGGAATGCTACAAGGATTTTGATCAGATAAATGCCAACACTGCATCAGTCTTGCCTAAACATGCAGCTCATGAGTTGGCAGGATTTGAAACTTTGCCTGAAATGGCAAACAGTCTATTGAGTTCTCCTACAGGTGTTCCACAGGGGTCATTACTCAACCCACAGAACTTTGAATTTGAACCAAAAGGTATACAAAAAGTGCGAGAATTGGAAAGTTCACCAAATGCTTCGGATAATGCATCTTGTGAGTCCAAATTGGAAAAGTGTACCCATCCAGAACTGGCAGAGTTGTCGGTGCCCCCCCGCCTCCCAGGCTCCTGCCCCGGTCGGTCCCACTCTGCTTCGGCTCTGGTGGGACATGCTCCAGGCAGCAGGGTACTTCCTCTGTCAACACCTCATTGTAACTCTCCAGTGGTTGCACTCCTTCCCATTTGTTAGTTGTATTTTAATTGAGATTTCTATTTGGTTAGAGTTTGGTTACAGGCTTGTTTTATTATTATGAATAATTTTGATTAATTTGGATAGAATATGGCGAGGTTGTAAGGGTTTTGGTTCAGGTAAGGTTAATATTAGACAAACTTGGCTTTAAAATTATTATATTATATATATAACGTTTTCCTAAATCAAACCATAAACCTGTTCCTAAACCTAAATTTAATCTAAAACTAGTTTGTAAGATTAACTATTGTCAAAGATTTGCCTTAAAGGGATAGTGTGTTTTTTTTATGTTAATCTGTATGTGTTTCCTTCTAAAAGTTCTGTGTGTTGACACCGGTTTACCTCTGACAGTCTCAGCTGATCCCGGTTCGGCTCGCTTTCTGGAGCTCAGATAAGTAGGTCCGGTAACTTCCCTGGAACATGAAATAAAGCTTGTTTTTCTTCTCAAAACAAAACATTTGTCAGAAAGGTGATATATTTGCATCCCAAACATCCAGCAGCGGAGTTTGCGGTCGCGTATTGTGTCTCTTGATTCGTATCACTGCGCACATATTAGCTGTATTAGCCTGTTCACTTGTAAACTTCCCCTTACGGCGGACTGCATCTGCCGTACACTTCCGCTAAAGGTTAACAGGCTAATACAGCTAATATGAGCGCAGTGATACAAATCTAGAGACACAATACGCGAACGCAAACTACGCTGCTGGATGTTTCATGGACAACTGTTTGGGACACAAATATATCACCTTTCGGACAAATGTTTTGTTTTGAGAAGAAAAACAAGCTTTATTTCATGTTCCAGGGAAGTTACTGGACCTACTTACGTGGGCTCCGGGATCAGCTGAGAGTGTCAGAGGTAAACCGGTGTCAACACACAGAACTTTGAGAAGGAAACCCATACAGATTAACATAAAAAAAACAACGCACTATCCCTTTAAAATAGCCATTGCAATAAGCTCCGGTATCAAACACTTTTTATTAAACTCATTCAGAGTGGCACTTCAGCAGACTGTCCTTTCGGAGCCTACTATGGAGAGCCTTCTGATGCCCCTCTGTCCTGTTCAGCTCAGCCCCTCCGGCCTGGAGCCTGGAGACTGTTGGACCGGTCAGGCTCCAGCAGGTCAGCTTTAATATGGTGATGTGATGTCTCCACTCAGGGAACTGCAGTGAAATACGGTGTTTACATCTACGAACCCGAGTGCAGGTTTTTCCACTTCAGAAGTCTCTCTTTACCTTTTATATCCATCACATAATAACCTCAAACTGGTGTGTCCCAGTTATGTCAAATGGATTTAGCTCTCTCTATTTATCTGATACCTGAGCTGTGATTTTGGCCTGTTTATGGAAAAATCTGAGTAGAGATCATGATTGATTTACAGTCGAATGTGTATGTTGGGGCTACAGGATCATATCAAAATGAACCCTGTAGTTTAGTGTGTAGAATCCCTCAGTCCTCCGGGTAGAATCCACGGCAAAAGGAGAAATTCAATTTGTCAACTGGACAAAAGTTGATTTGTTTGACCAAATGTAGTTTAGATCTGCATTTCATGTACTGTATGTTCTGATGTAGTTTCCACATCACAGACAGACACAGATTTGTGTTTTGTTTCATTCACGCGTGAAACACACAGCTGAATACACTCTGTTCCACCTTGTGATGTCATGTGGTAACACAGGAAGTGTTTTTAAAGTCCACACATGTTCACTAGAATCATTTGGATCATTTTACCTCTGATGTTTGTAGACAATAAAGGATTAGTCAAATCTGTGTGAATGAAACAAAACACAACCCCAGGTGTAGTTTTGAGGAGGGAACATTATCACATGGTTTAAAGCTCAAGAACCAAGTAACCAAAACACCAAATTATAACAGACAACGTGGTCATCCTGTCTTTTTGTAATTATGATTAAATTAGCAATCCAATCAGTCATTTGGGTTGCCAGTTTCAGTGCTGAAATCTAGTTGGTTTAAGCCTAAAAGGACTCTCTCTGATCCATATACTGAGAAAACGTGGTTGTGTCGTCTATCTGCAGGTTTGGACTCTGGCAACACAGGTTCAGTTGTGACTGTAGAACCTTTTAAAGGGATATGCCACCCCCAGGTCAAATTTGGGCATCTCCCCACAGTCCAGAGACTACAGTCTCAGTCGACAGTCGACTGTCGCACCACGTTGTGCAACAGGGGAACTCCCTTCCCGGTGCGTAACTGGGATTACCCTGGCAGCGTGCTGCGTGATACGGCTGTATTCTTCCGCACTGGAAAATAGTTCCCACCCAAAATGACCAAGGCAAGCTCTCCGTGTTGATTTGCACATTTTTTTGCACTCGATATGAATGCGCACTACACAGAAAGTAATTGGGAAACGCATCGAGCAAATTAATTCCTTTTGGCCGAAATCTTTCTCTGGCGCCGTTAGACTCCAGTCTAAGGCGGAGGAGCTGCAGATACCGCGGCGGTCAGTGGTGACAGACTCGGACAATGGCTGGGTGACCAGGAAAACGCTTTCCACCACTTATTTTAGTCTCTGGACTGTGGGGAGATGCCCAAATTTGCCCTGGGGGTGGCATATCCCTTTAAAAGCACAGGCTGCATACAGCTCCTTTAAATCCAGTTTCCAGCCCTCAGACAGCTGCCTCCTCTGACACGCTAAGACCCACTCCACATATTGCATAACTCTGCCATAAACTCTGCCACAATCCCGTCACTCATCATCAGACTGAGGATCACACTGCCCCGTGAGCACTTCATGCCGGAATGTTGTATCATATTATAGACCGCTCAGCTTGAATTAGTGCATGTTCATTCCCCCACTGCACTGTGTGTGCAGGAGAGCTTTGGTTTGAACCCATTCCTCCCCAGTCAAGTTACTCTCTGTCCACCCTCTGTCCACTCTGTCCACCCTCTGTCCACCCTCTGTCCACCCTCTGTCCACTCTCTGTCCACTCTGTCCACCCTCTGTCCTCTCTGTCCACTCTCTGTCCACTCTGTCCACCCTCTGTCCACTCTGTCCACCCTCTGTCCACTCTCTGTCCACCCTCTGTCCACTCTCTGTCCATCCTCTGTCCATCCTCTGTCCACTCTCTGTCCACTCTCTGTCCACTCTGTCCACTCTCTGTCCACTCTGTCCACCCTCTGTCCACTCTGTCCACTCTGTCCACCCTCTGTCCACCCTCTGTCCACTCTCTGTCCACCCTCTGTCCACTCTCTGTCCACTCTGTCCACCCTGTCCATCCTCTGTCCACTCTGTCCACCCTGTCCATCCTCTGTCCACTCTGTCCATCCTCTGTCCACTCTCTGCCCACTCTGTCCACCCTGTCCATCCTCTGTCCACTCTCTGTCCACCCTCTGTCCACTCTCTGTCCACTCTCTGTCCACCCTCTGTCCACTCTGTCCACCCTGTCCACTCTCTGTCCACTCTCTGTCCACTCTGTCCACTCTCTGTCCACCCTCTGTCCACTCTCTGTCCACTCTCTGTCCACTCTGTCCACCCTCTGTCCACCCTCTGTCCACTCTGTCCACCCTGTCCATCCTCTGTCCACTCTCTGTCCACTCTCTGTCCACTCTGTCCACTCTCTGTCCATCCTCTGTCCACTCTGTCCACCCTCTGTCCACCCTCTGTCCACCCTGTCCATCCTCTGTCCACTCTCTGTCCACTCTGTCCACTCTGTCCACTCTCTGTCCACTCTCTGTCCATCCTCTGTCCACTCTGTCCACCCTCTGTCCACCCTCTGTCCACCCTCTGTCCACCCTGTCCATCCTCTGTCCACTCTCTGTCCATCCTCTGTCCACTCTGTCCACCCTCTGTCCACCCTCTGTCCACCCTGTCCATCCTCTGTCCATCCTCTGTCCACTCTCTGTCCACTCTCTGTCCATCCTCTGTCCACTCTGTCCACCCTCTGTCCACCCTCTGTCCACCCTCTGTCCACCCTGTCCATCCTCTGTCCACTCTCTGTCCATCCTCTGTCCACTCTGTCCACCCTCTGTCCACCCTCTGTCCACCCTGTCCACTCTCTGTCCACTCTGTCCTCTCTGTCCACTCTCTGTCCACCCTCTGTCCTCTCTGTCCACTCTCTGTCCACCCTCTGTCCATCCTCTGTCCACTCTGTCTCTCTCCATCTCTCTTTATAAAGAAATGGACTACGTTCAGCCCCAGTCAAATGAAGCTCATGAGGCTAGCAGTTATTGGGGCCAATTTGGAGCCGCATTTCATGTTAGGAATAGGAATTTATTTATGGCCAAAATAGGGAAACAAGATCACCAGGATCACGTAGAGCAGGTTAATACCAACATTTAAGACCAAAATGACGAGCTGGAGTTGACGGAGCTGGAAACGCCCCCCCCCCCCCCCCCCCAACCCGTACAGCTGATGGCCTCTGAATGAATTTGGATTTACAAATGATAAATGGGACTGCTTGTGTCCTGTTATAAACTGAATATTTTCATGCTTAAAGAGCTCAAACTAAACTAACTAAATTGGAACTGGAATATAGCATTTTTTTACATACAAGTG
>JAVJIX010000229.1:635000-772500 GCA_036785185.1 Paratrypauchen microcephalus | reverse complement strand
GGTGAGTAAATGATGAGAGGAACAAATATAACTCAACTTAAGCTCTGAAAGTCCTTTATGCAGAATACGTCTGCTTTAAGTCATAAGTGAAAACATGTTTACTGCAACGCAACAGTGTCTCCATGGAGACCATCAGCAGAAAAGTGACATAGTGCACCTTTACAGTTCTTGAATATGTGTTTTTTATAGACACATATTAGAGTGAAAAGAATACACATGGATATGAATTCTAATATAGAATTGGTTAGTTCTGGTTTGTGATATAAAGATATAAGTACACTGCCGGTCAAGTTTGGACGTTCTATATTTTCATGGTTATTTACACTGTAGATCATCATCAAAAAGTGTGACTGACACATGTGGAATAGAGTTTTATCACTTTAGCTTTTGACCCTGACAAGGCACAGCTGTGAAGAGAAAACCATTTTAGGAGACGTCATCAGGAGAGACTTCACAGAGAGAAGGCCGAGGGTTTGGATACTGTGAGGATTTGAAGTTGTTGTTTTTTTCTTAAATAATCTCATATATTTTGCTTTGTAAATTGTGAAAAGTAGAAAGTGGTAAACCTGAATCAGAAGTCCAAACGTGTGACAGGTAGTGTGTACAGAAGTGTTCTTGAGCACATCACAAACCTTGGCTCGTGTGTTTGTGGACAGATGGTGGGAGCAGGTCCAGTCGCAGCACAGTGGTGGAGACCAGTTATGTCCAGAAAACTGACCGTAAGTGTCGTCTGTGTAGGAGTATATGAACCATGAGACTATTTGTCCTGAGCATCAGCTCCACACTTGTGCTCAGGCTCTGTTTAATATTTCACACACTGGAGGGAGTCCATCTCCTCACTTAGCTCTGTGAGGAGCTCTCGTACTTGTGTGTTGTGACGTGTTTATCCTGTTTCCCTGGGGTCACTGTGTATCATCCTCATACATTACGCTGACACAGGAACAGTGTGGAGCCTGGGCTCTTACAGGAACAATGTGGAGCCTGGGCTCTTACACTCACAACAGAGAGTCTTAGGCCCTGTCCCCACAACAACGGGAAAAAAAGTCTCGTCCACACACGTGTTGGATCAGAAAACATTCGCGTCAAGATGAGCACGGAGCGCTGAGTGAAAACGATGTAGTACATATGTCACACCGATAAGTGGCGCTGGAAACAGCCAGAGCCGCCGGAAACGCAAGACTACAAAGAGCACATGCGCAGAAAGTCCTTTCTCTTTCATAAACGTACTGTGTGCAGGGTGACCTTCTGGTCACTGATTACGGCAGCGCGACGTCATCATTTTCCCAACAGTCGCGTTTTTTGCCGCCCACATGACAACGCGACCCCCGGCGTTCTCCGACTTCTCCACTCTGGAACCCGTTTTTGAAAAACACCGTTTACACCCCCCAAAAACGCCGGCGCCGTGTGGACGACCGGCCCAAACAAAGACAAACTTCCCTGTTTCCTCCAAAAAACGTTGTCGTGGACAGGGCCTAAACCTGCAGACAGACGACACCTACATGTTTTTGGTGGCACAAAGTCGTTCCTGTGAATTCTGGTTGCAATTAACTTCTATTGAAAAAACATACTAAAAAAATAAAACATGAAAATGAAACACAGGTACACATGAATTTCAGTTGTGTAAATGATAAAGTGGTGACATCAAGTGGCTCGTTTGGACTTAAAGAATAAGAATGAAACTACAGAGACCAGAAAAGACGAGCTCTTCACTGTTTTGTGGATTTGGAAAATGGTTGACTGGGATTATCCACTTTTAGAGTTACTGTGTGACATTAAAATGTTTCAATATTGTTTTTTTTTAGTTTTTTTAGTTTTTTTTTTAGTGACAGACAAATGTGATGTAATTATATTTGGTTGTGGTTGTGTGGTTGTTTTAGGGGGAACCGTCCAGTCCAAATCCTACAGCTACTCTTCCTCGTCCTCCTCCTCTACCTCCATGTCCTCCAACACCAAGAAAGTGGGCAGGTTTGTTCCTCATGTTTAAGACGCAGAAACCACCGTTCTTTATCTGCACAGCACCTTTTACTAAGTTACCCAAGTTACACAGAATACTGACGCCTAAAATATGTCATTGAAATATGCTAAATATTGCATGAAGAGTCCCTCAGTCGTCCAGGTAGAATCCATGATAAAAGGAGAAATTCAATTTGTCAACTGGACAAAGTTTGTTTGGTCGAAAACGTTTCGAGAGGCTTCGTCAGTTCTGGTTCGAGTGCTGATGGACACTGTTTATATCTCGCTGCAGGGAGGAGCTCACTACACTGAAATAGTTCTGGAACTTTCTCAACTATTTGTTTTTGTTTCTGTCTTTTGTTATACCAATTTCTCTGGCGTCTAGTTTTTTTTTTATGGGTATGCTAAACTCCTTGTTTAGTCCTGGTCTAGTCCAGGTTTAGTCCTGGTTTAGTCCTGGTTTAGTCCTGATTTAGTCCTGGTTCAGTCCAGGACTAAACCAGGACTGAACCTGGACTGAACCTGGACTAAACCAGGACTAAACCTGGACTAAACCAGGACTAAACCTGGACTGAACCTGGACTGAACCTGGACTAAACCTGGACTAAACCTGGACTGAACCTGGACTGAACCAGGACTGAACCAGGACTGAACCAGGACTGAACCAGGACTGAACCTGGACTGAACCAGGACTAAACCAGGACTAAACCAGGACTGAACCAGGACTAAAGCAGGACTAAAGCAGGACTGAACCTGGACTGAACCTGGACTGAACCTGGACTAAACCTGGACTAAACCAGGACTAAACCAGGACTAAACCTGGACTGAACCTGGACTGAACCTGGACTGAACCTGGACTGAACCTGGACTGAACCTGGACTGAACCAGGACTAAACCTGGACTGAACCTGGACTGAACCTGGACTAAACCTGGACTAAACCTGGACTGAACCAGGACTAAACCAGGACTAAACCAGGACTGAACCAGGACTAAAGCAGGACTAAAGCAGGACTGAACCAGGACTAAAGCAGGACTAAAGCAGGACTGAACCTGGACTGAACCTGGACTGAACCAGGACTGAACCAGGACTGAACCTGGACTGAACCAGGACTAAACCAGGACTAAACCAGGACTAAACCAGGACTAAACCAGGACTGAACCAGGACTAAAGCAGGACTAAAGCAGGACTAAAGCAGGACTGAACCTGGACTGAACCTGGACTGAACCTGGACTAAACCAGGACTAAACCAGGACTAAACCAGGACTAAACCTGGACTGAACCTGGACTGAACCTGGACTGAACCTGGACTGAACCAGGACTAAACCTGGACTGAACCTGGACTGAACCTGGACTGAACCTGGACTAAACCTGGACTAAACCTGGACTGAACCTGGACTGAACCTGGACTGAACCTGGACTGAACCAGGACTGAACCTGGACTGAACCTGGACTAAACCAGGACTAAACAAGGAGTTTAGCATACCCATTAAAAAAAACTAGACGCCAGAGAAATTGGTATAACAAAAGACAGAAACAAAAACAAATAGTTGAGAAAGTTCCAGAACTATTTCAGTGTAGTGAGCTCCTCCCTGCAGCGAGATATAAACAGTGTCCATCAGCACTCGAACCAGAACTGACGAAGCCTCTCGGATGAGCTGAGAAACGTTTTCGACCAAACAAACTTTGTCCAGTTGACAAATTGAATTTCTCCTTTTATCATCTCTTATAATAATATTCTTTAAAAGTTATAAAAATAATGTAATGTGAGAAACAAAATTAAATTAAATTTGTTAAATTTTAAACTCTTTAGAAGTATCTAAATGCCTCCATTCTGTCTCAGATAAACTCCCGTCTGATGCGTGTGAGCCACACTGCTGCCTATAGAAGGGCTCCACAAAAATCAAACTCCTGTCAAATATTGAGCAAATATCAATTTTTAAATTGGGAAAATGTAATTATTTATTCAGACATTATTTTAGTCTATAAAACCCTCCATGCTCTTGTTCATACAGTTGGATTTAAATACAAACACTGGAGCCTGTAAAATCCCATTCAGAAAGAGTTCATTTGGACAGTTCCAGTTCACGCTGCACACTCCTAGAACCTGGTCCCCACAGAAGTGAGGAACAGGACCATCCAGAGCTTTAGTAGATCTGTGAAACAGTCACACATGTGTATGAAACAAATACGTTTGTGTTTTAACATCACAGCAAATGTCTCTGTTGTCCTGTTGTGTGATTTGTGTTTATTGTCTTTAATGTCTGTGCTGTGTGCTTTTAGCATCTTCTCATTTGACTAATATGACGACAGTAATATTCACTGATCTGAATGTCTTTGTTATGTGGGATGGACTGAATGTTTTGTGCATGTCAACCTGCCAATGGGACTAGGGATGAAAATGAGACTCTGGCACATTCACATGCTGCACTAACACAAGTTCCATATTTAATTTAAAGGTCCCATGACATGGTACTTGTTGATGTTTTTATATGGCTCCTTAATGGTTCCCTAATACTGTAAATGAATCCTTCTTCAAAATCAACACTCAGTGCATGAGAAACAGAGATGAGATGAGAAAGAGTCATAAATATCTCTCTCAAACACTTTATTCTGGGCGTTGTTGCTTGAATGCAAATGAGGAGGACAGAGATGGCCTATAGTAGGGGGTGGGGGCGTGGCCAAACTCTCCGCTCTCAGCTGTGCGCTCTGATCCATTTCCGTGTTTTTGCGTGGAGAAGAGATGGGAAGCGTTCCATTGAAAAATAAACACATTTCCACAGAAAATAAAATTAAACCACTGCTGTTCAAAGGTCCAGAGGCTCAGATAAAGGACTTCCGAGCCTAGAAACACTCGGACGTGCCTCCAGGCAAATAAAAAAAACACATTTCGCATTGCCTAGCGCATTCGCAGTCCAAACTCTCTGGGCGTGATTTACAGAGACGCTGAGTACAGACAGACGGGGGTGGAACTGCATTTTTCGATCTGACGTCAATAAGTTTCCTTGTTGAGAATCGCCCGTTTCAGCTCTGTTTTTTTCTAACGCAGAAAAGGATCGCAAATGCTCAGTTTAGACATTTCACAACTTTTAACCATGGGGGGGGGGGGCTAAACAGGGTAGGGGAGCTCACATTAACGTTCAAAAACCTCAGAAAGTGAAAATTTCATGCCATGGGACCTTTAAAAAATGATACAAAAAGACATATACAATGACTGAATTAGTAAATAAATACTTATACAGTATTTAGTTTGCCCTCATACAGGTCAAATGTATAAGTTTGTCCACTGTGCACTCTTTCAGGAAGTGCATATTTGCATGCTAGTTGTCATCAGCTTTAGTGACTGCAGAACTCCTCTGGTCTCAGAGCTTCTAAACTCCTGGTGATCAATAATTAGGATGCTGAATGCAGAAGGGAAGTGAGGAAGAACTCTGGACCACTGCAAACTCACGTTTTAAAAACAGTCAAACTCAGATACTGAACCTTTAATAAACATTTACATACTTTAAAAGTACATTCTGTCACTTTTTAGGTGGATGGTCCATCAAAAGCTTTTCTCCATGGAGGTTATTGCGTCATCGGGAATGTTTCACAGAACTTATGGTGTTAAACCTCACCAAAACCAGACCAAGTTACAGGTCAGATCTGTGGAGAGACGAGCCTGCTCACAGTCAGAATGTCTGTTTTATCAGTATATTTTTTATAAAACCATCTATAATTTAATAAAAGTAAAGTAGATCTATTTAATGTCATACTGTGGAACATTCCAGACAAAACAATGACATGTCCATTGAAAAAAGCAGGTGACAAGAGTGCACCTTTAATAGATATATAAAAATATATATGTAAATCTGAGCAGACGGTCATGTTTGTGTGTGGACTAGTGTTCTCAGGACACCAACATTTCAAACTGGGTTTCAGTATTAAGGAATAAATTCAAAACTCAATACTGATTCCAAAGCAGATTTTCAACATTAAATCTAAATCATAGAACTTTCTTTTCTATTCCTGTGTGTTCTTATCTGTGCGTGCTCCCTCAGTGCTCCTGTAGGTTCCACAGGGGTCCTGTAGGTTCCTCAGTGCTCCTGTAGGTCCCTCAGTGGTCCTGTAGGTTCCTCAGTGCTCCTGTAGGTTCCTCAGTGGTCCTGTAGGTTCCACAGTGGTCCTGTAGGTTCCACAGTGGTCCTGTAGGTTCCTCAGTGGTCCTGTAGGTCCCTCAGTGCTCCTGTAGGTTCCTCAGTGCTCCTGTAGGTTCCTCAGGGGTCCATGGGTGTATACTTGTCTATGAGCTCTTATACTTGTTCTGATAGAGTTCCAGATCATTCTAAAGACGTTCAGGAAAGGCTCATTTCCTGTCAAAGGGACGTTTTGGTATCGATATCAAAATGAGTTTCAATAGTTTCAATACTAGTTTTAGTATTGATTAGTATCTGCTTTTCAATCCTTGTGTGAACCCTGGGATTGACGTGTCGTGTTGTCAGTGTGTTTGACCGTGAGGACGACGGCCTGTCCCGGGGCGGAGGTCTGGCCGCGATGGAGAGGAGGCAGGCGGAGAGGAGGAAGGAGCTGATGAGAGCTCAGACCATGCCCAAAGCCTCCTCCATGCAGGCGCGCAAGGCCATGATCGAGAGGCTGGACAAGGACGCCACACCCGGGTGAGCAAAGGCAAAAACAAAAGTGAAACTTAAATGAAAATCTTAATACACTAGTGTAGCATTTTGAAAACAATAAAAGGGAACATGGTGGGTGATCTAATTATGTTATGTGTTGGCCCCTTTTTTAACCTTAACAAACTTAACAGAACCTCCTGATCAGGGACCACTAACTGTTTCATACTCATTAAATAAATAGGTTTAACTATTTTTTCAATAAACTATTATCACAGCTCTGGAGGTCCAGGTGTGGTGAAGATCAACAGGGTCCAGCGTTCCACCAGCTTTGGAGTCCCCAACGCCAACTCCATCAAACAGATGCTTCTGGACTGGTGCAGGGCCAAGACGCGCTCGTACGAGGTGAGCCGGGCGTGTGCTCTACAGAACGGGCTTCTGCATGTGCTCTTACCCCTCAGAGCTCATACTGTGTGTCCTCCTGCAGCACGTCGACATCCAGAACTTCTCGTCCAGCTGGAGCAATGGCATGGCCTTCTGCGCTCTGGTCCACCACTTCTTTCCCGAGGCCTTCGACTACAGCTCCCTCAACCCCTCTGAGCGCAGACACAACTTTGACCTGGCCTTCTCCACGGCTGAGTGAGTGAGCCATACACACACACACACACACTCACACACAACACACACACACACACACACACACACAACACACACATGCACTCACGACCCCTCCATCTGCCAATAAATGACCAAGACTGCCCCATGCACCGAGGCAGCACAGACAGCAGGTGGCACTCTGGACCCCCCCCCCCCCCCCCCCCCCTCTCCTCTGTGTCCCCCACACGCTCGGGCTGGGCACGCTCGGGCTGGGCACGCTCGGGCTGGGCACGCTCGGCCACGGAGCTGGTGTCATGTCACCGTGAACACGTCACAGGCACAGTATGGGTCACTGTTGTTCACTTTTGTCGCTGTAGTTCACTCTCACCTGAGCACCAGTGTGTGCACTTGTGTCATGTGGGGCTCCTCTGCATTACAGGCAGTCAGAGAGTTTAGAGATGATACATTTCATTATCTTTAAAAGACAGTATTTAAGATTTAAGAATTTAAAATTCAATAGACATGACCTGTGTCTAATAGAGCTTTTACCGTAACAGTAAGACTGAGGCTGATTTATTCTTAAAGGCAAAAACATTGGACATGATGGACAAGTTGATTATGTAAAACCCAGGCACCTGCAGTCAGTCATGAGTCAGTGCTAGTGCAGCCTCTGCAGCTCAGGGAGGGAAATCTGGAGGTTCTGAGCTTCACATGAGCCTGTCCAGAGACACTCTTGGACGTGTCTGTATCTGCAGGTGAAGCTCTGGAGACACAGGTTCAGTTTAGTTTGTACCTGTAGAGCGCAGGTTACACACAGCTCCTTTAAAGGAAAAGTAACGCTTTTTACAATCTGAGCCTTATTTCGGTAATAAAACAAGTTGTTTTACTCACCCATAGCACTTTGGTGTCATATGGAGCACTTCCAGAGATGTTTTAGATTAGCGTTAGCCTAGCGCGACTTCTAGCCATAGCTCGGGGCATATAATATATTCCCCGAGCATGTAATATGCCCCGTGCGGGCTCCAAATAACACAAACTTTAGCACTTTTCAAATCATAGAAGCTCGATGTCTTAGTCTACGATTTCGTTTGAGTCAAAAGTGGCCTGTAATCCGAGATTTATCCATAGTTTACAGCTTTGCGTTCCATGTTTGGGTCCCGGGAGCTGAGAGCACAGTCCGCACATGCGCACTGGCCTCCTCATCTACTCGACCATGTGGAGTTTGCATGCATGGTCTGGGTTCGATCCCCGGGTCGCCTGGGCCTTTCTGTGTGGAGTTTGCATGTTCTCCCCGTGTCTGGGTGGGTTTCCTCCAGGCACTCCCCCCACCAACCTAAAACATGCACCAGGTAAAATCCTCCAGCTGAGGTCCTGACCAAGCCGAAGTAAGAAGATCATGGAGATGGTCCCCGGGCGCAGTAATGTGCTGCTCACTGCTCCTGATATATATAATATATATATAGGATGGGTTCAAATGCAGAGAAGAATTTCTCCAGTGTGAGATCAATAGTCAAAGTTCACTTCTTCTTCGAAACTATGGCTAAATCTGGGATTACAGGCCACTTTTGACCACACGAAATCGTAGACTAAGACATCGAGCTTCTATGATTTGAAAAATGCTAAAGTTTGTGTTATTTGGAGACCGCAAACATGTGCCCCGAGAACTCACATTACGGAGATCACAAATCTAAAACATCCTGTGGTCATACCTGCCTGTCAAAGCCTGATCCCGTCAGATCTCAGAAGCTAAGCAAGGCAGGGCCTGGTTAGTACTTGGATGGGAGACCACTGGGAATTCCAGGTGCCACAGTGGGGCACCAGTTGCAAAAAGCTGTCGCTGTGTCCTTAGGCAAGACACTTCACCCACATTGCCTAGTATGAAAGTGGAGTGTGCGTGAGTGTTGGAGGTGGTCGGAGGGGCCGATGGCGCAGATTGGCAGCCTCGCTTCCGTCAGTCTGCCCCAGGGCAGCTGTGGCTACAGAAGGTAGCTTACCACCACCAAGTGTGGAGAGAATGAACGGTGAACTATGGAGCGCTTTGGGATGACAAGGCATGTCATGAAAGGCGCTATATAAATGCAATGGGGAATGGGGACATCTCTGGAAGTGCTCCATATGACACCAAAGTGCTATGGGTGAGTAAAACAACTTGTTTTATTACCGAAATAAGGCTCAGATTGTAAAAAATGTTAATTCTCCTTTAAGTGTGTCAAATCAAAGTTCTGTGAGCAGTCAGAGGCTCGTACTGTCCGGCCTGTAGGAGAGGGAAGGTCAAATGCATGGAACCCGGGTTTACTGTGTACTGTCTGTCTGTGTGCGTGTGTGGAATCTCTGGGCCTGTGGGTGCTGTGGTTCTGCTGTGGAGCCTCAGGCACCTTTGGGTGTCACTGCCGTAGATGAAGCATGTCACAATGTAATGTTTGTGTCACTCACTCTGCTGCCTGTGCACTGCTCTCTCTGTCCACCCCCCTTCCCTTTGTCTACCCTCACCCTCCTCCCCTCTTTCTCTCTCTCTACCCCATCTCCCTCTGTCCTCTTTTGTCCCCCGCATGCCCCCATCCCTCAGGAAAATGGTGGACTGTCCTCAGCTCTTGGACGTGGACGACATGGTGAAGATGCGTGAGCCTGACTGGAAGTGCGTGTACACCTACCTGCAGGAGTTCTACCGGGGGCTGGTGACCAAGGGGCTGGTCAAAACACGGGGCAACAGCTAGACCGCTCCCCCATCCCCTAAAACATGGTGAGACAGGGCATCTGAGGCAAACGGGCCCCTCACACACACGGAGAGCCTGGTTCCAGATCTGTTCACCTCCTTTTACCTGTTGTTCAGTAGAGATTTGCAATTCCAGAGCTGAAATGATCCAAATGATTCTAGTGAAGGTGTAAAAACACAGTGGAGCACTTCCTGTATTACCACATGACATCACAAGGTGGAACGGTTTTCTGTTTGAAAGAAGAGCTAAATATGCAGGGTTTGTTTGTTCAACATGTGTGAATAAAACAAAACCCAAATCATGTTTGTGATGAGGAAACGACATTAGAACAGGTCAGACTTGGTTTGGTGTAACATGTTTAGTCTAAGCTTAAATCTGGCCTGATAAAGTGAACTTTGTTAGTGAGATGAGTGTTCTTTGCAGCCATATGTAATTTAACAACATCGGCTCTGGTACAATCCTTCCACAAATTAGATTAAGAGGTTAAAAAACCTGTGGATTGTCTCAGCTACAGTGTGGAGAACCATGAGGAGACGGGGACATCTAGTGGTCTGTGTCTGTAACTGTCTGGTGTAAATATACTCAAAAAATTAAAGGAACAATTTGAAAACACGTCAGATCTCAAGGTGAGAAAGAATCAGCTGTATATCTGTACAAACATGGACAGGGCAGTGTCTTAGAACAAGAGGACGCTCCTGTATTAATGGAAACAGCAGGTGCACTAAGGCGACACCAATGAGACGAGCCCTAAAACAGGACTGGTTCTGCATGTGGAGCTTGGTCTCTTTTGGTGTTCCACTAGTGCTGCTTTGGCTAGAGTGACTATCACTACTGAGAATATGAGGCCGTTCCTTACCCCTACAGAGGGTGCACTGTCCAACTTCTCCTGGACGGCACATCTGGACCTGCTGATGCAGGGACATTTAATGTGTCTCCAGAACATGGAGATTTCAGGAGACAGGCAGTTACTCTAGGAGAGCTGGACAGGGCTGTAGAAGGTCCTCAACCCATCAGCAGGACCCATATCTGCTCCTTTGTGCAGGAGGAACAGTTTGAGCACTTCCTGTGACCTACACAATGACCTCCAGCAGGCCACTGGTGTGAATGTCCACACAACAATCACAAACAGACTTCATGAGGCTTGAGGGCACCATGTCCTGTAGTGGGCCCTGTGCCCAACGCGCTGCACCATGGAACTCCACTGGCATTTGTTAGACGACACTAGAACTAGCAGCTCCACCACTGGTGGAGAACAGATTCACCCCGAGCACCTGTAACAGACATGAGAGAGTCTGGAGAAGACGAGGAGAACGCTCTGCTGACTGAAACATGGTTCAGCATGAGTGGTTTGGTGGTGGGTCAGTGAGGGTCTGGGGAGGCATGTAGAGACACACACACTTCTACTTCTAGAAAACACCCATCTGATCAGGATGAAATCCTTGAACCCATTGTCAAACTCTACGCTGATGCAGTAGGTCTTCGGTTCCTCCTGATGTGGCAGGAGTCTGCAGGCAGAACCTGGAGGACGAGGGGATTGATACAACTGAATGGACCTCACGATCACGAAGTGTTCCTTTCATTTTTTGAGCAGTGTAATAATTGTGTTAATTCAAATCAACATGTGTTTTAGTTTTAGTTTTTAGCCTTGGTTGAGAATTAATATTGCACAGACAAAACACTTGGTATTCTGACTTTGTAGAGCTTCAAAACAACTATTAAAAGTCCCACTGCCGACTCGTACCGCAGTACTGCAGTACTGCAGTCCACAGTGAGTACTGCAGTGCACAGTGAGTACTGCAGTACTGCAGTGCACAGTGAGTACTGCAGTGCACAGTGAGTACTGCAGTACTCACTGTGTACCGCAGTACTGCAGTACTCACTGTGTACCGCAGTACTGCAGTACTCACTGTGTACTGCAGTACTCACTGTGCACCGCAGTACTGCAGTACTGCAGTACTGCAGTACACAGTGAGTACTGCAGTATGCGGTACACAGTGAGTACTGCGGTACACAGTGAGTACTGCAGTACACAGTGAGTACTGCAGTACATGCTGACTGGTGTATGTGTCTGTAGGACGTATGCGAAGTGCACAGTGAGTACTGCAGTACTGCGGTACACAGTGAGTACTGCGGTACACAGTGAGTACTGCAGTACTGCGGTACACAGTGAGTACTGCAGTACTGCGGTACACAGTGAGTACTGCAGTACTGCGGTACACAGTGAGTACTGCAGTACTGCGGTACACAGTGAGTACTGCAGTACTGCAGTACTGCAGTACTGCGGTACACAGTGAGTACTGCAGTACATGCTGACTGTTGTATGTGTCTGTAGGACGTATGCGAAGTACACAGTGAGTACTGCAGTACTGCAGTACACAGTGAGTACTGCAGTACTGCAGTACACAGTGAGTACTGCAGTATATCCTGACTGGTGTATCTGTCTGTAGGACGTATGCGAAGTGCACAGTGAGTACTGCAGTACTGCAGTACACAGTGAGTACTGCGGTACACAGTGAGTACTGCAGTGCACAGTGAGTACTGCAGTACACAGTGAGTACTGCAGTGCACAGTGAGTACTGCAGTACACAGTGAGTACTGCAGTACTGCAGTACACAGTGAGTACTGCAGTACTGCAGTACACAGTGAGTACTGCAGTACACAGTGAGTACTGCAGTACTGCAGTACACAGTGAGTACTGCAGTACTGCAGTACACAGTGAGTACTGCAGTACATGCTGACTGGTGTATCTGTCTGTAGGATGTATGCGAAGTGCACAGTGAGTACTGCGGTACTGCGGTACACAGTGAGTACTGCGGTACACAGTGAGTACTGCAGTACACAGTATGCTGACTGGTGTATGTGTCTGTAGGACGTATGCGAAGTGCATGCCTCTGCTGGAGGTGGAGGACATGATGATCATGGGGAACAAGCCTGACTCAAAGTGTGTCTTCACCTACGTCCAGTCTTTGGTCAACCACCTGCGGCGTGTGGAGATGTCCCGAGGGCTGACCTCTGACCTCTGACCCCTCACCTCTGCACCGGCCTCACTCCACCATCCAAAGCTTTATGAGTGCTTCTCACACCTGTCACACTGCTACATGGATAGAATAGAATAGGATAAAGAGTTCCAGTGACTTGAATTCACTTCTGTAATCAGAACATTTAGAAAACGCTTTAGAACTTTGACGAGTTCCTCAGAAGCTCCTCAGCCGTGGGCGTGCACACTCACCTTTAGTCTGACCTTTAGTTAGTAGTTAGCACTCTGTCTCGTGGGATGTTCCTCAGGCTGAGCTCGCAGTCTCACAGCTCCTGAACACTCACAGTGAACCTGCTCTGTGGTCATCACTGACGTGTGTCCAGCAGGATGTCCATCCACTGACATTAAAGGTGCACTACGTCACTTTCCTGGTGGGCCGTTTGTTACTGGGGAGATGTTAAAAGAGGGAGAGGAGAGAGAGGTTTTTTAAATGTAGTTCCTTCATCAAAGACGCGTCTGAAGAGCTTTTAGAATCATCCATGTGTGTTTGTGTCATCTAGAGATCTCTCCTGACCCCTCCCCTCCTCACAGTTAGCTCTGTGCCATAAACCTCCTCCCTCCTCCAGAAATGTGACATAATGTACCTTTAAAGAGCAGTATAAAGTGAACCCAAACTATAGAATAACCCGGATTATTTCAGTTGTAGTTCTGACTCTGCTGTATATATTACGCAGAAATATTATTGTATTGTTCAATATTGCAGCTCGCAATTTCGATTTTTTTATTTTTATTTTTTTTTTACTTAAAATTGTTGTCACTTTTTGGACTTTTCTTTGTCCTATTTCTTCACTAAACATTTGTACACACTTGAGAGGGGCTGTCCAATATGAGAACTGATATATTTAGAATATTAAAGGAATATTCATAGAAAATACCAGGATTTAGGTTTTTTCAGGTTGCTATGACGACATACTGCTCAGCCCCCATCAAACCTCTGCGCTTTCCTAACTTTCCGCTACTTTATCCAACATGTTTTGAAATGGTTTTTAAAATTATTTATACATTATGATCTACCAAGCTAAGAACAAGGACACTTTGTTTTGACCTGTCCAGATTTAAGTATTTAATTCCGAAGTGCCCTCACGGATCACTCTTTTAAATGTATTTATCATAGATTTGAGAAGTTTTATATTTTGGATTAGCATGTACATGGTTCTGATTTTGTGCTACATTTGGATATGTGAGTGAAAGGGGCTGTACATTTAGAAGAAACAAAAGGATTGGAGTATTTTCAGACGGTTTAAGGCTGTGGACACAGCAGCACACGTCACATGTCTGCACCACTTTATTTGTAAATGAATCATTAAACTCTGTTGAGAATTTTTGTGTGCGTTTATTTTGTGTTTTGTACATTTTAAAGGGTGTGGTTTCAAAGTTATGACACAAATATTGCAATTATTTTAATTAACCCAGTCATTACACACAGACGGCGGCTTTGCAACATCTCCACCTCTGCACAACCTGAAGCTCCATTGTTCCATTGAAAGAAAAAGCCCCCCAAAACTTTCAGTGTCCCATGTTTGGTGTTCTGGTGCAAACTCCAAACGGGCAGTTTTGTGCCGTTGAAGGAGACAAGGTGTTTGAAGAAGTGTTTGGTTCTTAAACCTGTCACAGATGACTCTAGTGGTTATGGGACTGCAGCTGGAACCAGAGACGAGCTACATTTGGGCTGAGGATGGTTCTGTGTCTGGACGGACAGACATTTGGATCCTCCAGCTCACGGATAGTGACTTTTTTTTGGGTCTACCTCTTCTTTTTTCCCCCATAACCCTCAGGATATTTTAAGAAGTTTAAAATGAGTCTTACTGATGCAGCTCAACAGTCTGACCTCGTTCAAAGAGAAAGTTTTTTTTTCCTTCACCATCAGGAGGTCATGACCGTGTGGATACGTGACAGAAACTGAATCCACATTTTTGTGAAGATTTGGGCATTTAAAGGCTGTGCTCTTAAAGGTCCAGTGTGTAGGATGGTGGTGCATAGGTGGATGGTGCTATTGCACTTCCTGTTTTAGCTACGGCAGACCTCGAGGGTCACCCGGGCGCGTAACGCGGACAGCTCGCGTACCCGCGCACCAACCGCGCGCACCCGGCGCTACTGTATAAATCAGGCATGGGCAAACTACAGCCCGGGGGCCATATGCGGCCCGTTAAGCTTTTTAATCCGGCCCGCAGAACTTAAAGAAATTATATTAATAAACCTTGTTAATATTTTAATTTCCCTGCAGTTCTGGCATTTTCCAGTAGCTGGCGCACTGCTACATTGACCTTTGTTGAGATGCAGCGTTTTGCTCCACATTTGTTTTACTCTCTGACCCCTCGGCCTCCTGTAAAGACGAGCGGAGCTAAGAAAAGAAAAGTGCACAGAGAATGTCCAGTGTTTAATAAGGAGTGGACAAGTAAATATTTTTGACTTCAGCTGCTGTATGTCTGATATAAGAGACTGTAGCGGTTTTTAAAGAATATAATATCAGCCGTCACTTTACCACAAAACAGTCAACAAAAGAACGAAAGAACCTGAAGGAGAACAGAACTTTTAGTGCTTTAAAATAGTAACTGTAATAATAGGAATATAGTAATAAAAAAAGCTGTATTTTATTAATTAAATTTTCTGTTTTTTAACTCATTTCAATAAGCAGCTAAATACTGTGGAACTTGAAAGACGGACATTTTGTTGTAATGATTTTGTTCATTTTTAATTGAAATAAAGCGCATGTTATTTTTTGCTCTTATGAGGTGGATTATCAAAACACTAAATCCACCTGCTCCTGGTCCGGTCCTCCTGTCAAATTTTAGAACTCTTTGTGGTCCATGAGTCAAAAAGTTTGCCCACCCCTGGTATAAATAAAACGTGGTCTCGTTCACTGTTTTTTCTTTTTTTTCCTCATGAAAACACACATTCCCGATCATGTACCATGACACTCTACACATCAAATGAAACCTTACAGTCTCCTCTTTTTGACTATGCAATTCATTTCCCGGCACCATAATCACTCCCCGAGCACATGGGGCTTTTATACGGAAAAGCACAAAACGAGGTTTGTTACTTAGCTTACCTTTGAAGGCTCTGGACAGGTCAAACTCTGTATTTCACCATAAACTTGGTCTCAATCTGTCCGTAAGGATCCAGCGAATAAAATCCAGTAAAACAATTTAGTCCAAAACACGTGTTAGATCCATTACGACGTCTGATCCGGCAGCATGCTTGTGTTGTTTACCCAAAACCACGAGCCTTGCCGAAGGCGGAGCCCAAATGTCCTTCTGCGGCTCTCGTATTCAAAATGGCTGCCTCTATATGGGGAAGATCCCCCTTTTATGTGACTATATCTAAGTCCAAAAGAATACTTTGATTTCATGATGGAAGTGAAAAGGCTTGGAAAACACTGTATTTTTGAATGGGTATCTTCAATTTCTGTAATTAACGGGTAAAAATCTTACACACTGTCCCTTTAAACTTTTGATCAGCTGATAAACAGCTTATTTCAGTTTAATGGTTTTAATAAATTGCTTACTCAATTTTTTTTCTGGTCTCATTCCCATTTCTTCTTTTTGCATTTTGAAGCACAACTTAGAACCTTCTTAAGATCCAACTGTGCAAAATGTGAATTCTTAAACTTTGGATCGGGAGGATAAGTGACTTTAGAACGGGATTAAGACATTACTGTTTCAGATTGTACCATTTTCATCACAGGATTCTTTTACACTGGTCACTTGTGTCACTCCTAAGCCACAGTTTCACCCTGAAGGCAGAAGTTTGAGTCATTTCTAAAGTCTGATCACCCATGAAAAAAACACACCAATGACACACACGACTTTATTCACTTAAATCAAATCATCAGTGTAATGTCAGGAGGGCTTCCAGGGTAAAGGAGACACATTGTGCACTTTGGGCTTTTAAACCTCTGTAGTTTGCATCATTTGCTGTGTTTTAGAACTTAATCATACAGTATGTCACCTGCACGTTTCCATGGAGATAGACACTTCAAATCAGTTTTAAATCAGTTTTACGCCGTCCTGTGGAAGATGTCCATGGAAATAAGCCAGATCAGAGTCAGGTTTGTGGAGTCCACAGTAAGGACACGTTTTTCAGTGCAATAAAATCAAAAAACACCTAATTTGGGCTGAAAGTTACACACTGTGGCTTTAATATGTACATGCCCTTTGCTGGCAACAGCCTCACTAACACAATTTAAAAATAATTAGCAAACATGGCTATTGTCAATATGATGTCAACATGTAATGTAGGCAGATAGTGCACAGACACGTACATATATGTATGTACGTACATACATATATGTACGTGTATACATGTATGTATGTACATGTATGTATGTACATACACATATATGTATGTACGTACATACATGTATGTATGTACATGCACATGTGGACTGGACATGAGTCATTGAAAAACTACTCAGTTCAAAAACTCTGGTTAAAGCTCCAGTATTTGCATAACATGTCCCCTTTACGCATCAGTTATAGTCAAATAAATCACAAGTCATTTGTTTATAGTGAACCCGTTTTCCTGCAGGCCCCTGAGGTCCCACATGCCCAGCTGGCCCCACCCCAGCAGAGCGTCGGCCCCAGACATGCAGCGCTTTGTGTCTGGGGCGTCATTGGGCGCGAGTGTGGGCCAGCGGGACACGGCAGGCTCATTCAGGGTGCTCCTCATGGGTGCTCCTCATGGGTGCTCACGGCGGACGATACACCCCACCCCTGTGGAGAGAGCGATTCACATTTAGACAAGACACATGAACACATTCCTCAGCTCGTGGATATGAACACTGGACATGTCCTAATCATAAAGGAGTTGAAGGGCAGGTGAAAGGGCCTGGAGCAGATAAAATCTCTTTACAAAACCTGCTCAAGAAGAACACATGACACCTTCAAACAGAATCTATTCACTTTATAGAGTGTTTGATTATGTACACAGTGGTCCCTCGTTTATCGCGGGGGTTAAGTTCCAGAAATAACCTGTATTTAATGAAATCCGCAAAGTAAGACAATTTTATATTTTACAATTATTCTCCATGTTTTAAGGCTGTAAACGCCTCACCACACACATTATACACTTTTCTCAGACTGGAATTAACGTTTTCTCACATTTCTCTCTTGTTTAAACACTCAAACTTTCGTAGATTTTTAACAAAATGTATTAATAGTGAAGCGTGGGGGGGGTGCGCGCGGACACGTGCACCCGCGTGCCGTGGCAAAGGCAATGCGGTGGTTTAATTCTGGTTTAGACCTGGTCTAGTCCCGGTCTAGTCTCCGTCTGGTCCTCATGTCTTAGTCCCGGTCTATGTCTTAGTCCCGGTCTTCCTACAGATCCAGTGACTCATGTCTCGGCTCCTCGTGCATCCAGCGGGACTCCCGGAGCCCCCCCGGGTCCCCCCCGGGTCCCCCCTCTATAACATCTATATAAATGTGTCAAACTGAACACATTCTGTCCTGTACAGGAGACACGGAGGAGAAGACAATCAGGACGCACAACACAATGTTCAGACACAAGAAAAACATAATCAGGGAAACAGCGAGGCCGTGAAAGTGAACCGCGACAGAGCGAGGGACCAGTGTAAACTGAAGGAGTCGACAGTGAATGGCCGTTCCTTTCATTTTTCCCATAGACTTCTGGTTTTAAGTGGAAAAGGCACATTTAAAACACAAGATTCAATGAAAGGCTTTAATAACAGATCCATCCATATGAGATTTTTCATGCCAGATGCCGATACCAATGGTTTAGACTCCACAGAACCCAATATGGGCCGATATATTTGAGCCAATACCACAGGTCTGATATTGATTATGCTCAACTTATATCATTTAAATTAACTATAAACTTAGCCACAGAACCCAGAATGAGAATTTGACTTTCAGAACCAGAGGGGGAAGTGAAAAGTTACTGACTGGATCAACTTTTTTCGTCTAATCAGGCCCATTGTTACTAAGAATCAGAGAAAACAAACAGCCCGACACTGGCTCACATGATTCTGTCATGGTGCCATTACAAAAGACAAAAAAGAAAAGAGCAGCAGAGCATTGAAAAGTGTAAAAATAATAATAACAATAACTACATGAATGACACAATCCCAGACAGTAGTGTCAATATCACTGTAACAAACAGGACTAAGTGCGCAGGGCTAAAGGTTCAAACTAAAACATGTTCCTGACTCATGGTTTGGTCAGGTGCAGGACCTTTAAACAGTATGTAACATGATGAATGGACACTAAACGCACTTTACATCAAGATGTTTATGTTTTGTTTGGTCTTTGAGAGCTCAATAAATCTGGATTTGCCAAAACAACATAGTCAATCATGTGAGGAAATGCAGGAGTGACAAACACGTCTGGATGTAGAGTTGAGACTGAAATAGAGGCTGTGTCTTGGTGAAATGGAAAATTCAGATCGAGAAGCAACTCATGCATTATGCAAACCCAACTTTCATAAACTTTGAACCATGTTCGAGCACACACTGATCATTTGGGGTGCCATGTCATCTGCTGCTGTTGGTCCACTGTGTTTCTAAAGTCCACAGTCAGGCAGGACCATCTACCAGGACGACCTTCTGCTGATGAGCTCATTTCATTTTCCAGCAGGACTTGGCAGCTGCCCACACAGCCAAAGGTACCGAAAGATGGCTCCCTGACCGTGGTGTTACTCTGTGTGATTGGTCTGTAAACTGAACCCCAAAGAGAATCTCTGAGGAAGATGAGAGACCGCAGTCGCAGCAGTGCAGATGATCTGAAGTTCACGAGCAAAACAAGCACTTTTCAGATCTACTTTCAGGGATTTTGATGATCTATTAGACATAATAATAAAAATTCTACTCAAATTCATCATGATATTCAGATCTTTTGAGCTAGACTAGTACATTGGACACGTACCAATAGTGGCTCCCCCTACAGGTCGGTGTGCTCAGGCTCCTTGGGCTCCGAGGCCACGGACGTCTTGAACGGGGGCTCATCGGGAAAGGGGCTGTCTTTGGCGGGGGAGAACCTGAACTCCTCTGGCACCTCGTCCTCTGCCTGCTCTTTCTTATAGAAGCCCAGTTTGTCCAGCAGAGCGTTGATCTCCAGGCGAGTCAGGTCGGACAGAGGGATGCGCTGGAGAGAGGGATCGACAGAGAAAGAGAGAAAATCTGGATTTGTTTTTTGGTCATTTGATTTCTGAGCAACACAACTGTGTGGATAGAACACACACACCTTAGTCCTGGTTCAGACCTGGTTCAGACCTGGTTTAGTCCCGGTTTAGTCCCAGTTTAGACCCGGTTTAGTCCCAGTTTAGTTCCAGTTTAGTCTTGGTTTAGACTCGGTTTAGTCCCAGTTTAGTCCCAGTTTAGTCTTGGTTTAGACCTGGTTTAATCCTGTTTTAGTCCCGGTTTAGTCCCAGTTCAGACCTGGTTTAGACCCGGTTTAGTCCCAGTTTAGTCTTGGTTTAGACCTGGTTTAATCCTGTTTTAGTCCCGGTTTAGTCCCAGTTCAGACCTGGTTTAGACCTGGTTTAGACCCGGTTTAGTCCCGGTTTAGTCCCAGTTTAGTCCCAGTTTAGTCCCAGTTTAGTCCCAGTTTAGTCCCAGTTTAGTCCCAGTTTAGTCCCAGTTTAGTCTTGGTTTAGACCTGGTTTAATCCTGTTTTAGTCCCGGTTTAGTCCCAGTTCAGACCTGGTTCAGACCTGGTTTAGACCTGGTTCAGACCTGGTTTAGACCTGGTTTAGACCTGGTTTAGACCTGGTTTAGACCTGGTTTAGACCCCTGCTGTCAGATAATCTGATGCAGAAATAATCTGATAATATGTCTCACTCTGTTGTAACAGTTTGCCGTGTTAATTCGCCGGTCCACGTGTATGTGCGTGTTGTGTATCTCCATGGACTTTAATTATGCGGAGCTCCGGAGAACGTTTCCCGTGTCCCGAGGCGAGAGTTCGTTCTTACGTAGCATTAACGTAGCAAGTTAAGGATTTTCTCCAGTTTCATGAAATGCCGGGTACGAGGCTCGCTCACAGCTGATCGGCGAACAGGCGCAAACACAACAGCGCTAATCGTCATGATTGGCAGGAGCGCGATCGGTGGGTAATTATGCTGCGACATGTTTGGAAGCTGGAGCGCAGTTCAGCCCTTCGAACATGCGGGGATTTTGCTCAGTCAATTAATATCCCCCCATTTTTTTTCTCCTCGGATCTACACGATTCACGTAGGTCACCTATTTTGACTTCAAAACGGCGACGGTGAGGGATTCTCATGCCTGACTCTCCATCGGGTGCTCGAGGGTTCATGGGAGTTTGCCCAACCAGTCCACATGTGCTTTGTGGATCTGGAGAAGACATTCGACCGTGTCCCTCGTGGGGTCCTGTGGAGGGCGCTCTGGGAGTACGGGGTTCGGGGCCCTTTGTTAAGGGCTGTTCGGTCCCTGTATGACCGGAGCAGGAGCTGTGTTCACATTGCCGGTAGTAAGTCGGACCTGTTTCCGGTGCATGTTGGACTCCAGGGCTGCCCTTTGTCACCGGTTCTGTTCACTATATTTATGGACAGAATTTCTAGGCACAGTCAGGGGCCGGAGGGGATCCGGTTTGGGAACCACAGGATCTCATCTCTGCTGTTTGCAGATGATGTTGTCCTGATGGCTTCATCGAACCGGGACCTCCAATGTGCACTGGGGCGGTTTGCAGCCGAGTGTGAAGCGGCTGGGATGAGGATCAGCTCCTCCAAATCCGAGGCCATGGTTCTCCACCGGAAAAAGGTGTCCTGCCCTCTCTGGGTGGGTGGAGAGTCCTTGCCTCAGGTGGAGCAGTTCAAGTGTCTCGGGGTCTTGTTCTCGAGTGAGGGGAGGATGGAGCGTGAGATTGACAGGCGGATCGGTGCAGCGTCGGCAGTGATGCGGTCGCTGTACCGGACCGTTGTGGTGAAGAGGGAGCTGAGCCGAAAGGCAAAGCTCTCAATTTACCGTCGATCTACGTTCCTCCCCTCACCTATGGTCATGAGCTCTGGGTAATGACCGAAAGGACGAGATCGCCGATACAAACGGCCGAAATGAGTTTCCTCAGCAGAGTGGCTGGGCGCTCCCTTAGAGATAGGGTGAGGAGCTCAGTCACACGGGAGGAGCTCGGAGTAGAGCCGCTGCTCCTCCACATCGAGAGGAGCAGCTGAGGTGGCGTCTGTTCTGGACGCCTCCTGGTCGCCTCCCTCGGGAGATGTTCCGGGCATGTCCCACCGGGAGGAGGCCCCGGGGAAGACCCAGGACACGCTGGAGGGACTATGTCTTCCGGCTGGCCTGGGAACGCCTTGAGGTCCCCCCAGAGGAGCTGGAGGAAGTGTCTGGGGTGAAGGAGGTCTGTGTCCCTGCTTAGACTGTTGCCCTCGTGGCCCGGCCCCAGATAAGAGGAAGAACATGGATGGATGGATGGATACTTCTAAATCTGATTGATCCAAGTTTTAACTCCAAAACATTAGGCAGAATTCCAGTCTGATCGACTTTATTTATACGATATCAGATCCAAAATCCCATCTGTAGATTTTGTACTGTCTTTATGTCATATGTAAAAAGACAAGACATTGAAACCTGGTTTTCGAGATTCAAATGTCCCCAAAAATGGCAAATTTTTACTTTTTAAAAAAAATATGAAACCATGACCTGATGAAAAACTTGTAATACATTTTTTACACATTTATGTAACTGTACGACAGCAAAGGTTTCAAACTGATATCTCTACATTTAAGATTTTTTCTGATTCACCTGCAGTGTCTTGCCTTAAAATCTGTTCATTTTAATAAATATTCAAAATAAATCAATGATCTGTGCACTAGGACACTGACACATGTGCTGAATACATTTCACTACAATAAAAACAAGACGTTATTGATACATGACAAAGTGCGACAGCTGGAATCTAAAAAGTGAAACAGGATGAAGAAGTTTAAATGTTACAGTTTGGAGTTAAATCAAAAGTGTAAATAAGAGGCTCCATCTGCAGAAGAACATCTACAGAATCAGGAGAGCGATTTGTGTTCAATGAAAGGAAACAATTCTCATCCTAACAATCATTTCATTATTAGTTCAAACAAGCTCATTTTCAGTCAGGGGTGAAGAGTTTTGGCCTCTGAGCTGGAGGAGCAGAGGGAGATGGTCAGAGTTTGGGTCAGACTCACGTCCAGCTCCTCGAAGTAGTGGTTCAACAGGACGAGCTCCGGGTCGGCTCCAGGAATGTGCTTCATCACCAAGTTATGACTGAGGAAGAGGAGGGTTAAGGCTCCACACAAACATACACATTTACACATAGACAGTACACAAAAGTGAGCTTTAAGCCATGTTCTAACGCTGCTCCCTCAGCAAATCAAACCTGGAGCTGTGTTTTGTTTCCTTCACACATGTTTGAGTAGTAGTTTCCTAGACAAAGGAGGTAGAGGAGCCAAAGAGAAAACATTATTCAACTAGAAGTTTAAAGTCCAAGAAAAGTATCAGATTATAAGATTTGAACTCAAGTACAAGTAACTGTCATTAACATTTTATTTATTATTATTTGAAGTGAATGTCATTTGAAGGACAGACACAAAAATGAGAAAGTACATCATATCTGAAGGAGCGTCTGATTTGAACACAAATGTTCAAATCATTTCATATTGTCACATAAGAGTTACACTGAACTGTACATGAATCCAGATGTTCTATTTGAATCCAGACGTGTGTGTGTGTGCTGCTGTGGTGTTTGCACACACACACATCACACACATCACACATCACACAACCACAACCACAACCACAACCACACGCACACACACACGCACACGCACACGCACACGCACACGCACACGCACACGCACACGCACACGCACAGAGGGCACAAAGGATACTACAGAGGAATGTCCTGGACCACGAAGGCCTTGACCTGTGAACACACAGAGACAGAGAGGAGGGAGAGAAGAGGGAGAGAAGGGGGAGAGAGGGGGGAGAGAAAGGAGGGAGGATGGAGAGGGAGTGACAGGGACAGAGTGGTGTGAGGTGGAGGTGTGGTATTTGAAAAGTGTGTGTTAGTGTTGCAGTTGCCTCACCTCTCTGAGGCGGTTCAGCTGTCATCCTCCACACGTCTGCAACAACAACACAACAGCACATTAGAACACACACTACACACACTACACACACTACACACACTACACACACACTAGAGTCTAGACACACACTAGACACACACTAGACACACACTAGACACACACTAGACACACACTAGACACACACTAGACACACACTAGACACACACTAGACACACACTAGACACACACTAGACACACACTAGACACACACTAGACACACACTAGACACACACTAGACACTCTATACACACACTAGACAGACACTAGACACACACTAGACACACACTAGACACACACTACACTCACTACACACACACACTACACACACACACTACACACACTACACACACTACACACACACTAGAGTCTAGACACACACTACACACACTAGACACACACTAGACACACACTAGCTCAGGGGTGGGCAAACTTTATGACTCGTGGGGCACAAAGGTTCTAAAATTTGACAGGAGGACCGGACCAGGAGCAGGTGGGTTTAGTGTTTTGATAATCCACGTCATAAGAGCAAAACAAAACATGGGATATGTAGAAAACATGTGATTTATTTCAATTAAAATTTAAAGCATTACAGTGAACCCTCGCTGTATCGCGGTTCACTCTTCGCGGCCTCGCTGTTTCGCGGATTTTTTTTTTCCAATTTTTTTTTTTTTTTTTTTCAATTTTTTTTATAGTGTAACTTTTTTTTTACAGTGTAACATTCTGTCCTGCGCCCTGATTAGCTAAGAGACTAGACCAGGACTAAACCAGGTCTAAAGCAGGTCTAAACCAGGACTAAACCAGGTCTAAACCAGGACTAAACCAGGTCTAGACCAGGGATGGTAGGGACAGAGTCTCAGATGTCCTTCACGAGAGCGCCTGGGTGACAGGGGGTGTGGCCTTTGTTTACTTGCACGAGCCATGGAAGAGAGTGCGAGCCGGACCATGGAAGAGCCAAGAATCAACATGGACTCTTCCAAGAATCAACATGGACTCTTCCAAGAATCAACATGGACGGGCCCGCTGCGGCGTCCGGGGGAGCCGCAGCGGGGAGAGGACACTCGCGCGCACTGTGGAGACAGTGGCTCTTCCCCGTGAGAGGACGAGAGGACGAACCCGGCCCCGTCCTAGAGAGCTGTGGAGTATTGGCGACGCATTGATAGCGGTCTGATTTTGGAGCCGGGGTGAAATGCAACCAACTCTTGTGAGCGCAGGTTGGTCTTACCTGGTCTTGTGGTGCTCAGAGGCGTCTGTTAGCGGTTTGGCACTGTTAGCATTGGCTTGAGTCTTGCCCAAAATGATATCCAGGTCGCTTTCCACTCGACTTTCGCACATGGCATGGATATGTGGTACCAAAACAAACGCACGTGTCCGCGCGCACGTGCCCGCGCGCACGTGCCCGCGTGTCACGTGCCCCCGCCCCACTATTAATATATTTTAATGAAAATCTACAAAAGTTTGAGTGTTTAAACAAGAGAAAAATGTGAGAAAATGTTAATACCAGTCTCAGAAAGGTGTATAATGTGTCTGGTGAAGCGTTTTCAGCCTTAAAACATGTAGAATAATTGTAAAATATAAAATTGTCCTACTTCGCGGATTTCACTTATTGCGGGCTATTTCTGGAACCTAACCCCCGCGATAAACGAGGGTTCACTGTACAACAAAATGTCCATCTTTCAAGTTCCACAGTATTTAGCTGTTTATTGAAATGACTCTTAAAACACAGAAACTTTAATTAATAAAATACAGCTTTTTTTAAAATTACTAATAATTACTGTTTTAAAGCACTGAAAGTTCTGTTCTCCTTCAGGTTCTTTCGTTGACTGTTTTGTGGCAAAGTGACGGCTGATATTATATTCTTTAAAAACCGCTACAGTCTGTTGGCGTATCAGGCACACAGCAGCTGATAAGTATTCGGTGAAAAAATATTTACTTGTGCACTCCTTATTAAACACTGGACATTCTCTGTCCACTTTTCTTTTCTTATCTCCGCTCATCTTTACAGGAGGCTGAGGGGTCAGAGAGTAAAGCACAAACGTGGAGCAAAACGCTGCATCTCAACAAAGGTCAATGTATTTAGAGCGCCGGCTGTTGGAAAATGCCAGGACTGCAGGGAAATTAAAACATTAAACATTAAAAAGGTTTATTAATATAATTTCTCCAAGTTCGGCGGGCCAGATGAAAAAGCTTAACGGGCCACATATGGCCCCCGGGCCATAGTTTGTCCATGTCTGCACTAGACACACACTGGTATCAAGCATTTTCCTTGAAATAGAATTTGGGACGTCAGTAGAAATCTGGTCTGATCCAACAGTGTCTCCTTAGCCCCAGTGTGGGACTAACGAAGGACGATTATGAACCGAGTTAATACTTGATCAAAACTCTGACAGCACGACTGTACCACAGGCTCTAGAGCAGGGGGGTCCCACATGCGGCCCGGGGGTCAAGGTGGGGGAAGTGTCTTGCCTAAGTACACAACAGCATTTACCACTCGAGCCACTGCTGCCCCACTGTGACCCCTGTGCCAGTCTCAGTGGACTCCATCCCAGTAGTGACCAGACACATGTGAGAGGTGGAGGTATGACCACAGTGACCACTGTCACCGTGACGCTTTGGTTTAATCCAACGTTTAGCCACAGACCAAACCAGACCAAACTACCCTGACATCCACCCACCATCTCCTCCTGCTTAAGAACCATCCACCTTCTGCTCCACCTCCTGCTTCTGCTCCACCTTCTGCTCCACCTTCTGCTCCTGCTTCTGCTCCACCTTCTGCTTCTGCTCACCCTTCTGCTCCACCTTCTGCTCCTGCTCACCCTTCTGCTCCTACTTCTGCTCCTGCTCCACCTTCTCCTTCTGCTTCTGCTCCACCTTCTGCTCCTGGTCCTGTTCCTGCTTCTGTTCCTGCTTCTGCTCCAACTTCTGCTTCTGCTCCAATTTCTGCTCCTGCTTCACCTTCTGCTCCTGCTCCACCTTCTGCTCCTGCTCCACCTTCTGCTCCTGCTCCACCTTCTACTCCTGCTTCTGCTCCTGCTCCAATTTCTGCTCCTGCTTCACCTTCTGCTCCTGCTCCACCTTCTGCTCCTGCTCCACCTTCTGCTCCTGCTCCACCTTCTGCTCCTGCTCCACCTTCTGCTCCTGCTCCACCTTCTGCTCCTGCTCCACCTTCTACTCCTGCTTCTGCTCCTGCTCCAATTTCTGCTCCTGCTTCACCTTCTGCTCCTGCTCCACCTTCTGCTCCTGCTCCACCTTCTGCTCCTGCTCCACCTTCTGCTCCACCTTCTGCTCCTGCTCCTCCAGGGTCTCAGGGGCAGCAGTCTAACCTGAGACTCCTGTTCAAAGTGACATTCAGGGAGTCTTCTGTCAAGAACAGCAGGTTTTACAGTTTGCCAGTGCCACAGTGCCACACAGTGCCACACAGTGCCACACAGCGCCTCCAGGTGCACGTCTTTAGTCGACTCTTGAAAACTTCATCATCACTGGGACGATTTGTGGCGCCCCAAAGGGAGAAGGGCGTGTCATGGGGATCAAATAGGAAATATGGGACATGAAGACACACCTCATGCTGAAGAATGAGCCTTTTGTGTTTTCCAGGACAGACCCCGGGGGAGCCTGAGCTTTACGACAATAACACAACAATAAGCACAGGTCATGTGATGGGATCATGTGACAGCCCTGAGGGGGCAGCCCCGCCCACGTTCAGATGACGAGGGAAACGTGTCCAAATCTAGTTGTACTTTTTTGAACACAGTTTGGCTTCACAATGACCCCGCCTCTTGGCACCTGGCGCTCCCTGTCAGCCAATCAGAGCCCGCCACCTGTGCCTCTCCACGTCTCTCTGCATGTGTCCTCAACAGATCACGTGACTCTGTCGGTGTTTCATGTTACAGCCAAAGTAGGACTGCTCTAAATATCGATACCACATTAACACTGACATATCCCCACTTAATTCTACTTAGAGAGGACCTTTAATTAACATGAGTTCTAAGACATGTTCTAATGTTCCTCACAAACACACCTGGACTTGTGTTTTGTTTCATTCACACGTTTGAGTAATCCTGCATTATTAGTCTGTCGACATCTCCAAAGCTCAGAATGCTCTGTTCCACCTTGTGATGTCATGTAGTGGCAGTTTTCAAGTGAACAGCTCCTTTTCATGGAGCAATTCCAGAACTGAAAGTATACAAAAGATTCTAGTGAAGGTTTGTGAAAGTTTAAAAACACAGTGGAGCACTTCCTGTATCACCACATGACATCACAAGGTGGAACAGAGTGTTTTCTTTTAGAGAGAAGAGCTAAATGTGCAGGGTTTGTGAGGAGGAAACATTAGAACACTCTGTGGTATCGCTCGTGTATCTCGTCATGTGACGGGCCCGTCAGGGACGCACCCGCTCATACCCATATTTATTCATTTATTTTTAATTCTGAGAGAACATTTTATACAGACTGAAAAGTCGTTTATTTTCAAAACGTGTTTTGACTCCTGATTTTATTTTTTTTTTCAATTTCAATTTTTTTTTTACAGTGTAACATTGTGTTCTGCTTCCTGATTGGCTAAGGGACCTTTGCCGATTGATGTTATAGATGGAGGACGCGGGGAGGGGACCAGACTGGAACTAAACCAGGACTAAACCAGGACTAAACCAGGACTAAACCAGGACTAAACCAGGACTAAACCAGGACTAAACCAGGACTAAACCAGGACTAGACCAGGTGGATTAAAGCGCCGCGCGCGGGTCTATTTCCTGGTTTCGTTTCGAGTCACGGCTGAGGCGAGCAGCGAGGGGGGACCGCACGCAGTCTGAGCACATGAACGAGACCCGTGCTCAAACCTCCTCTAGACCTCCTCTAGACCTCCTCTAGACCTCCTCTAGACCTCCTCTAGACCTCCTCTAGACCTCCTCGCGTCGCGGCTCTTGCATGCGTTCGTTCATGCGCTCAGACTGCGTGCGGTCCCCAGAGACAAATGTGAGAAAAGTTTAAATCCAGTCTGAGAAAAGCGTATAATGTGTGTGGCTGAGCGCGCATTATTTGAATTTTTGAGATTTCACGTTTTGTAACTCGAATTTTTCGTATGTTGGGTCTTTCGTAGGGTGAGGTACCACTGTATTTACTATAGAACTGTTCTGGTGGAGGGTTCTACATCTGCTTGTCTTCATAAACATTTTCCTGGAAACTTCCACAGTACGGCATTACACCTGTTATTTTCACGGTGAAAAGCAGGTAACAGTGTGGACCAACTTACTGCTCAGATCTGTGGAGAGGCAGCACTGCGCGCTCTAAGTATTTTTCAGCAGTAAAAACACCTGTAATTGTAACATGCGATACCGTGGAAACTTTCTGAACAAAGTTAACATCTCCATGGAGACAAGGAGGTCACAGTCTCCACCACAAAGTCCCACAGTGCAGCTTTAAGGCGGAGTGTGGTGAGCTGTGGTGTGAGGATGGTATAACAGGATATACTGTATGTATGGAGAGTTTGAGTCGGTACACAGCACCAGTATCTCATGGGTTTTGTAGTTTGGAGTCTCATTCTTCTCCTTTAATGTGCGGTGGATCGGTTTTGAGTTCAAGTCCTGGGTTCATCCTGGTTTAGTCTCTGCTTTTAGTCCCTGGTTGTAAGTTCCTAGTTTTACTCCCTGGGTTCGTCCTACACCTTGATCATGTCTAGTCGGTTTTAGTCCTGTTTTTAGTTCTGGTTTAGTCTTTTCTGGTTTAGTGCTGAGTTTAGTCTTGGTTTACACATCTCCATCTCTTGATTTAGGCTTAGAACTAGGTTTAGAACTGGTTTTAGTCCTGGATTAGTCCGGGATTAGTCCTTACCATAAAATTCTGTTACTTTGGTCACATGAGACATGATCACCTGTGTTTACATCTGCTTCCTACATACTTTACGCATGCGCTTTACGTACACCACTTCTCCAAAACGCACATTTGTTTTTTGTTTTTTACCCCAGTCTTTTTCTAACTGCTCCAAACCTGCACCAAAACAGCCTTTTCCCTCCGTCCCTCCCGCTGCTCCGTCCCCGGCGCACGCAGCCCGTCCCCCGGCCTCTGCGCGTACCTCCACCCGGGCTTTGGCCAGTCCCCGCAGCTTCTCCGGGTCCACGTCGTAGGCCGCGGCGCTGTGGAGGAGGCTGAGCAGGAGCACCAGCCACATGCCTCGGCTTCTCCTCCGCGTACAGTGTCCCCGCTGAAAGTGTGAGAGAAGAGCCGGCAGAGCAGCGCTCAGGAGCGGCGGCGGAGCAGGGAATGCGCCGCGGTGCCACGTCAAAAGTGTCCGTGAAGAACCGGAGGGAGGCGGGGCCAGCGCGCTCATTGGACACGCCCATTATTTCAAATATATTTCCCATGTTGGAGAGTTTGGAGTCTGATTGATTGACTGATTCTGTGGATAGACTCCTGTTTTAAGTAGTCACCTGTATAAAAAGACCCCTGTCCACAGAATCAATCAATCAATCAGACTCACCTCGTGGGGTTTCAATGATCGTGAGAACAGTGAGAAATCAGCCTACAAGGGAGGAGCTAGTCAATGATCTCAAGGCAGCTGGGACCACAGTCGCTACGAAAACCACTGGTAACACTTTGCACTGCAGTGGATTAAAATCCTGCTGTGCTCCCAAGGTCCTCCTGCTTAAAGGAAAAGTAACGTTTTTTTTTACAATCTGAGCCTTCTTTCAGCAATAAAACAAGTAGTTTTACTCACCCATAGCACTTTGGTGTCACATGGAGCAGTATCGCAGAAGTTATGTTGAGCCGTTCTGTTCTACTAATGATCCCGTATCCGTTAGCGTGAGTGCTCGGGGCATTACTTTGCGCTCTCCAAATAACACAAACTTTAGCACTTTTCAAATCACAGAAGATCGCTGTGTCAGGGTAGACTTTTAGTGGATTCCAAAACGTCCTGAAACCCGATATGCAGCTATAGTTTCATTTGATGACGTCATCAGAGAGGACAGTGCGCATGCGTGAACTCAGCTGTTTTGTAAACACCGCTAGTCCAAAAGAAGCTAACACCGCTCTGAACTTTACTTTTCTGTTGCGATATCGGGTTTCAGGACGTTTTGGAATCCACTAAAAGTCTACCCTGACACAGCGATCTTCTGTGATTTGAAAAGTGCTAAAGTTTGTGTTATTTGGACACCGCAAATCAGTGCCCCGAGCACTCCCGTCACAACAGCCTTGATGTATCTTCTGCCAGGGTTACCAGTGTCTCATCTGTGGGAGCTGGGATCACATGCGGTCAACCCGTCAAGAGCGGGATACGAACCGCCAACCCCTGGATCACGAGACATGCTCTACCAACTGAGCTACTGCCGCTGAGCTTCTGGGCAGCAGAACACTGCTTGGACTGCTGCCCCCGCGACCCAGAAAATGGAAAAAGCAGAAGAAAATGAATGAATGATATATTTTTGTATTGTCTGTAAGACCTGTGATCGTACATTCTGAGCAGCCTCTACCATCATTTTTGTGTTGGCTATAGTTATTTTGACAGGTAATGAGGTCACTGGCCAGAAGCTGCTGTGGCAATAAGGAACTTTCAGAGTTCACAGAAAAGTTCCCTGGCATTTCTGCCAAATTGTCAGTAAAACTATTTGTTGCACAGGAATTATCCATTACTACTAACTGTATAGCCTAAGGTAACTTTGCAAGCTGTTATATTTGTATGTATGTGTTACATTTTGCTTTCTACAAACCTTGAGTGAAAATGACTTCCACAGACCTCCTACAGACTCCCTGTGTGTCTCTTTGACATGTCACACTCCAGAGGGGAGACACTTTCTCTGTTGGTGGTTTTCAGATTCTAGAATGTGATGATGTCGTACTATCAGATGGGGGCAGGGGCCAGGTTTTCCTATTGATTACATTTGATGAATTGATCACACCCCTGACCAGTCCTCCTGTTAAACTGCACTGAGGCAAAAAGGCCACAGTGGACATGTTGTTGCAGCAAAACCTCAGGATATCGCTCTCTCTTTTGTAACCCTCACTTGAGACTTCCTGGTTTATGTGCTCATCAAATAAAACAAAAAAAAACAATTATCTCTCAGTAACTATCCATCTGAGTGGTGAGATTTCTGCGTACATAAATAGAACACACAGACGTTGAAGAATGGGACCTACAGACTTTAAAATCAATTGTTTTATGGTTACTTGTTTTAAATTGAGATAACAACACAAGACTTTTTAGCATGTGCCAAAAGGTCTAAGCAATGGTCCTCATAAAAAACATCCATGAAATCCTACTTTATATCTGCATTTAGAGGTTACAAATACATTATTGCAAGTAAATACAATGTTTTAATCACGACAGAAATAATAACATAAAAAAACATCAGATTTTTAGTAAATAACTAAAATAAGCATTGCCATATAGTTTTGATAAGCCCTTTTTGATAAGATCATGAATAAAAGTGCTTGAGTGGAAAAGGAACACTGACGAGACAGGACCAGAAGAAGGAATCAAAAGCTCCGATCACATTTTCATTTTAGGCTGGTGACCATTTTGGAAAATGTTGGCGTGCTCCTTCCAAATACACAAGATGAAACCCAATGTGTGATGTGGTGTCAGGACAGTAATGCAGGCACTTAGAATGGGAGGTTTATATAAAAGAAGGTTTAGTGGAGTCCAGCTCACTCGTCTTGTGGCTCTTCATTCTGCTTCTTGGGCAACTGCAACGAAACATAATATATATGAAATAAGTCTAAAAACCCCACACCAAAGTCCTCCTCTTGGCCTGGCTGTACCTTTGGGGCGCGACTCCATCGGTTCTCCCCCCGGTCTATATTTTCTGCTCTCCTGCAAGTACAAAATTACACGATGAGAATTAACAATAGGAGTCAGAGATGGACTAATCAATACTGAACTGATCAATGTTAAAACTAGTATCAAAAAAAGATACTCGTTTGAACACGCATCGATGCTAAAAAACAGGACAGAGCAGAACCTTTCCTGAATGTCTTTAGAATGACCTACAGGACCACAGAGGGACCTACGGGACCACAGAGGGACCTACGGGACCACTGAGGGACCTACGGGACCACTGTGGGACCTACGGGACCACAGAATGACCTACAGGACCACAGAATGACCTACAGGACCACAGAGGGACCTACAGGACCACAGAGGGACCTACGGGACCACTGAGGGACCTACGGGACCACTGAGGGACCTACAGGACCACAGAGGGACCTACGGGACCACTGAGGGACCTACGGGACCACTGAGGGACCTACAGGACCACAAAGGAACCTACAGGACCACAGAGGGACCCTACAGGACACCTACAGGACCACAGAGGGACCTACGGGACCACAGAGGGACCTACGGGACCCCTGAGGGACCTACGGGACCACTGTGGGACCTACGGGACCACAGAGGGACCTACGGGACCACAGAGGGACCGACGGGACCACAGAGGGACCTACAGGACCACAGAGGGACCTACATGACACCTACAGGACCACAGAGGGACCTACAGGACCTCTGAGGGACCTACGGGACCACTGAGGGACCTACGGGACCACTGTGGGACCTACGGGACCACTGAGGGACCGACGGGACCACAGAGGGACTGACGGGACCACTGTGGAACCTACAGGACCACTGAGGGACCTACGGGACCACTGAGGGACCTACGGGACCACTGAGGGACCTACAGGACCACTGAGGGACCTACATGACACCTACAGGACCACAGAGGGACCTACAGGACCACTGAGGGACCTACAGGACCACTGTGGAACCTACAGGACCACTGTGGGACCTACGGGACCACTGAGGGACCTACGGGACCACTGTGGGACCTACGGGACCACTGTGGGACCTACGGGACCACCGAGGAACCTACAGGACCACCGAGGAACCTACAGGACCACCGAGGGACCTACAGGACCCCTGAGGGACCTACAGGACCACTGAGGGACCTACGGGACCACAGAGGGACCTACGGGACCACAGAGGGACCTACGGGACCACAGAGGGACCTACGGGACCACTGAGGGACCTACAGGACCACAGAGGAACCTACAGGACCACCGAGGGACCTACAGGACCAGTGAGGGACCTATAGGACCACAGAGGGACCTACAGGACCACTGAGGGACCTACAGGACCACAGAGGAACCTACAGGACCACAGAGGAACCTACAGGACCACCGAGGGACCTACAGGACCAGTGAGGGACCTATAGGACCACTGAGGGACCTACAGGACCACTGGGGGACCTACAGAATCCCTGAGGGACCTACAGGACCCCTGAGGGACCTACAGGACCCCTGAGGAACCTACAGGACCCCTGAGGAACCTACAGGACCACTGAGGAACCTACAGGACCACTGAGGAACCTACAGGACCACTGAGGGACCTACGGGACCACTGAGGGACCTACAGGACCACTGAGGGACCTACAGGACCACTGAGGGACCTACATGACACCTACAGGACCACAGAGGGACCTACAGGACCACTGAGGGACCTACAGGACCACTGTGGAACCTACAGGACCACTGTGGAACCTACGGGACCACTGAGGGACCTACGGGACCACTGTGGGACCTACGGGACCACTGTGGGACCTACGGGACCACAGAGGGACCTACAGGACCACCGAGGAACCTACAGGACCACCGAGGGACCTACAGGACCACCGAGGGACCTACAGGACCACCGAGGGACCTACGTGACCACTGAGGGACCTACGGGACCACAGAGGGACCTACGGGACCACAGAGGGACCTACAGGACCACTGAGGGACCTACAGGACCACAGAGGAACCTACAGGACCACCGAGGGACCTACAGGACCAGTGAGGGACCTATAGGACCACAGAGGGACCTACAGGACCACTGAGGGACCTATAGGACCACAGAGGAACCTACAGGACCACCGAGGGACCTACAGGACCAGTGAGGGACCTATAGGACCACTGAGGGACCTACAGGACCACTGGGGGACCTACAGAATCCCTGAGGGACCTACAGGACCCCTGAGGAACCTACAGGACCCCTGAGGAACCTACAGGACCACTGAGGAACCTACAGGACCACTGAGGAACCTACAGGAGCACAGAGGAATTACACACATATAAGACGACATGGGAATAGAAAAGAAAGTTCTAACATTGAATGCTGAAAATCACATTCTACAGTCTAAAAAAAAAGATTGTGGTATCAGAATTGGTTTGGAGTATACACTTAGATTAAGCTTAGGCTTTTAGCCTTTATTGGTCTCACACACAATGACACACAGTGACACACGGGAGAAATTTGACTTCTGCATTTGACCCATCCTTTTTTTCAGGAGCAGTGAGCAGCCATCTTTTTCGGCGCCCGGGGGGCAGTACCGTGAAGGGTCTTGCCCAAGGACCCACACTGGTTAGCTCATTGCCCGGGGGGGGTTTGAACCTACAACCTCCAGGGGGAAAGTCCATGACTTACCAGTTGAGCTAACCAGCCGGTTATTCCTTAGTTGTTTTAGTAAGATGACAATACTATATTAGACAGTGGCATTATCAAAATGTAAAAAAAAGAATAAAGAATGTCTCATATTAATCCAAAATATGATTGAATATAAATGTATTTGGTTTGTCTTTAAAAAGTCTCACTGTACAACAGAAAGAATAGTTTGTCTAGTCGACTAATAATCAAAAATAATCCCTGACTATTGGAACACTAAAACAATGGGAGTCCTCTTACCCCCTTTGAGGTGCCGCCCCAAAGCTCACGTCTCCTTCACGAGGAGCCGGGTCACTGTTGGAGGGGTTTCTGTGGGGGGGCCACACACTGCCTTCTGCTGATGTGTCCTCGTCAAATGGGAAAAACTCATCTGCCAAGAGACAAATCTTCAACATCTCAACATGCATCTTTGGTCCAGGTGATGCCCCAGTAACCTTAAGGCACTTTTTCAACTTTTAAAAGGTCCCATGGCATGAAATTTTCACTTTCTGAGGTTTTTGAACGTTAATGTGAGCTCCCCTACCCTGTTTAGGGCCCCCCCCCATGGGTAAAAGTTACGAAATGTCTAAACTGAGCATTTTGGAATCCTTTTCTGTGTTAGGAAAAATCAGAGCTCAAACGGGCGATTTTGAACAAGGAACCTTATTGACGTCAGATCGAAAAATGCAGTTCCACCCCCGTCTGTCTGTACTCAGCGTCTCTGTAAATCACGCCCAGAGAGTTTGGACTTCAGAGGAGCTACGCAATGCGAAATGTGTTTTTTTATTTGCCTGGAGGCACGTCCGAGTGTTTCTAGGCTCGGAAGTCCTTTACCCGACCCTCTGGACCTCTGAAACAGCAGTGGTTTAATTTGATTTTCTGTGGAAATGTGTTTATTTTTCAATGGAACGCTTCTCATCTCCTCCTCCGCGCAAAAACACGGAAGTGGGAGCCAGCCAGTCTGAGCCAGAGCGCACAGCTGAAGAGGAGAGAGTGGAGAGTTTGGCCACGCCCCCACCCGCTACTATAGGCCATCTCTGTCCTCCTCATTTGCATTGAAGCAACAACGCCCATAATGGAGTGTTCCAGAGTGACATTTATGACTCTTTCTCATCTTATCTCTGTTTCTCATGCACTGAGTGTTGATTTTGAAGAAGGATTCATTTACAGTATTAGGGAACCATTAAGGAGCCATATAAAAGCATCAGGAAGTACCATGTCATGGGATCTTTAACAGTAACACTGATGCTTCATAGTGAGAAGTGAACGCTTTCAAAGTACATGGACACACATTCTGGTTTCAAACACAGATGGAACTTCTCTGGTGGAGGGTGTACCAGCCGCTTTTCTCCATGGGAATGTCATTGCTTTTTCACGTTTTTAATTAAATGTGCCTTTATTGCTACAAAATATCCTGAAAATTCATATTGGGCGTGTGGTGCAGCATCATATACATCCACACTTACACTTATTACATTTATATAGTGCACTAAAAAGAACAAATGGGATCAGCATGTTACCTTGGTGTTTTATCCTTCTGGCAGAGTCTGGAGATTTGTCCTTAGACGAGTTGAGTGGTTTCAGATTAGGTGATGTCATATTGTTCAGTTGGACAGAAGTCTGGGGCCGCATGTCACATTTATCCTGTCCACAAACAGAACAACACAATAGTGAAGACGCAATTATTTGTAGTTAAAAAAGGTCATAAAGAAGTTCATTTGGGGGTGATAATGTAACCTTCCAAAACATTTCACGAATGCAGTGTCAAGATCAGTTTTATTGACGAATTAAACAAGAAAAATGTTCATGAGAATACATTAAATCTTCTCCCATTTATGTATTTAAATACATAGTGTTGAAATGTGTCTCACCTGATGATGAAAGACCACAGCCTCCTCCAGGGCCACCCCACAGAACTCACAGGGGATGAGGATGTCTCCCTCTAGTGGGCTGGCAGGGGGGCTGTAGGAGGGGGACAGGGGCCGGGGGTACTGGGGGAATGAGGAGAACATGGAGGTCAGACGGTTGCGCTGACTCAGGCTTCTGAAGACAAACCCGGGGTCGTCCTGAGGCGTCCTGTCCTCTCTGGGAGGAGAAGAGCCATGTTTACTGAAGGAGGCAAAGGCAGAGGCCGGACTGCAGCCAGTCTGTGGGAAACGACACAGGAACAGTACGGTCACAAAGTCTGCATCATTATTCACACAGGCCAGTATGGAGTCAGAAGCATTCTACAAACAAACACTCAGAGGAGCTACAAATATGATTACAGAGGGAAGTAGAGCTACTGCAAATGCCAAACCTGATGCAAGATGAGGTCCTCCTCAGGAAACAGCTCCTCGCAGAACTCGCAGGGCAGCATGATCTCTGCACACCAAGAACCAGGAGCATGTTTATTGTCATTGAACGTGGACAAAATTCACAAATTAAAGGAAAAGTAACATTTTTTTACAATCTGAGCCTTCTTTCGGCAATAAAACAAGTCGTTTTACTCACCCATAGCAGTTTGGTGTCATTTTGAGCAGTTTCGTAGAAGTTATGTTGTAGCGTATCCGTTAACTTAAGTGCTCGGGGCATTACTTTAAATAACACAAACTTTAGCAATTTTCAAATCATAGAAGCCCGATGTCTTAGTCAACGATTTCGTGTGGTCAAAAGTGGCCTGTAATCCGAGATTTAGCCATAGTTTCGAGTAGATGAGGACGCCAGTGCGCATGTGCGGACTGTGCTCTCAGCTCCCGGGACCCAAACATGAAACGCAAAGCTGTAAACTATGGATAAATCTCGGATTACAGGCCACTTTTGCTTCAAACGAAATCGTAGACTAAGACATCAAGCTTCTATGATTTGAAAAGTGCTAAAGTTTGTGTTATTTGGAGACCGCACGGGGCATATTACATGCTCGGGGAATATATTATATGCCCCGAGCTACGGCTAGAAGTCGCGCTAGGCTAACGCTAATCTAAAACATCTCTGGAAGTGCTCCATATGACACCAAAGTGCTATGGGTGAGTAAAACAACTTGTTTTATTACCGAAATAAGGCTCAAATTGTAAAAAAAAACATTACTTTCCCTTTAACTATTAGCTTGGCTGACAAATAAAACAATGAAGAATAAAAACCAAATACAAACTATGATCAAATTAAATAACTTTGATGAGCACACCAGAGCAGACTGTGCCTCAAACCCCTCCTATGTCTGACCTGCTGAACCCTGGTCCGGCCCCCCTCCAGCCGAGGAGGGGGTGCAGAGTGTGGGAGAGCTGTCTGAGGTGCTGGCTGGTCTCTGTTCCCAAATGGAGCTCCAGGGGCTGGGCTGTCCCCCTCCTGCCCCACCAGCTCCACCAGCTCCACCGGCCCCTGTCTCACTGTCACTCTGGAGGCTAAGAGCCAACATGTAGTCCAACCCGGAGGAGTCCTCGTCCTGTACGTTCTGGCGCCAGAGTCTGCTGCTGTCAGACTCAAAGTCACTGTCATCAAGCACTGGAAAAACAACAAGTGAAGGATTGAAGTTAAACTAATGTGCATCTAAAGTACTATATGATTTAGTGGCACACAAAGCAAATACACTAGCCCATCCCTTTTCTTACAAAAATACATCATAAACAAAAGATGGGATTCCTCACATTAGGGTTTATGCTGCTTAACTGTGGCAGTATTGCAGTTAACTTAATATATTCTATAATGAGGCCACACCAACAATGTATGAAGGTTTAAGCAATTGTTACTTAATACGAGCGGATAGATTAACAACAAAGCGCTGTAATAATTCACTGTGAGCCAGCAAATACTGCGGAATGTTCATGAAGACACTCTGGATGTTGCCAGGTTCTATAATCCTCCTTCTGTCGGAGGACTTACAGTGGTTCAACATATTCCTTGGACCAGAGTTCTTCCATTCAGGAGGAGTATATCTGTTGAAGTTCTCGGCTGCACTGATGTTGTTGTTCTTGGGGCCTCGGTCCTGAGCTTGCAGGTGGTTCCTGATGGAGTGTGATTCAAACCAGGACGCAGGGGCCTGGGGGTCTCCTGGAGGGGGGCTGGCCCGGCTGTTGTTCCTCTCCTGGGGAGGGGTGAGGCTGCCACAGAGGAAAGGGTGGATGGCCTGCTCCCTCAGCATCACATTGCACCTGCAGTGTGGACAGGGCTCTGTGCGTGTGCCGCAGTACTCCTCATGATCTTTAGACTGACTGAAGACTAGCTCCAGGTCGCAGTACGGACACGGCACCAGACGCTGCGGGCACTCAGCGTTCTGAAACCAGGTCAAACACTCATATTAAACATTTTCACATACAGTTTAGTACTCACATGTGTGTAGAAGGCCCTCAGGCTTCTGGCTGAATAAACCCAAAATAACCCAAACTAACTTCTCAATAATAAACTTTATGTGTGAGGGTTTGTCGTTCTAAGCCTGGACAGAGGGGTGGCTGCAGAGGCATTCACAGCAACTTCTGGACAAACTACTGAACAAAGGCTATTTATTTTATACACAAAGCATATCAACAATAGACATATTAAAGGAAAATTAAAGTTTTTTTACAATCTGAGCCTTCTTTCGGCAATAAAACAAGTAGTTTTACTCACTCATAGCACTTTGGTGTCAATTGGAGCAGTATCGCAGAACTTATGTTGAGCCGTTCTGTTCTACTAATGATCCCGTATCCGTTAGCGTGAGTGCTCGGGGCTCTGATTTGCGGTCTCCAAATAACACAAACTTTAGCACTTTTCAAATCACAGAAGATCGCTGTGTCAGCGTAGACTTTTAGTGGATTCCAAAACGGCCTGAAACCCGATATCGCAACAGAAAAGTAAAGTTCAGAGCGGTGTTAGCTTCTTTCGGACTAGCGGTGTTTACAAAACAGCTGAGTTCACGCATGCGCACTGTCCTCTCTGATGACGTCATCAAATGAAACTATAGCTGCATATCGGGTTTCAGGCCGTTTTGGAATCCACTAAAAGTCTACCCTGACACAGCGATCTTCTGTGATTTGAAAAGTGCTAAAGTTTGTGTAATTTGGACACCGCAAAGTAATGCCCCGAGCACTCACGCTAACGGATACGGGATCATTAGTAGAACAGAACGGCTCAACATAACTTCTACGATACTGCTCCAATTGACACCAAAGTGCTATGGGTGAGTAAAACTACTTGTTTTATTGCCGAAAGAAGGCTCAGATTGTAAAAAAACGTTAATTTTCCTTTAAGCATATATCATATATAACGTATCAGTTTCCATTAAAAAAATGAATTGTAACAAACTGTCTCTACATTTCCCAAATTTCTTACTAATAATGTGCACTCCATTCCAGAAATCAACCATATTTTTATCTTTATTTCCAATGCACATTCTATAGCACATTTTACTGCACATTTCACTGCTGCATCTTCCATCGGCCATTTTGATGCACACTGCACATTTTTGGACATCTGTAAATAGGTATTTATTCTTTGCACTGCTTTTAGATTTTGTCTTAGATAGTTTTTGTATTGTCTTTATATGTATTTTGTACACTGCTTGGCCAGAGAGAAACAGAATTACACATATGGCAGAATTGACAATAAAGTTGACTTTGATATTTAGCATTATTTTTTCCTCTTTTCAAGGTTTTTATTGAAATTACATTGTTTTAAAGGTCCCATGACATGGTACTTGTTGATGCTTTTATATGGCTCCTTAATGGTTCCCTAATACTGTAAATGAATCCTTCTTCAAAATCAACACTCAGTGCATGAGAAACAGAGATGAGATGAGAAAGAGTCATAAATATCTCTCTCAAACTCTTTATTCTGGGCGTTGTTGCTTGAATGCAAATGAGGAGAAAAGAGATGGCCAATAGTAGAGGGTGGGGGCGTGGCCAAACTCTCCGCTCAGAGCTCAGAGCCCACAGCTGATCCAGTTCCCTGTTTTTGCACGGGGGAGAGATTTGAAGCGTTCCATTGAAAAATAAACACAACATAATAAACAAATTAAACCACTGCTGTTCAAAGGTCCAGAGGCTCAGATAAAGGACTTCTGAGCCTAGAAACACTCGGACGTGCCTCCAGGCAAATAAAAAAACGCATTTCGCATTGCCTAGCGCATTCGCGGTCCAAACTCTCTGGGCGTGATTTACAGAGACGCTGAGTACAGACAGACGGGGGTGGAACTGCATTTGCATTTCTTTTTTCGATCTGACGTCAATAAGGTGCCTTGTTCAAACTCGCCCGTTTGAGCTCCGATTTTTTGTAACGCAGAAAAGGATCGCAAATGCTCAGTTTAGACATTTCGCAACTTTTAACCATGGGGGGGGGCTAAACAGGGTAGGGGAGCTCACATTAACGTTCAAAAACCTCAGAAAGTGAAAATTTCATGCCATGGGACCTTTAATAGAGCAGCTCTTGTGCCTTTCCAAAATGTTTAATGGAATTCAAGGGGAATTCCAATACCTGATGGACGTCAAAGAGGTTTTTATCAATCTTCAAGCCACACTTGCATGAAACCTGAAATGAAAGCAAAAGTATTCCCAGTGTTTATTGTAATCATTATTACAGTACTATTACAGTTTCCTGTGGCAATCTGATAATGGCACAAGGACATGCTATAACATAATGATGATGTATGATAAAAGCTCTTGCCTGGGAGTGTTCCTGCTGCTTGTGGGTGTGCAGGTCTCCTCGGGGAACAGGCTCTTGGCACACGTCACACAGGGCGATATTCCGGTGACAGTGGATCTCGTGTGTGGTAAAGTTTGCTTCTGGAATGTCATGTTTGCTACAAAACAGACACATTTCAGATTCCTCTGCAATCTGAGCAGTAGTGCAGCCTCATCACAGACTCGCTCATGTTATGTGTTCTTACCAGTTTCCACAAAACTGTGTATTTTCATCGGCCATGCTTGAGCTTTCAAGAAATGTAGATGTGATGTCTTAAACAAAACAGCAGGACAGTTTAAATGCATGAGTTTTTTGTCATTGTGACTCTGACTGGGGTAGTTTTACATCAGTTAAGTGCCAGTTTGTGAAGAAAAGTAAAAAACAACCCTCTATGTCAAAGGGCATCTATCCCGAAAAGCAGAAGCAATTTCCGACCAAGGAAGGCAAAATTACAAAATTAGAAAAGACTAGATTTTTTTGTTAACTCGACTTGTCTAACCTGTCACATGAAATTTAAAGGGTTTAGTTTAATATCTAACTTTGTCAAGTCAAATTATGACAATTTCTGATATTTTCTTAGACATGTAGCCAACAGCACAACAGAGAGCACAAATGATCTTAACCTAACATGTTTTAAACTTAAAAACTTAATTTTATGCTGTGATTTTAAGCCGTTGGCTCAAAGGGGAAAAATGTTAGCAACAAGTGCAGACTGACAGTGCAGATATTATCTTGTTATTCGCAATTTAGCTTATTTTTAATGTAACCAACACCCTTTACTTTAACTAAAGAGATTATTTTGGATTTTAAACATTACTAAACGTCATCAGATCGCTCTTGTTTGGTTTTCTACACATTAATAGCCACAATGTACTTACCGTTAGCAAACACCGCTTAGCAGCTAGCTGTTAGCACGTCTGAGTTGCTAAAAAGAGAGATTAAACTCAAAACAAACCGAGATCGTTTCCCTTCCGCCCCTGGGAAACTGTCCGGTGAATGTCACTAACATGTCGGTGAGTGTTTCGCGGTGTACGGGCTGTAAACATTTAATTAAAATGAAAGTAAAGTGACTTGACTCGAGCCTGACGTGCAGAAAAAACACCCTCCGCACGCACTGTGCCCCGGATCTGCCCCACAGGCGTCTGAAACCAACAAAAAGGACAAAGAGTGAAATATAACCTATATTATTAACTTCTAAACATCAAATCAAACACAATAAATCATTCTGGACAATTGGTAATTTCTAATGTGATGACAGGTGAACAAAATATGGATGAAACCTGCAAGACAGAACTCAGTGAAAATGTACTGCAGGTGAGATGTCATTGGTGCATCTGCACACATCTACCTTCAGTGCTTTATCTCTACACAACTTAGGACTTCTTTGGTTTTGAGCTACAAATGAGTTATTTGCTTCTGTGTGAAAACCTCCAGACCTGATTTGCATTCAAAATCAGGAGAATCCTTCATGTTCTATTGCAATACAGATTTAATCATGTAACATGTAGGTTATGATCAAAATAAATGTCATTATTCAGAACTGTGATCTGAAACGGACATTTAAACAAGTCTAAGGTTAAGTAAGGAAGGTGAAAATGTTGAAAATGTGTCCTCAAAAGGACAGTTATTATTGAATAAAAATGCTATTTTTGTTTTAATATAAGATCAAGAGTTTAGTAATGAATATAAATTATCAGGTTAAACATTTGCAAATTTACATTTTAGATATTTTATGGCAAAGTACGTTATCAAGAGGGAAACTTGTACTCAATTACAGTAATTACAGTACAGTGAGTACTGCTGCCAAATTTGTACTTCAATGAAAGTAAAAAGTACCTATGAAAAATACTACTCCATGTACTAGTTACTTTTTTAATCACGTTTTGTACGCCGTCTTGCTGTCTGCACTACTCTGGCCAGAGAGAAACGACATTTCGATTCACTGTTGACATTTGGCAGAATTGACAATAAAGCGGACTTTGATCTTTGATCTGTTGTGCTGCTGCTGAAAGGAACAGAGACAAATGGGACTTATACAATACTCAGTAACTTTTATGATTTAAAATGTGTTTGTAATTAGCGACTTTCCTGCGTTTCCTGTGTAAACGACAAAATACTAAAACGTACATGAAGAAACACAAAGAGACACCCCACAACAACTACATTTCAGTGTATTTATTGAAGCTGTATATTCCAATACTGTCATGTCACACTTTGTACAAGAACCAAGGCACAGATTGTTTCGTCTTACATTTCTATTCTGAACGCAGCGTGTACACCCTTGTTTCTTGCCCGGTAAAGATTGGACCATTTTTGAAAATATATAAAACTAGTCATTCATTTCAAGCCCTTGCTCCTTATTCAACTGTAAAAACAAACAAAAAGTAAAAAGCAAAGTCACAAATTCTACAATGTCATTTTAAATGCAACCCTGTGTCAGGTCTAAACAAAAGTGAAAAAACAATACATCTTTTAAAAAATGTGAAATCAAATAGGCTGGTCCTGTGAGAAATGTGCAAGCTGAAGTCAATACAGCTGACAGGCACTGTGAAGTGAGGAAGACTGGACAGTGTGGCTCATTTCAGTAAACATGAGAAAGTAGAGACGGTCCAATATTGATACTTGTCTCGCTGTTGTGGACGATAAGATATTTGCAAGTGAAATGTACAAATTTACTTAAAAATAAGAATACAACCTCTTTATCTGGAAAATAAACAAGTCTGTTAAAAGACTCATGTCCTGCACTGAGGACAGAGTGGGAATGCCACATGGGCACAGCTAAATCAAATATCAGAGCCAAATATCAGAGCGATATCTGGGGAAATCCTCCCATAGAACTGATCATCCATATATCATCCCTAAGGAGGAGGACGTAGTAGCTGCATCGAATAAAAGAAGAAAAGCACTTGTGGTCCTTGTCAAAGACATGATTAAGAGGACACTGTAAAATATGTCAAGGTACACTCTGTAAGAAAATATATCAATCTTCTAAAGATATCTGTGTAGAAATGTGCTAAATGTTTATGTATTTAAAGGTGTAATATGTATGTGCACATCTGACCTGTCCACCCACCTACAGAGAGAATGTTTTAGCAGTAACTATAGTTACAAACAGCACCTTTACCTGTACCGGAGCTTTCAATCTAACTTAAAGTTAAACTGACATTATTGCAGTATATATATATATATATATGGGGTACTTCCATAAACCAGGGCTCTCTCTTCATGTCAGGGGAACTAGAGCAGTGTTTCCCAACCGGGAATGATCTGAATGAGTTCAGATTTTAAATAAAGATTTTTAATTTAAAAAATTGTAATAGTAATCTTTACATCTTTAATTTGGAATATATTTGAAATCAATATAATGAAAAGGAACTGTATGCAAGACTGAGATTTGACATTTATGTCCCCGGATATGAGGTAAACATGTTCAAATCAAATCCAGAGCTTAATGATAACTATTCTAATGCTGATTTATTCTGCTAAAAATATTGGACAATGTTTTATGTCGTTACAATTTGGTGCTTTGGTTCTCAAGACGATTCTCCAATCAGAAAGCAGAAGCCAGTTTCACTGCTGAAATCCAGTGTGTTTAAACCTAAAATGTCTCTCTCTGATCTGAATGGTCACAACCTAAAGCCCAGCACCTGCAGAGTCAGTGCTAGTGCAGCCTCTGCAGCTCAGGGAGGACATTTTGAAGGTCCTGAGTTTTTCACTGAGAATGAGACACACTTGGATGTGTTTCCATCAGCAGGTTAAGTTGTGACTGTAATCTATTTTAAAAACTGTAAAAGTGCAAGATACATACAGTTCCTTTAATAACAAGATAATAAAATAGTAAGAACTGAATATACTTGTATGGTTTAGCTGGTACCTGAGTTAGGGGGTCCTCAGAGTTGGAGACATAATGTTGGGGGCTACTGCTCTAGAGGCCCTACAGCAGAGGAATGTGAAAGGATGAATGGTGATGACTCCATCTGTCTGACAGACTTACAAATATGCACCAAATGATGCAATTCACTTTGGAAATGTTCAGGGAGTGTCAAACATGTCCACTGGCCAGTTGTTTTTGTACAGAGGCAGTGGTCAGCACAGGGTCCTGTACGGGAGATCAGCCAGCACAGAGCCCTTCTATGGCCAGTACAGTTAAACCAGAGAAAGGAAGCAATGTGGAAGATCTCACTTATAAAATAAACCGTCTCTTTTTGTATATTTATGCATGGGGAAAGATGGCAAACCCAACTAGGGCTGTGATCCTTTAGTCGACTAATCATTCTATTTAGATGATAAAAATGTATATGGGGCAACAGCGTGAGGTAATAGGAAGTCAGCTGAAGACTTGGTATTTTTTGGTATTTACGTCAAGTAAAACGTCAGATTAAACTCATGATTTATATTGTGTTGTATAAACACATTGTTTCCGAGTACTTTTTTTGCATAAATAGTTGTTTTGCATGAACTCTCCCTGCAGGCGTAGTCTACAAGTGCAGTTTGGATCAGATGCACAGAGATACAGAATAGTTTTGAGAACTTTTGCTGCGTCCCCCTTTTTAGTCGACTACAGGCCTAGACCCAATGACCCTTTCTATTAACAATATCACAACAATATGGACTGTGTTAAATGAGTTCAGATTAGGCTAACGTCAGAACAAATTCAAATTGTAATGCGTTCTAAATTCAAATTGAAATAAGTTGGATACGTCAACTAGAAATAACTAAACTGAATACAGCTGGAGTAAAAATCTGTTAAGATATTCAAAGTATCCTACTTAACAGCTGTGGACTTTCACTACAAATATCAAAAGTCATTGGTCCACTGAACCCCTGACTGTACTGGAGTAGAAATGTACTAGAACAGACTAAAGTAACACTAGGCTGAGGCTCAGAGGCGTACAGCATGAGAAGGAGAGCGAGGCGAGTGCGGAGAGTGTGGAGAAGGCACACAACTCGGAGAGAGTCAGAGGTAGCACAGCGGAGAGAGAGACGGAGGGGGGTGGAGGCTCTATCTGTCCTTAGAGCCCAGCTTCTCGATCAGGTCCTGTAGGGGCGCCAGCTCACGTCTGTCGATCAGGTTGAACTCCTGTCAAAAAATAAAGAAAAAGTTAACAGCTTTTCAACAGTTCAACCTATTAAAAATGAATAGTATTAGCAGTAATAGTAATAGGCAACATACAAGCACCTTTAATTTAAGACTCATACTGGAACATTTCATTTTACACTGGACTACTTCTGCACTAATACTAAATTCAAATGATAAATAATTAATATAAATTTGGCTTTTTAAAATAGTAAATTCTTCACATATTTCAGAGGTTTTCTTCTTTCTTCTTGACATGGACATGGTCTCCTAATAAAAGTGTGGAGTGGTGGGGCATAGAGGAGTCACCACACAGGCCTTCTATATACCCATTCAGTCGATATCCTGACATACAAATTGATGTAATAATACAATTTACTGGTAGAAGTCAGCCCAGAATATATAAATGCAGATGCTATTTTTCAGTCTCTGCACTCCCCCAAGTTTAGATGGCTGTGATTGACAGGTGGATTAGCCTATAAGGCTTTGATACATGGTCCGTCTGTATCAAAACAAATATGACTGCCTATGAGCACTAAATAAGAATTAAACTATGAGGAGCCATGTGTTATGCAGTTTTAACGCACGCCGCGTTGTGTGTTAAATCTGCAGAACACACGGCTCCAAGATGTTTAATGTGTTTATACCACAGCTACAAACTGAAATGTCTCACCTGTGAATCTGAAAACTTGTCCACTCTGTAAATGTCTCAAATATTTGTTATTTCAGTGTTTTAAATGAAACTAGTCTCTACATTCTATGCACTATTAATGTATATTTAACCATTGGAATTCTCACTGATTGGGGTATAAACATTGTTAAAGGTCCCATGGCATGAAATTTTCACTTTCTGAGGTTTCTGAACGTTAATGTGAGCTCCCCTACCCTGTTTAGGGTTTTTTCATTGAAATTCCTCTCCTTTCCTCCTCCGCTCTTAAAACACAGAAGTGGGGCCAGCGCACAGACGCAGCACTAAAACAAGGAACCAGCGGCGCATTTGGCCCCCCCCACCCGCTCCTCTAACCTATCTGTCCATCCATCCATCCATTTTCTTCCGCTTATCCGGGGCCGGGTCGCGGGGGCAACAGTCTAAGCAGGGACTCCCAGACTTCCTTCACCCCGGACATTTCCTCCAGCTCCTCCGGGGGGACCCCAAGGCGTTCCCAGGTCAGCCGGGAGACATAGTCCCTCCAGCGTGTCCTGGGTCTTCCCCGGGGCCTCCTCCCAGTGGGACATGCCCGGAACACCTCCCGAGGGAGGAGTCCAGGAGGCATCTGGAACAGACGCCCGAGCCACCTCAGCTGGCTCCTCTCCACATGGAGAAGCAGCGGCTCTACTCCGAGCTCCTCCCGTGTGACCAAGCTCCTCACCCTATCTCTAAGGGTGCGCCCAGCCACTCTGCAGAGGAAACTCATTTCGGCCGCTTCTATCCGCGATCTCGTCCTTTCGGTCATTACTCAGAGCTCATGACCGTAGGTGAGGGGAGGAACGTAGATCGACGGTAAATTGAGAGCTTCGCCTTTTGGCTCAGCTCCCTCTTCACCACAACGGTCCGGTACAATGACCGCATCACTGCCGACGCTGCACCGATCCACCTGTCAATCTCACGCTCCATCCTCCCCTCACTCGTGAACAAGACACCGAGATACTTGAACTCCTCCACTTGAGGCAAGGACTCTCCACCCACCCAGAGAGGGCAAACCACCTTTTTCCGGTCGAGAACCATGGCCTCGGATTTGGACCTATCTGTGTCCTTCTCATTTGCATTCAAGCAACAAGGCCCAGAATGAGGTGTTCAGAGAGAGATTTTCTGACTCTGACTGTGTCTTTCTCATGCACTGAGTGTTGATTTTGAAGAAGGATTCATTTACAGTATTAGGGAACCATTAAGGAGCCATATAAAAGCATCAACAAGTACCATGTCATGGGACCTTTAATCTGAGGTGAGGGGAAGGTGATTTTGTTTATAAATGATGGCGACTCATTTCATTTCATTTATTTATTTCAGGACAATGTACAGCCACATAATGCCACAGGCTTGTACCAGATTATAGCTTGAAAGCTCATTTTCAATGATCCAATGATGATGAATGATAATGATCTTTGTTAAAAAAAACAATCTGATTGCATGATCATGTTTGGTTGTGGCTCGAGATGCAACAGCGATATCCCTCTGGATATAAATACAGAGATATCACTGTGGACATGCAGCTAAAGTAAAAAAACCCACATGAGCGTGTGGCCGTGGTACCTGCACAAAGAAGATGAAGTGCTTGAAGGAGGTGTTGAGGTGAGCCTCCTCCTGCAGCTGCATCACAGAGTCAAAGTGCTGGTGATAGATGTGAGCGTAGACCCGAAACAGACGCTTCAGGATGGTCTTGGCCACGGACATGAAGTTCTTGGGGAATGGCACTCCTGAGAGACACACAGAGGAACAGTAAAGCCAGTTAAAGCCAGCAGACGACACGTTTTTATGATTTTCTAATCATTAGTTTGTTTGGTGGCCAGACAGACAGACAGACACTTTATTAATCCTGAGGTCAGGAGCTGGTCAGGGAGGGTCAGGGCAGTTTGAGGAGTGACCCTCCTCAAACAGGTGAACACACCACTAAAGGCCTCACTCTTACTCCGCTCTGGTTCAGTTGGGGATGAAATTCCCTCATTGTTTCCTCTGGAAGATCTTCAACCACATTAAAACCTGTAGCAACTCAAAATGTCCATAGCTCCTTCGCTAACTCCTTTTCTAGCCTCTTGCACGGTCTCTATGGATACAGAAAAAACACTTGATTTCACAAAATGCAATAGTCCTTTGAGCTGCATCTGCTGCACTTCTTAGTTGGTTAAAATCCCATGATGGTGTGTTATAAACTGAGCTCAAAAAACAAGTTTCCAAATCTGCTCAATGTGTGAGTCAGGGAGCCCCAAAAGCAGCCAAACACTCCATCGCCTAAATATGTTTTACATCAAGAAAAGTCCAAAAACACAGTTCTAAAACAGAATCCCTCTGCCTGTCTTCAACACTGAAAATTCCATCTAAAAATGCAGTAAAAATGATTATCATTCAATCTATAACTAATGTGTGTGTTTACAGTCTAGTTCCAAGGTCACAGTTATGGAATGACCTCTACACATGTCATATCTGCTGCCCATGTCCAACTATCAAGTCAGATTATAAACTTAACCCAAATCAACATTTAAAACAGAAGTCAAATCTTAAATGTACTGTTCCCATGTTTTAGATAAATCAATCAATCAAACATTTATAAGGCGCTTTTCATACAAAATTGTAGCACAAAGCGCCTTACAGTGGTCAAGGATTAGAAGATTGACCTTTATTGATCTCGCACAGGAGAAGTTGTTTCTATATTTGACCCGGGGACCATCCCCGTGATTTTGATTTGTTATTTAGGCTTTGGTCAGGCCCTAAGCTGGAGGACTCTACCCATGGCGCATGTGTATTGGCAATGAGTATTCTGACCATATGCACATGATGCAATCATGTTTATTCATATTTTGGACATTTAAAATCCCAATAATAAGAAAACCTGTGGCGCTGATTTCCACCTGCAAATGTCATCAGAACAGCTTTTTCATTTGTGCCAATATTAAGTTGACTCAAATAAGCACGAATCACTCTAAATACAACTTAGAGTGGGAGAATGAGGAGAATGCTCTAGAAAGTCCATTTAGCGTGTCCTCTTTAAACTTGTTTTGTAAAATCTGCTATTTCAGTTCATTATATAAATCAACTACATCCCAGACAAAACATTTCATATTTTTACACCTGTTTATTGCTTTCACACAACATTCCACTGCACTCTACTGTATTTGTGGAGTAGTAGATTTTGGTTCAAAATAACTGACAGATTTATTTTATTTTTCATGTTACTAAAGCAATGAAAACATATAGTTATGAGGAAAAAAGTATTAATATGCCTGTGTTTCCACTGTTCTGGGTTTGTCTCTATATAGACAATTATAATAAAGTAGCTGTATGGAATCTGCCTTCTTATAGATTTATAAAATGGTCTCCCAATCACAACTGAACCTGTGTTGCCAGAGTCTTAACCTGCAGACAGAGGACACAAACCAGCAGGCCTGCCATGATCACAAAGTCTGCAGCAAAGTTTGCAAAGTATATCACTACAGAGAAATAAACGATAACATTCAAACTCCTTCTGACCACTGACACAAAGCAGGAGAATTTCAGGAAAACTATTTTTAAATAGACAGGACTGAGCTGCAACAGATAAACAGCAGAACTAACTAATAATTATCCAATCCAATCCACTTTATTTATATAGCACATTTCATAAACTAAAAGCGTTTCCAAAGTGCTGCACAGAAAATCTCCCCACTGTTGAAACTAAACTGCCCCACAATAAATATTGAGCCCTAAAATATAAAATCATAAATTGAACAGGAAGTTAATATAGTAATCATCATGAGAGAACAATATACGAGTTGTAAAAGCTCAGAACCTCCAGAATTCATTCACTCATGATGATTCACTCATGAATTTAAAATCACAATCTTACATAGTTCATTTAACCACAGCTGCTCTAAGATACACAACTTCACTCTTATGGCTCTACAATCACACTTTATAACATTTTAAATTTTGATCACTTCTGTCATTTTAAATATGTGAAACTCCTCTTTAAATGTCTGAATGGCCTAGCTCCGGAACCACTCTGTAAGGCATCTTTGGTTCAGACTGTCTTCTCAGTGAAGGGACCTCTCTCCCTGTTCACCTAAAGACTATTACCAGACTGTACGCCTTTAAAAAACAGACTTACACCCTGGACCCTGCAACAGCAGCAACATCTCCATATGTAAAGTGTGTGTAAAAAAGAGAGAGAGAATGGGAGGGCAGGAAGAGGGGCAGAGAGGGGATGACGAGTGAAATGTGACTGTGAATTTCTATGTTTGTGATATTTTGATATTTAATCCCCTTGACACATTCACTGTATTTATTGCTTTTTCTTCCAATAATCCCACTGCTTTTTAAAGCTCTTCTGGGGAATGTTGTGATTGAGCCTTTGCTCTAAACACTGTGACAGCTGTGTCAGATTACTGAACTGTTAATCTATGTTTAACTGTCCCTATTCAAATACACAAATAAATACCATACCTGTCCCAAATGTAAAGACAAAGGATAAAATCTCGTGATTCAGTGGCACAAGGTCACTACCTACTCCTAATATCTATAGTAGAGGATAATCCAGGGCCGGGTCACAGGGGCAACAGTCTAAGCAGGGACTCCCAGACTTCCTTTACCCCGGACACTTCCTCCAGCTCCTCCGGGGGGACCTCAAGGCGTTCCCAGGCCAGCCGGGAGACATAGTCCCTCCAGCGTGTCCTGGGTCTCCCCCGGGGCCTCCTCCCGGTGGGACATGCCCTTGAGAGGTGTCCAGGAGGCATCGGGAACAGATGCCCGAGCCACCTCAGCTGCTCCTCTCAACGTGGAGGAGCAGCAGCTCTATTCCGAGCCCCTCCTCTGTGACTGAGCTCCTCACCCTATCTCTAAGGGTGTGACCTTGTATCCGCGATCTTGTCCTTTCGGTCATTACCCAGAGCTCATGAGCATAGGTGAGGGGAGGAACATAGACTAACCGGTAAATCGAGAGCTGTGCCTTTCGGCTCAGCTCCCTCTTCACCACAACGGTCCGGTACAGCGACCGCATCACTGCCGACGCTGCACCGATCCACCTGTCAATCTCACGCTCCATCCTCCCCTCACTTGAGAACAAGACCCTGAGATACATGAACTCCTCCGGAGTGCCTCAAGTATAGTATAAGATAAGCTTTAATACAGTTCATTGTTGATATTGTTGTGTTTCAGTCGTGCTACTGTGTTAGCTGTGCGTTTGTACCGATCTTGGAGGGGAAGAGGGTCTCGTCGTCCAGCTGGTCCTGCACCCAGGTCATCAGGTAGTCGATGTACTTGGGAGCTGAGCATTTGATGGGCTTCTTTATGTTGGTGCCGTCAGCCCAGTGGTACTCATATCTACAGGGAGAGACAACAGTCAGTTGAAAGGCAGCTGTTAACATGAGAACTACCATTTCATGACATCACAAGGTGGAACAGAGCATTTTGAGCTTTGGAGATAATGAAACAAAACAAATCCAGGAGGTAACAACAACATTATATCAGAGCTATTTATTTACTACAAAATTTGCAACAAAATGACAAAAATATATATATTACAAAAATATGAAGCATAATTTAGCAAATACATTTTGTATTTCTAAAGCCGGCTTATAAATGGAGCCCATACAATTATATCCAGACAATACATGTTACAAATGAACTACATAATGTTATCTGCCTGTTTAATTCATTAGTAAAACACTTTCTCCTAATACTAAAGAGTCAGCTAAAGGTGCACAGGAGTCACCTGAATGGAATACAGGACGTTTGCAAAGAGATGACAGTCATTTAAAGCTAACAGGGTTCTAAGCAGGGATCTATGGTCAAAACTGTGACACAAAGTGGATGAACTAGGCTGGGCTGAACTAGTGTTAGCACTGACTGGCAGTTAGTGAGACATTAGTGAGATTATTACACAGTTTATATTTATATATTATATATATATTATACATATAATATATAATATATATAATCACACACCACACTCCGGTAGGACCCACCACCCACAGGAGGATTCATAGGGGCTGGTGCATTGAGATCTGGGCGGCAGATCTGTCCCGCGACCCGAAATATGGAAAAGCGAAATACAGAAAAAATGAATGAATGAATGAATATTTATATATATATTTGAAACGGTTTATGGTTAAACATACATTTCTGAAAGGAAACTGTTTGTTGTGGCTTGTTTGACGAATAAGGAACAAAAACAAAGCTAGAAATCAGCTGTGAAGTTTCTGGTTGGACCCGGAAATCATTATGTAACAACGCTATAAACTCAAGGTGATCAGTTAGGATGCTCTGAACGTATAAGGTGAGGAATAACTCTGGATCACTGCAAGCTGTTTCACAACTATTTTTTTTGTTTTTAAGACAGTGAAAATGTATACAGCGCCTTCAACACAGACACAAAAAACAGTGACATGTGATTTAGATTTTGCTTAAAGAGGAAGCGAGCGTGGCCTCTTCCTCCTGATTGCAGAGCTGGTGTCTTGCAGCAGAGCACAAAGGAAGCATGACTAGAGATTAGAACCAGCAGCAGCAGCCTGGAGAAGAAGCATGCGAACTTTAATTCTTGTTCTGCCCACTCATGTGACTTCCTGATCATGCCCAGACCATCTGAAGACATCACGAGCTCTATTTATAGAACAGGCTGTACTTCCCCGCTTCTTTTCTGAGGCAACATACAAGCCAGTCAAAACACCAGGACTCTGATACTTTTAAATAAGACCTCACTATGTCCCCAGATCGAGGACTCTCTCCGATTTGAACGGTACCTGAACGCCAGCATCTGCAGCCAATCATGAATCAGGGCTGAGAATGAGACGTGTGTCCTGCAGGTTAAGGCTCTGACAACACAGCTTCAGTTGTGATTGTGATTGCTTTTTTAATAACAAATTATGCCTTATTTGACACCAGTCTCTTGCTATTTTTGCTACTTATTATAATTTATTATTACCAATTATATATTTTTGTTATTATAATAGATTGTGTATAATATAATATATATTGTGTGAGCTTCTGTGTTCAAATAATTTCCCTTGTGGATCAATAAAGTTTAAAGTTCAAAGTTCAAAGTCAACTTTATTGTCAATTCTACTATATGTGTTCAACATACAGTGAATCGAAATTTTGTTTCTCTTTGGCCAAGCAGTGCAAAAGACCAAGTGTCCAAAATACAATATAAAGACGAAACAAATACTTCTAAGACAAAAATCTAAAAGCAGTGCAAAAGAATAAATAAACACCTATTTACAGATGATCACAATGTGCAGTGTGCATGAAGATACAGCAGTGAAATGGTAAAGTGCAATAGAATGTGCGTTGAAAGTAAAGATAAAAATAAATGTGCAACAGTAGTAATTCCAGTGCAATAACCGTAGTAAACAACAGTACAACAGTAGTAAAATTCCAGTAGTAAATGTGCAACAGTCGTCCTTAGCAGCAGTTTTTTAAAGTGTCTAGAGTGATGTGTCTTTTATGGAATACAGGTTATGCCAATATGGGGGGTGGGGGGTGGGAGACGGGTAAGGTGAGAGTTCAGGTGAGAGTTCAGCCTCCTGACAGCCTGGTGGATGAAGCTGTTTGACGGTCTGGTGGATGAAGCTGTTTGACAGTCTGGTGGATGAAGCTGTTTGAAAGCCTGGTGGAGTGGGCCCGGAGACTCCGGTACCTTCTCCCCGAGGGCAGGAGGCTGAACAGGCTGTGTGCGGGGTGGCTCGGGTCACCCACAATGCTGGACGCTCTGCGGGTGAGGCGGGTGTTAAAAATGTCTAGGAGGGAGGGGAGAGAGACACCAGTGATTCTTCCAGCTGCATTCACTATGCGCTGCAGGGCTTTCCTGTTCTGTTCAGCTCCCGTACCACACAGTGATGCAGCTGGTCAGGACGCTCTCAGTGGTGCCTTGGTAGAAGGTGGTCATAATGGGTGGAGGGGCTCCAGCTCTCCTCAGTTTGCGGAGGAAATAGAGGCGCTTCTGAGCCCTCTTTGCCAGTGATGCAGTGTTCACTGTCCAGGAGAGGTCCTCACTGATGTGCACCCCCAGGAATTTGGTGCTGCTCACCCGCTCTACAGGAGCACCGTTGATGGACAGTGGGGGGTGCCGGGTGGGGCCTCTCCAGAAGTCTAGTGGTCACTGGGTCAGAAGGCTCACCTCACTCCTGTAGTTTGTCTCATCGTTATTAGAGATGAGACCCACCACAGTCGTATCGTCCACAAACTTCACTATGTCATTGGTGCTGAAGGTCGGTGTGCAGTCGTGGGTCAGCAGAGTGAAGAGCATCGGACTGAGCACACAGCCCTGGGGGGCTCCTGTGCTCAGTCTAATGCAGCTTGAGGTGTTTCTGCCGACCCGCACTGCCTGTGGCCTCTCGCTGAGGAAGTCCAGCAGCCCATTCCAGAGTGAGGTCTGAAGCCCCAGGTGGTCTAGTTTGGTGATGAGCTACTGTGGGATTATGGTGCTGAATGCTGAACTGAGATCTATGAACAGCATTCTCACATATGAGTTTTTATTGTCCTTTATTTTTTGGCACGGGAACGATGGTGGTGGTTTTGAAGCAGGAGGGAACGACAGCCTGGCTCAGAGAAGCATTAAAGATGTCTGTGAAGACATCCTTGAGCTCCTCTGCACAGTCTTTCAACACACGACCAGGGATGTTGTCCAGGCCTGCAGCCTTGCGGGTGTTGATCCTGGAGAGTGTTCTCTTCACGCTGGCTGCAGACACACACAGGGGCTGGTCGTGGGGAGGTGGTGGAGTTTTTTGGGGCCGGGTGTCATTTTGTGAATCAAACCGTGCAAAGAAGCTGTTGAGGTCGTTGAGCAGGGTGATGTTGCTGTCACAGGTCTGTGCCGAGGGTTTGTAGTCCGTGATGTTCTGGATGCCCTGCCACAGACTCCGTGTGTCCCTGCTGTCTCTAAAGTGTCCGGTTATTTTCTGTGTGTATCTGTGTTTGGCTTTCCTGATGCCACGGGACAGGTTGGCTCTTGCTGCCCTCAGATGGGGGACATCCCCAGCTCTGAAGGCAGCGTTCCTGGCTCTCAACAGTCTGTGAACCTCCCCTTTCAGCCATGGCTTCTGGTTATCTCTGGTGATGATAGTCCTGGTGTGTGTGACATCACCAATGCATTTGGTGATGTAGGAAGTCATAGTGTCTGCGTATTCCTCAATGTCCCGTGTGGTTGTTGTATGTGGCGGCCTGTTTGAACACTGCCCAGTCTGTTGTACCGAGGCAGTGCTGTAGTGCAGACGAGGCCCCCTCTGGCCACACCTGGATCTGCTTCAGAGCCGGCCTGGAGACCCTCACACGGGGTCTGTATGCCGGTCTGAGCAGAACAGAGATGTGGTCAGAGAGGCCTATGTGGGGCAGGGGGGAAGCCTTGTACGCTCCTTTTTGTGTTGTGTAAACCATGTCCAAAATGTTGTTTCCTCTGGTTGGGAAATCAACATCCTGATGCATTTGTGGAATGACAGTTCTGCATGATTGAAAATCCCCGGCGAGGATAAAGAAAAATCCGTCCGGGTGAGCAGTCTGTTGTTCACTAATGGAGTTACACAACTCGTACAGTGCGTCCCTTCTATCAGCGTTGTTCAGTGTGGGGGGGGTGTAAACAGCGACCAGCATGATCGCCGTAAATTCCCTCGGGAGATAAAAGGGCACTTCAGAATCATAAACTCCACCAGAGGTGTACAGTGTCTACATACCACCACAGGGTCCCGACAATAAGAACCCGAAGAAAGATGCATAAACCCCCTCTGCGGGATTTCACTCCGGGAACGCCCAAGCTCGATCCGAGCGGTAGTTTGTCTAACTAACCCAGTAAGAGCGCGGGCTATGTACCGTTCCTTTAAGTTCCCATATGGTGCTTTGTTTTGCCTTTATTGTTTCCCCTTTATACTTTTGTATATGTTTGTATTGGCATTGGTAAAGTCAACACACACAAATACAATGTACAGTTCAGGACAAAGGCAAACAGACATAACGAAGGTTAGTAAAACAGTTTGGAAAGTGTTCTATTGAAAAAACATTACTCCTCTCACCTCTCTCTATAACTGCTGCTGTCAGGTTTATTATTTTGGTCTTAAAACTTCCGTATTAATCCACTCTACATGATCCTGGTGTTTTTATTTCACTATTTTGTCCCTAAATCAAGATAGGAGCTTTAAAGGGATAGTTTTGTTTTGTTTTTTTATGTGAATCTGTACGGCATCCCCTTCACCAGTGTCGTGCATAAACACTGACTTCCCCCTGACAGTGTCCTCTGAGCAGAGTTCTGGCGCTGACAAAAGTAGGTACGGCACGTTAACCAGGACAGTTAATAAAGGTTGTTTTTCTTCTCAAAACAATATTTGTCCAAAAAGTGATATATTTGCGTCACAAAACAGTTGCTCACTAAAAAGTCAGCAGTCTAAATGGCTTGGTGCTATTTTCTCTCGAGTCGTATCACTTATTATTATTATTAGCCTGTTCACTTGTAAACATCGCCTTACAAGTGCCAACGCCAGAACCAGGGCAGAACTCGGCTCAGAGGACACTGTCAGGGGTAAGCCAGTGTTAATGCACGACGCTGCTGAAGAGGATGCCGTACAGATTCACATCAAAAAACCTGAACTATCCCTTTAATAACAGATAAATCAAGCACTTTCTTCGCCTGAGATCACTTCATTACCGTCAACACCCTCTCTCCGCTGGCTCTTTGGTTGCTATGATACACTCGCTCAGAATTACAAATGTGGATCCCGGCTACAAATTAGCCCTTATAACTGCAAGCCTCGATGAGCTTCATTTGGCTGGAGATGAACGCCGTGGATGATGTCACACTCCATTAATCTGCTTCTTTATACAGTCTATGGATGGATTATAAAACTTTCAGAGAATATCTGAATGGAGACAGTGGGGCAGTAGTAATTTTAAAATGTCAAATTAGCAGCATCTCTTCAGTCAACATAACGCTAAAGACCAGATATTTTAACAAGCAGAATGTGGGAGTTTAAATGCCTGGACCCCCGTGTGCGTACCTTGGTCCTGCAGACATGACGGAGCAGCTGGTCTCGGTGCAGAACTCTGTGATGGTGCCGTACAGCATGTTGATCTGGTTGAAGAAATCCACCGCTGGAACACACAAGTGCAAATAATGAGAACGTATGTCAATTTCACAAGAACAGCTGGGGTAAATAGACCTCATTTTTACAGTCTGACAAACATGAAAAGCAGAACTAGTCCATTTTAGTTCTGTTTTTTTTTTTTTTGCAGTGGGCCAAGGTCATTTCTCGCTTATCTTATACACTCAGTGCATCCTAATTATTCACCGCAGTGAGTTTATAAGAACTGTCAGGGACCAGCTCCCCAATTCTTTTTCTATTGCATACATGATTGACTGATGAAACAGAATGTAGTTAATGGAACAAAAACAGATGTGCAGGCTGGAGGATGGTGTTATGTACCTGCATCTCATAAATACAAACGTTAATATGTGTACATTTATTTATCTATATGTAAAGTGGGACTAAAAGCCTAAACTCCGCCCAATATAGGGGAGAATAGGGGGGTGGGTCTGGGGTGTAAGGAGCAGTGTGACTGGTCTAACATGTATCCACACTTCAAGCTCTGTCCCCGCAGCCAGGTGTTTCTGACACAGTCTTTTGTGATGTCACCAACTACTGACAACTACAATGACCAGCATAAACTTAAATTTAGGCAATTTTGATCAGAAAGCTGCAAACCCACCAAAATGGTAAACGGTGACATTTTTATACTGCGCTTTTCCACCTTCAAGGCACTCAAAGCACTTTACAACAAGGAACCACTCAACCTTTCAAAATCCAAATCCACTTTATTTCTATAGCACATTTCATAAACATAAACAGTTTCCAAAGTGCTGCACAGACAGAAAAACTACAGCGAGCAACAAACATCAGGTACTGTATATGATTCACTAGTCCCAAAACAATAAAACCAGTCAAATCAAATCAGAACCATGGAGTAAAAAAAAACAAAAACAAAGTAAAAATAAAATAAAGTAAAATAAAATTAATTAATTTATTTAATTAAATAAAAACACAGAGGACCACACAACTCATGCGGGATTAAAGGTCCCATGACATGGTACTTGTTGATGCTTTTATATGGCTCCTTAATGGTTCCCTAATACTGTAAATGAATCCTTCAAAATCAACACTCAGTGCATGAGAAACAGAGATAAGATGAGAAAGAGTCATAAATGTCACTCTGGAACACTCCATTATGGGCGTTGTTGCCTGAATGCAAATGAGGAGGACAGAGAGGGCCTATAGTAGGGGGTGGGGGCGTGGCCAAACTCTCCGCTCTTTCCTTTTCAGCTGTGCGCTGTGCACTTCCGTGTTTTTGCACGGAGGAAGAGATGAGAAGCGTTCCATTGAAAAATAAACACATTTCCACAGAAAATAAAATTAAACCACTGCTGTTTCAGATCTCCACAGGCTCAGATAAAGGACTTCCGAGACTAGAAACACTTGCAAGTTCCTCCAGGCAAATAAAAAAACGTATTTCGCATTGCGTAGCTCCTCCGCAGTCCAAACTCTCTGGGCGTGATTTACAGAGACGCTGAGTACAGACAGACGGGGGTGGAACTGCATTTGCATTTCTTTTTTCGATCTGACGTCAATAAGTTTCCTTGTTCAAAATCGCCCGTTTGAGCTCTGATTTTTTCTAACGCAGAAAAGGATCGCAAATGCTCAGTTTAGACATTTCGCAACTTTTAGCCATGGGGGGGGGCTAAACAGGGTAGGGGAGCTCACATTAACGTTCAAAAACCTCAGAAAGTGAAAATTTCATGCCATGGGACCTTTAAAAGCCAGAGAATAAAAGTGGGTCTTAAGACGAGACTTAAAACACTCCACAGTGGGACGCACCAGTGTACGCACACTGGGTTAAGCGCCTTGCCCAAGGACACAACGATGGCATTCATCTATGGAGCTGGAATCACACCGCCAATCGCTCAACTAATGAATGACAGTTCTATTAAAACCCCATGTACACACATTTGGGGTTTAGTTCCAGTGTAATGAGGCAGGCTTTTGGCTGCTCGCTGGTTTGGCTCTGGGGTCCTGGAGCAGAATAGCATGCAGAGTCTTTTGTTTGTCAGAGGCTGGGGAACACATCATGGTGCCTCCCTATCCTCCCTACAAGCCTCAACCAACTCCCATTTTCCCACATGATGAAACCTATTATATTGGAAGAAAATAATATCCATTCTGTAGCCATGACGTTTACAACTACTCCTCCAGTTCAGCTGAAGTAACAGCGCTACACCCTGTCTGACACAAAACTGTTACAGAGGTACTGATACTGCATGAGTACTTCTAATACACTGTGTACTCACAAAATGAACACTATGAAAGCCACACAACTTAACTAGGTCACATTCAGTTGGCTTTGTGCACACCACTATCCAGCCAGCACACTGTTAGATATACTGGATAACTGGACAGGAAGTAGTGATGCTATGGACTTTATGCATTAATTAATTAATCATTGCATTTATATAGCAACTTTCAAGACACCTTTAGTAGCACTAAAATTGATTATATACTAAAAATAATGCAATAAAAGACGGTGACTTGTGTGTGGAGACGGGGAGTTGTGTGTGGAGACGGGGAGTTGTGTGTGGAGACGGGGAGTTGTGTGTGGAGACGGGGAGTTGTGTGTGGAGACGGGGAGTTGTGTGTGGAGACGGGGAGTTGTGTGTGGAGATGGGGAGTTGTGTGTGGAGACGGTGAGTTGTGTGTGGATGTCACTGACATATTAAAGGATTTACAAATGAGGTGAATACAGTAGTGGAGGATGTTTTATAGAAGTAGGTCTTTTTGTCTCAATGCTAACGCTAATTTTGAGGCATAAGTATTAAAATACTGCTACATATTGAAGAACCCTATACAGTGGTACCTCACCTTACGAAATTAATTCGTTCCAGAAGTGGTTTCGTAACGTGAATTTTTCCTAAGTTGAGTAGCTATTTCAATGGAAAAAGCCTGATTCGTTCCAAGGCCCCGATCCAAGTTTTTTTTTAATAGTGTAACTTTTTTTTATAGAGTAACACTGTGTTCTGGGTCCTGATTGGCTAAGAGACTGTAGACCCAGGACTAAACGTGGACTAAACCAGGTCTAAACAAGGTCTATACCTGGACTGGACCAGGACTAAACCTGGACTAAACCAGGACTAGACCAGGTGGATTAAAGCGCCGCGTGCGGGTCTATTTCCTGGTTTCTTACGAGTCACAGCTGAGGTGAGCAGCGAGGAGGGGACCACACGCAGTCCAAGCGCATGAACGAACGCAGGTAAGAGCCGCAGTGGATTAATCCTGGTTTAGACCTGGTTCAGACCTGATTTAGACCTGGTTTAATCCTGTTTTAGAGGAGGCACGGTTTGAGCACGGGTCTCGTCCTCGCAGCCCCGCGCCAGGTCATGCGTCCCCGCCGCGCACACTTCTCCCCCCTCCCCCTTCCCCCCACACTTCACTATTAATACATTTTGTTGAAAATCTATGAAAGTTTGAGTGTTTAAACGAGAGACAAATGTGAGAAAGTTTAAATTCAGTCTGAGAAAAGCGTATAATGTGTGGCTAAGCGCGCATTATTTGAATTTTTGAGATTTCGCGTTTCGCAACTTGGAATTTTCGTTTGTTGGGTCGTTCGTAAGGTGAGGTACCACTGTATATAAAAATCACATTGCGTTTTAAAATGTTCTTAATCAAATTAGCATTGGAGCATTTCTCAGCAATTTTAGACATGCAAGAGTCATTGAAATAGTGTGCTCTTTTAGCACACAAACTACATGAGACTGAAAACATTTTTTAATATATGCCTTAAAATATGTCTGAACCTGTCCCCAGTGTGTTAACCTGCAGACAGAGACACATCCAAGTGTGTCTCAATCTCAGTACATGGACAGACCATGTCTCACATGAAGCTCAGAACCTCCAGGAGTCCTCCCTGAGCTGCAGAGGCTGCACTAGCACTGACTCATGACTGACTGCAGGTGCTGGGGTTTAAGGAGTGACCGTTCAAATGAGAGACTGACTGGATCATCTTTTTGAGAACCAAAAGCCAAATTATAACAAATAAGTCATACATCATGCCTAGTGTTTTTGTAATTAAGAATAAATTAGCATTACAATAGTTATCAATAAATCTCTACCACCAGTGTGTTTTTAAACTCCATACACCTTCACTAGAATCATTTAGTTTTGCCAGTCTCTACTGAACTAAAGGGAAAGGGCGTTGTTTACTTGAAAGCCAAACATGACATCACAAGGTGGAACAGAGGATTTTGAGCTTTGGAGATGAAGACAGGATTACATAAACATGTGTGAATGAAACAAAACACAACTCCAGGTATGTTTGTGATTAGGTAACAGCATTAGAACATGTCTTAAAACTCACAAGAGTCAAGTTTGTGTAATAGTGGACCTTTAAAGAGCAGAGAGCAGATCTAAGAGCATGACATCAGGAGCACAGAGCTGCACAGACAGAACACACCCCTCAGGACCAGAATGTAACATGTTCTAAGAGTGGACATTTTACAGCTCAGAAAGACCACAGACTTTCCAGTTAGGCCACATGACAGAGGGGGACGAAACTGTTGTGAACAGCTGCTTTGGGTGACAATCGTCCAGTTTGTGTTGAATTTGCACTCTCTTGGAGCATTTCTCAGCGAGTTTAGACATGCAAGATCCAGTCAAATAGTGTGCTCCTTTAGTACACAGACTACATGAGACTGAAGCAGAGCCTCACAAGTCCCTGCATGGTGATACTTTTGTGAATCATTAAGCCTGCCATGGAAGCATATTACAGGGGGCACGTAATAACACAATATTATCTTATTCCTCCACATTAAGAGGGTGTTATTGTTATCACACAAATACATTTCTTTGTTAAAGAGGGGGTATTCTGCTAAATCATTTTCATTTTTAGCTTTCTACCATGTTATAACGTTGTTCCCTCATCAAAATCTTGTCTAGAAAAAAGCGGAAAGTCACGGCGGGGGGGGCAAAACTTTAATAAATAGCAATAAAACACATTTTTAAACATTTGTAGTGGTTTTTATTTGAAAGTTGATATCAAAACACGGCACTGACCCCGATTTTGCGACATCAAAGTCTGATAAGGAGCCGAGAGAGCGCACTCGCGGCGCAGCTCGGGCCGTGCGGTGTCCGCAGCACCAGAAGAGCACACAAGCTCACGCGGCCCCGCACACATGTACAAGTTTAATACGAGACATGTACTTTTGTTTCTGAATACGGGACGATTACATTTTTCAACGGACGGTTGGCAACCGTAAACACAATTATACATATATAATACACACCCAAAATGTCAACGTATTTGGAAAAAAAAATAAAAAATTACCACGCGGCTAAAAAAAAAAGCGGAGATCCGCTAAAAAGCGGAACTCTTTCATCCCTGTACTCTTACACATTTACCAAACGCATGTCTTGACAAACAGATGCATTTGTGCACTTTTATTAGGCAAAATTCAACCACATGTCACAGTAGGCCTGCTCTGTGCTGTAGGCCTGCTCTGTGCCAACACTGTAACATAAATTTAGATTAGTTTTTGCTTCGCGTTCCATCCTTGCTCTTCTAATCAGCGCGTTTGAGGAGGAAGCCTGTGTGCGCTATGAGCAGGAGGAGCGAGAGCGTGAAAAGGAGCGGCGCGCTGACGTGAGGCGGATGGACAGGTAGGACGTTTTAAAAAGTTTAACCTGCTCTGTGATACACGCTGATACACAGAAAGGTACACGCTGTTGTGGATAAGCCGCGTGCGCTGGTGGCGCTCGTGGTGACGTGCCGCGAACAGGCTGCAGTGAGAAACCCCGCGTGCTCCCGCATCAGTAAAAGTTTATACGGCAGCGGCCGTAATGAAATATGATCGCACTCATCGAGAGACCAAGACCGGTGTCGAGTACTTCGACCCTATGATCTACCCACACTACCCTCAACTGGAAGATCACGGTCGACGTATTGGGCACCCCTGTTTTAGAGACCATTTTTGATTCAGCTGACAAAAAAAAGTGGAAATTTTTCATCCCTGATTTTAGCAGAAATATGGAATATTTCGTCTGTGCTATTCTCAAAACTGGATTTAAGTAAAGTTAGATTTTTGTCCAGTCAGTGTAAAATATTCATTTGAATGTTCCAATCACTGGTTTTGAACACATCCCAGAAAGATGTAGAACTCTATTCAGAATGCTACACACATCAGCCTGGCAGGAGTCAGGTTAACAGAGACCATGTTGTTATTACACTGTTCTCTCCTATACGTCCTATGTCCCTATACGTCCTATGTCCCTATACGTCCTATGTCCCTATACGTCCTATGTCCCTATACGCCCTATGTCCCTATACGTCCTATGTCCCTATACGTCCTATGTCCCTATACGTCCTATGTCCCTATACATCCTATGTCCCTATACGTCCTATGTCCCTATACGTCCTATGTCCCTATACGTCCTATGTCCCTATACGTCCTATGTCCCTATACGCCCTATGTCCCTATACATCCTATGTCCCTATATGCCCTATGTCCCTATACGTCCTATGTCCCTATACGTCCTATGTCCCTATACGTCCTATGTCCCTATATGTCCTATGTCCCTATACATCCTATGTCCTTACTGTTGACAGCGATCCACTCATTGAGGTCCTCCCCTTCGGGCAGCATGACGGCCTGCCGTAGGTTGCCACTGCCCAGCGTGGCCTCAGCGTGCTTCAGCAGCTCATACTGGTGTGAGCCCTCTGGGATGTTCTTCTTGGGTTTGAAGGTTTTGGATGAGCGACTGCCACTACACACAAACAGACAAACAAAAAGCATTTTAGCAGGACAGAGGGGCAGGCTGTGAGGGGGACTCTGTGTGGAGTGACAAATACCACTCATCTGTGCTAATGTCTGCAGCAAAAACACACAGTGTGGTGGGAGAGACATGGATGCATAAGGAAACAGGTCATCAATTAAGAGCTGTGCAATTAACAGCAGTTTTACTTGAATGGAGATGCAGTAGTTTGGAATTGTCCATGGTCAGCTCGGGTCTTTTTAAAGGACAGGTCTACAGCCAGTCCTCTGTCAGTAAAAAGACTACGGTCTGAAGACTTTGGAAGAAGAAATGTGAAGATTTTGTCTGTTGTTGCCACTGATTCAAAATCAACATGATTGAACATGTGCATGAAATGAATATTGAAAGCCATTCTTATTTGTTTTTATTAGTAAAGTTGCAGTTGCAGTTGCACAATCACCACATCAGACTTGGGACTAAACTGGGACCACACCAGAATCAAACCTGGACCAGGACTAAACCAGCACTAGAACAGGACAAAACCAAATTAACATTAGGAGTTAAACGGGGCTAAACCAAGAGTAAAGTGTGAACACATCCAAATATATAAATAAAGCAATAATAAATTTGTCACTATGTCTTTGAGTGTCCAAAAAAGCACTGTATAAAACTGATCCATTATTATTATTATATTATTATTATTGTTTTTATCAATATTTTATTATGTTTGGGAAAAGTGTGTGTAATTTCAACAAAAGCCTGAATTACTACATAAATATATCACAATCACAGATGAAGTTCTAACAGTAGCAACAACTAGAGCTGCAACTAATCAGATAATCCTAACTAGTCGACTATTCACATCAATACTGGAGTACACAGACTGCAAAAGACATTGCCATGAATAAACATATATGGGAACATGTGGAAAAGTACTGAAAGGGCCCTTATTATGCCCTTTTCTGATCTATGTAATGACTGTTTCCACAGCCAATCTCTACTGAACTAAAGGTAAAAAGTAGCTGAACAGAGCATTTTCAAACATGGATTACTCAAATGTATGAATAAAACAAAACACAATAAACACTATCATGGCTTAAAATTAAACTGTACAATAGAACATGACTAGGCGACAAATTGAATGAATAATCGCTGCCTATTTGAGTGCTAAAATGAACAATAACTGGTGCCGTTCTAGTGACAGCAATGTCCATCCCCCTGGTTTGTGTTTCTAACAGTCAAAACACCACCAACACCACCAACAGACTGCGCCTCCATAGTGTTGCAAGATGAATCCCAATCAATTTGAATGGAGATGATGAGCAAATCACAAATGGCAGCAATTTTTTAAACACCATCATTTCCTCCATACACAACAAAACCTCCTGTCTTATTGTGCATAAAAACAGCTAATCCTGTAATTTAGATCTGTACAAACATATTCTGAAATGTGCTTCTTGTATTATTTTCTCACTTCAGTATTCAAAATGTTACATTTCAACAGAATACTATTATTAAAACATATCGCAAATCTAATCAATTTTTTCCAAAATTGTGCAGCCCAGTGTTGTGGTTTTAACCATATTGTGTAATGTCCTGGGAAATAATCTCATACATGTAACATGTGTAATTGGAACAAATGAATTACCACAACTAAAAGGTCCTGTATTAAACAAAACTTTAATCCATGTTAGAATGCTGATACCCCGTCAAAACAGACCTGTTGTGTTTTGTTTCATTCACATGTTTGAGTAACTCTTTAGTGTGTCTTCATCTCCAAAGCTCCAAACGCTCTGTTCCACCTTGTGATGTCATGAAGCGGTAGTTTCAGGTGAATAGCTCCTTTTACCTTGAGTTCAGTAGAGAAATGGAGACGAAATTCAGTAGCTGAAATTATCCAAATGTTTCTAGTGAAGGTGTTTTGAGTTTAAAAACACAGTGGAGAATTTCCTGTTTTACATGACCTCACAAAGTGTAACAGCGTGGAACTCCAGCTATGTTTCTGAAACATCATAACATAGATCAGAAAATAGTGTAACATGATCTCTTTAACCCATTTTTTTCATACTGACATAAGATGGTGGCACATGCACCTGTATTGTTGCATAATTATCTCATAATGATCTAATAATAACAACAATGTCCATTCCCCTGCTCTCTCTGTATCCAACACCATAACACAACATTATCAGAGACTCCATGTCCACAGTGTTTGGATGTCATCTGAAACAAGGCAAAGTGTCCAAAGACAACAACAATAGACCTGCAGTTAACCCATATAGATGCTGTCCCATATAGAAGCTGTCCCATTGGCTGTCAGTGTCTTTGCAGTAGGTTTGTGTCCATTTTTCCGCAGTTATTTTAGACTGTAACGTCTATTCTGCTCAAGAATATAAACCGAAACCCTAAGATCCGCTGGTGGACGCAGTTAAAACGCTCAGATGAGACACGGGGCTGATCAACACTGCGAAGCTATCAAGTTAGCACAAAGTTAAGTGAAGCCAGCTACATCCAAACGTCTGATCGAGACTAAATATACGTATAAAACGGAGTAATTGTTATTAACGTTATTATTTAGCATCGTTACTGACTAAATCGAGTAAACTGGGTACGGGTAAGGTTGGTCGTGTTCGTGATCGTGTGAGGAACTTCCCCTGAACCGCAGCTAACTTTAACCCCAATGATCAGGACTTACAAAAGGAAGCTCATCTCTGCGAAGCGATCTCCAAAGTCCTTGTAATGAGAATCAACTGTCGCTAAAGTATCATAAAATGGAGAAAAAAACGGTGTGGTTTGGCGGAGTAGAGGAAAGATCTGCGGCGCCAGGCTAACTCTTCCTCTACGTGCACGGGGCGCCAGATCTGATGACAGAAATCAGGAGGAAGTCCGGACAAACACAACTTCTTTCAAAGTTCTCTTTTTACATTACGCAAAATTCACTCATGCGTTTGGTCATGCTATAATTTTGTTTCCTCATCAAAAACATACCACAAGTTGTGTTTTGTTTCATTTACACATGTTTAAGTAGCGGGTGGGGGGCAATTTATGTATGTATGTATGCATGCATGCATGTATGTATGTATGTATGTATGTATGCATGTATGTATGTATGTATGTATGTATTTATTTATTTATTTCTATTTTTATGCTGCTGATAACCTGGACCTCAGTACAGTGTTAGCCAGCCGCCTAAAGAGGTACACTTGAAATAATGAAGCCAGACGGATAAACCGGTTGTTCACAACACAACCTGAGAAAGTGTACGCTCAGTGGCAGGGGGATAACACCAGAGCAGACCCACCAAGGCTGGAGACTGGAAGGTACTGGAAAGGCATATGTGAAAGGGAGGTATCACATAACACATACAGTGGCTGGTGGCTCTGAGGAAGATAAGATAAGATAAGCCTTTTATTGTCTCCTTAGAGAAATTTGTCCTCTGCATTTGACCCATCCTGTCATCAGGAGCAGTGGGCTGCACCCGAGGCGCGCCCGGGGACCATCTCCACGATCTTCTTGCTTCGGCTTGGTCAGGACCTTGGCTGGAGAATCCTCCCACAGGTGGCTCACGTCACAACGGGCCTCGATGTATCTTCTGCCATGGGGGCTACCAGTGTCCGCAGACACTGGGGGCGAGGTGGGGTTAAGTGTCTTGCCCAAGGACACAACGGCAGCGCTCATCTGTGGGAGCTTGGATCACATGTGGTCCACCCGTCAAGAGCGGGATTCGAACTGCCAACCCCTGGATCACCAGGCAAGCGCTCTACCACTGAGCTACTGCCGCCCCACAGACCACAGCAACCTCCCTGAACAAGATCCAGTCACCATCACAGTGGCAGACATTCAGGAAAGAGTCTCAGGCATGAAAAAGTTGGACAGTACCGGGCCCTGACATGATCCATGCATACTGGCTAAAGAAGCTCACTGCTCTCCATGAGTGCCTGGCAGCACAAATGAACCAGCTGCTAAGGGATGGGACTCACCCTGAATGGCTAACCCCAAGGGCGTACGATCCTGATCCTGAAGGATCCCTCGAAGGGTACCGTCCCATCCAACTATCGGCCAATAACCTGTCTCTCCACAACATGGAAGCTCATGTCAGGCATCATGGCGGGTATAAGATAAGTGGGCACATGGATCAATACATGAGCGCAGCACAGAAGGGCATCGGCAAAAACTCCAGGGGAGCCAAACACCAACTCCTGGTTGACCGAACAGTCGCCCGTGACGGCAGAACCCGTCAGACCAACCTGTGCACTGCCTGGATTGATTAGAAGAAAGCCTCTGACTCAAAGCCACACACATGGATCACTGAGTGCTTGGAGCTGTACAATATCAATAAGACTCTAAGGGCGTTCATTGCAAACTCGATGCGGTTGTGGAAAACCACCCTTGAAGCCAATGGTAAGCCACTTACACAAGTGTCCATCAAATGTGGCATATACCAAGGACATGCATTGTCCCCACTGCTGTTCTGCATAGGTCTGAACCCCCTCAGCCAAATCATTGAAAGCACTGGCTACAGATACCGACTCAGAAACAGGGCCAACATCAGTCACCTCCTCTACATGGATGACATCAAGCTGTACGCTAAGAGTGAGCGAGACATCGACTCACTGATCCACACTACCAGGATCTACAGCACAGACACTGGAATGTCATTCAGGCTTGAGAAATGTAGTAGGATGGTGACAAAGAGATCCATAAGTGCATCAAGGACAAGGCCCCGACAGATGACGTGCTCAGGGAATGCCTCAGAAAGTGGAGTGCAGAGGAAGAGGTGTTGGTGGGACCATCATGGCAGGACAAACCCCTACATGGGGCGTACCACCGAAACATAACTGAAGTGGCTGATATCAAGAAATCCTACAAATGGCGGGAGAGGGCTGAAGGACAGCACAGAGGCCCTCATCCTGGCTGCACAGGAGCAGGCCTTGAGCACCCGAGCAATAGAGGCCCAGATCTACCACACCAGACAAGACCCAAGGTGTAGGCTGTGCAAAGAGGCTCCTGAGACAGTCCAGCACATAACTGCAGGGTGTAAGATGCTGGCAGGGAAAGCATACATGGAGCGACACAAACAAGTGGCGGGCATAGTGTACAGAAACATCTGTGCAGAGTACGGGCTGGAGACCCCAAGGTCAAGGTGGGAAACACGAAGTTTGCGGAGAATGACCGAGCCAAGATCCTGTGGGACCTCCAGATACAGACTGACAGAATGGTGATGGTGAACCAACCAGACATAGTGGTGGTGGATAAGCAACAGAACGGAGCCGTGGTGGTGGACATTGCAATACCAAGCGATGGTAACATCAGGAAAAAGGAACACGAGAAACTAGAGAAATACCAGGGGCTCAAGGAAGAGCTGGAGAAGGTCTGGAAGGTGAAGGCATCAGTGGTGCCCGTGGTGATCGAAGCACTCGGGGCTGTAACCCCCAAACTGGAGGAGTGGCTACAGCAGATCCCAGGAAAAACATCAGACACCTCAGTCCAAAAAAGTGCAGTACAGGAACAGCAAAGATACTGCACAGAACTCTCAAGCTCCCAGGCCTATATCTATCTGTCTATCTATCTATATACAGTATATATATATATATATATATATATATATATATATATATATATATATATATGAGTAATCTTTTAGAAAGATATCTCTCTGCTGTCTGTATAGACAGAATAGAATAGAATAATCTTTATTGTCATTATGTCAGGTAAAAACATAACGTTGTTATACAGATCCATATCTCGTACAGTGATGAGTCTGGATTTTTCCATGCAACAATTACACTGCTGAAAATCATCCAAATGATTCTAGTGAAGGTGTGTGGAGTTTAAAAGTTTCAAAACACAGTAGAGCACTTCCTGTATTACCACATGTATGTCAACAGACGAAACAATATAAAACACTTAAGAGCAAAAATGCACACTGATTAAAAATAAATAGATAAATAAAAAGTTAATATGAAACAGAACGAAAGTGTTAAAATAAATAAATAAATAAATAAATAAATAAATAAATAAATAAATAAATAAATAAATAAATAAATAAATAAATAAAAATACATGTCATACAAAAATCGGACCTGGCAACAATCTTATCCGCACATGCGCACACTGTTTACGTGTTCAGTGAAATAGTCACTGGAGGGCGCTGTTGAGCTGTAATGAACCGTAGGACCGCGTGCACATGCATGTTTCAGAAAGGTTCTACACCCACAAGTGAAGCTGCAGCCAGAGCAATGAAGTATAAATCGCCATTAGACTTGTTACCAGTAAAAGTTATATTTGAGCTGTGTAAAGTGAACATGTCCATCATATACAGTTGTATGAAAACCCCTCTGAGGTTGCATAATAATTGACTCTGTCTTCACAGAAAATGGTCACAGAGGCAGGTCATTCATTTACCCATAAAAGCCGAGGACTGGGTGGTTTTCCCAGACACAAATTTTAAGTGTTGTAGTATTCATTTGTATGAAATTAAATCAAATGTGAAAAAAAAAACGCTGTGCAAAAATGTGGGCACCCTTGTCATTTTGTTGCTTTGAATATTTGTAACTAATTAACACAGAGTAATTGGAACACAAAATTGGTTTGATGAGCTCATTAAGCCTTGAACTTCAGAGACAGACGCATCCCCTCATGACAAAAGGTATTTAAGACGGCCAAATGCAACTTGTTCTTCTTCTCTTTGACTCTCCTCTGAAGAGTGGCAACATGGGGCCTCAAAACAACTCTCAAATGAGCTGAAAACAAACGTTGTTTAGCATTATAGTTTAGGGGAAGGCTACAAAAAGCTCTCTCAGAGATTTCAGTCTCCACTGTGAGGAACATCGTGAGGAAATGGAAGGCCACAGGTACAGTTCTTTTAAGGCCAGAAGTGGCAGGACAAGAAAAATATCAGAGAGGCAAAGATGAAGGATGATCAGAATGGTCCAAAACAACCCACAGACCACCTCCAAAGACCTGCGAGGTCATCTTCTGCAGATGGTGTCACTGTGCAGAGGTCAACAATACAGTTTGTACAAGGAAAGGCTGTACGGGAGAGTGATGCGGAAGAAGCTTTTTCTTTACAGATGCCACAAACTGAGTCTCTTGAGGTTTGCAAAAGCACATTTGGACAAGACAGCTTCATTTTGGAATAAGGTGCTGTGGACTGATGAAAGAAAAAGTGAGTTATTTGGTCATAACAAGAGGCCATATGCATGGCAGCAAAAGAACACAGCATTCCAAGAAAAACCCTTGCTCCTCACAGTAAGATTTGGTGGAGGTTCCATCAGGCTGTGGGGCTGTGGCCAGTGCCGGGACTGGGAATCTTGTTAAAGTTGAGGGTCGCATGGATTCCACTCAATATCAGCGGATTCTTGAGAATAACGTTCAACAATCTGTCACAAAGTTGAAGTTACACCGGGGCTGGATATTTCAACAAAACGACCCAAAACACTGCTCAAAATCTACTCAGACATTCATGCAGAGGAACAAGTCCAGTGTTCTGGAATGGCCATCCCAGTCCACAGACCTGAATATCACTGAAAATCTGTGGGATGATTTGAAGCTGTCCATGCTCGGCAACCACCAAATCTCACTGAACTACAGATGTTTTGTAAGGAGGACTGGTCCAGTAGACCTTCATCCAGGATCCAGACACTCATTAGTGGCTATAGGAAGCAGAGGGACACCAACAGGTGAACGATCTGAATTCACACTTCCTGAGGTTTGATCCATCACCCACCCATCCCCCTGCACCGCTGCATGGGCTCACCTTGTCCCCTGCACAATGGCCCAGTCTGTCACCTCTTCACACCTCTGCTTCAGCCCCCCAGCCCCCAAATCCACATCAAGTACTCAGCCAGACCCCCAGCACATGCCTTTGCTCTTTGTCCTTCACAACAGCTCAGGTTAGGAGAGAACTGAGCCGGATAAAGAGCAGAAAAGCTGCTGGACCAGACGGGATCAGCCCCAGGCTCCTTAAGTCCTGTGCAGATGAGCTGTGTGGAGTTATGGAGCATGTTTTCAACCTGAGCCTGAAGCTGAAGGTGGTGCCACAGCTCTGGAAGACCTCCTGTGTGGTACCTGTGCCCAAGACACCGCACGCCAAAGACCTCAACAGCTTCAGGCCAGTGGCTCTCACGTCTCATCTGATGAAGACTCTGGAGAGGCTCGTCCTGGGTCACCTCCGCTCCACGGTGAGCTCGGCGATGGACCTGCTGCAGTTCGCGTATCGGCCCGGCATCGGAGTGGAGGACGCCATCATCTCTCTGATGCATCGCTCGCTGTCCCACTTGGAGAGGCCCGGCAGCACTGTGAGAATCTTGTTCTTCGACTTCTCCAGTGCGTTCAACACCATCCAGCCGCTGCTCCTGAGGGACAAGCTGGAGTGGGCTGGAGTGGACTGTGACCTGGCTGAGTGGATCCTGGACTACCTCACAAACCGGCCCCAGTTTGTGAGAGCCAAGAACTGTGTGTCTGACCTCATGATCTGCAGTGTGGGGGCGCCCCAGGGCACTGTCCTCGCGCCCTTCCTCTTCACCCTCTACACTGCAGACTTCAGACACAACACGGACAGCTGTGTCCTGCAGAAGTTCTCTGATGACTCTGCCATCATTGGTCTCATCACAGACGATGATGACGCGGAGTACAGAGGACTAACGCAGGACTTTGTGGACTGGTGTCAGCGGAACCACCTCATCATCAACGCGGGTAAGACCAAGGAGATGGTGGTGGACTTCCGCAGACGCCATTCTACTGCCCCCCCACCAGTGAACATCCAGGGAAGGGACATTGAGAGAGTGGACTCTTACAAGTACCTGGGTGTTCATCTGAACAATAAACTGGACTGGACTCATAACACAGATGCACTGTACAGGAAGGGCCAGAGTCGGCTCTATCTCCTGAGGAGACTCAGGTCCTTTGGAGTGAGAGGGCCACTCCTGAAGACCTTCTATGACTCTGTGGTGGCATCAGCCATCCTGTACGGTGTGGTCTGCTGGAGCAGCAGCGTCACAGAGAGGGAGAAGAAGAGGCTGGACAAGGTCATCAAGAAGTCCAGCTCTGTCCTGGGCTGTCCTCTGGACTCGGTGCAGCAGGTGGGGGACAAGAGGGTCCTGGCTAAACTCATGTCTATGCTGGACCATGAGTGTCGCCCCCTGCAGGACGCTCTGTCGGCTCTGGAGAGCAGCATCAGTGACAGACTGATTCACCCTCGCTGTGTTAAAGAGAGATTTCACAGATCTTTCCTTCCTGCTGCTGTCAGACTGTACAATGATCAATGCTCGTCATGTTCATCTCCATAGTAATAATTACATGTGCAATATTATTTAAAGTCACTTTACCTGCTACTTATTTGTGTAAGCACCACTGTCCATCCCTGCACTGTTCACAATCATCTGAGTCACTTATTTGTAGTGATATTATATATTACTGAACTGGAGTCACTTTAACTGCTGTTTGTTCTGCTCAGAATCAAAGACATTTATTGTGCAGCGTTCCTGTGCCTTTTAACCTTACACTGTTGTGTTTTTTTTTAGTTGATTGTACATACTTATTTATCTGAATTTTGATGCATGCTCTTTTTTCCAACTGTTTCTGAAACTTGCGTTGTGACACTGCAATTTCCCCATTGTGGGACAAATAAAGGATTATCTTATTATCTTATCTTAAATAAAGGATTATCTTATTATCTTATCTTAAATAAAGGATTATCTTATCTAATCTTATCTAGAGGCTGTTATTTTTGCAAAAGGAGGCTCTATTAAATACTGATATGATTTTTCTGTTAATGTGCCCAAATGCACCGGTCAAATTTTGCGCATTTTCTATTTAAAAAATGTTTAATTTAATTTAACTAATTTCACTGCTGAAATATTACTGTGTCCATTAGTTATTTGATAGATAAAAATGACATTATGGAGGCAAACACCCAATGATTTTTAAATGAAAATATCGTCAAGGGTGCGCAAACTTTTTCACACAACTGTATCTGAGCACACAGTTGGCTCATGTTCTCTTGCATACAGTTCTTTGAACACATTTTTATCTTGGTTGGTGATTGCATGTTCTTATTCTGCTGCTGTTCTGTAATTTCACCTCTGTGGGACAAATATCATTTTATTTGACCCACCCCAGGGTGCTGCCAGGGCCCTGATAGCACATTGCCAGTGCCCAGATTGTTGCCAGGGCTGATACTGTTACAGCATATTTCTGTTATCATATTTCAGTTATCATATTTACATCTGCCTCCTTCACCTCTAAAGGAAACTCCTGCTGGTAAATAAAAGTGATCCTCCTCAGGGTCAGACCCCGGGCCGTGGCCTTAGACTCACACTTGGACTTAGACAAACTTTACTGATCCACAAGGGAAACTGTTTGGATAATAATAATAATAATAATAATAATACATTCTATTTATTATGCGCCTTTCTGGACATTCAAGGTTTTTTTTTTGATTAGGCTTTTTAGCCTTTATTGGTCTCACACACAGTGACACACAGTGACACACGGGAGAAATTTGACTTCTGCATTTGACCCATCCTTTTCAGGACCAGTGAGCAGCCATCTTTTTCGGCACCCGGGGGGCAGTACCGTGAAGGGTCTTGCCCAAGGACCCACACTGGTTAGCTCATTGCCCGGGGGGGGTTTGAACCTACAACCTCCAGGGGGAAAGTCCATGACTTACCAGTTGAGCTAACCAGCCGGTAGGGGTTGCCTTACAACAAGTATAATATACATTATAGGCAGTTAAAAGCAACAGTTAAAATACAAAGAGTTAAAACAAACAGTAAAACATTTAAAAGGACAGTGCAGTTTTGGTTGAGGTGAAAAGGCCAGTTTGAACAGATGAAGTTTGGGAGTGTGTCAGTGGAGGTCAGGAGGGAGAGAGTTCCAGAGCTGCTCCCCATAGTGACCAGACGGGCAGAGGGGACAGAGAGCTGGAGAGAGGAGGAGGAGCAGGAGGAGGAGCAGGAGGAGGAGCAGGAGGAGGAGCAGGTGTGGAGATATGGAGGAGGTCAGCGAGATATGGAGGTGCGAGGTTGTGGAAGACTTTGAATGTGTGGAGCAGGATTTTGTCTTGAATGCGGTGTGTGATGGGGAGCCAGTGGAGCTGGAGAGAGGAGGGGGAGCAGGAGGAGGAGCAGGAGTAGGAGCAGGATTTTGTATTGAATGCGGTGTGTGATGGGGAGCTAGTGGAGCTGGAGAGAGGAGGAGGAGCAGGAGGAGGAGGAGCAGGAGCAGGAGGGTGTGTGATGGGGAGCCAGTGGAGCTGGAGAGAGGAGGAGGAGCAGGAGGAGGAGCAGGAGCAGGAGGGTGTGTGATGGGGAGCCAGTGGAGCTGGAGAGAGGAGGAGGAGCAGGAGGAGGAGCAGGAGGGTGTGTGATGGGGAGCCAGTGGAGCTGGAGAGAGGAGGAGGAGCAGGAGGAGGAGCAGGAGGAGGAGTAGGAGGGTGTGTGATGGGGAGCCAGTGGAGCTGGAGAGAGGAGGAGGAGCAGAAGGAGGAGCAGGAGGGTGTGTGATGGGGAGCCAGTGGAGCTGGAGAGAGGAGGAGCAGGAGCAGGAGGGTGTGTGATGGGGAGCCAGTGGAGCTGGAGAGAGGAGGAGGAGCAGGAGGAGGAGCAGGAGCAGGAGGGTGTGTGATGGGGAGCCAGTGGAGCTGGAGAGAGGAGGAGGAGCAGGAGGAGGAGCAGGAGCAGGAGGGTGTGTGATGGGGAGCCAGTGGAGCTGGAGAGAGGAGGAGGAGCAGGAGGAGGAGCAGGAGCAGGAGGGTGTGTGATGGGGAGCCAGTGGAGCTGGAGAGAGGAGGAGGAGCAGGAGGAGGAGCAGGAGGAGGAGTAGGAGGGTGTGTGATGGGGAGCCAGTGGAGCTGGAGAGAGGAGGAGGAGCAGGAGGAGGAGCAGGAGGAGGAGTAGGAGGGTGTGTGATGGGGAGCCAGTGGAGCTGGAGAGAGGAGGAGGAGCAGAAGGAGGAGCAGGAGGGTGTGTGATGGGGAGCCAGTGGAGCTGGAGAGAGGAGGAGGAGCAGGAGGAGGAGCAGGAGGAGGAGTAGGAGGGTGTGTGATGGGGAGCCAGTGGAGCTGGAGAGAGGAGGAGGAGCAGGAGCAGGAGGGTGTGTGATGGGGAGCCAGTGGAGCTGGAGAGAGGAGGAGGAGCAGGAGCAGGAGCAGGAGGGTGTGTGATGGGGAGCCAGTGGAGCTGGAGAGAGGAGGAGGAGCAGGAGGAGGAGCAGGAGGAGGAGTAGGAGGGTGTGTGATGGGGAGCCAGTGGAGCTGGAGAGAGGAGGAGGAGCAGGAGGAGGAGCAGGAGGAGGAGTAGGAGGGTGTGTGATGGGGAGCCAGTGGAGCTGGAGAGAGGAGGAGGAGCAGGAGGAGGAGCAGGAGCAGGAGGGTGTGTGATGGGGAGCCAGTGGAGCTGGAGAGAGGAGGAGGAGCAGGAGGAGGAGCAGGAGCAGGAGGGTGTGTGATGAGGAGCCAGTGGAGCTGTAGTAGGATGGGTGTGATGTGGTTGATGGAGGTGTATGTGTGATGATGCGAGCGGCTGAATTCTGAACAGACACAGTAGCTCACTCCTCAATATAATATAGAACAGAGAGTATCAAAAAATAGATGGAATAGCAAAAAGATAGCAATAGACAAATGAGGCATGATTATAAAAATAACAATTTTCTGTGGCCTTGTGTGAATGCTGCGGTCAAAACAGTGAGGTCATACACACATGTGGAATCAATCAACAAACCTGAGCAGGAATAATGGCAGCGTTATCTCTCAGTCACTATGGCCTGTGTACACTCGTAGGACACTGGTAGCCCCCATGGCAGAAGAAACATCAAGGCCCGTTGTGACGTGAGCCGCCTGTGGGAGGATTCTCCAGCTGAGGTCCTGACCAAACCGAAGCAGAAGATCCTGGAGATGGTCCCGGGCGCAGTAATGTGCTGCCCACTGCTCCTGATGACAGGATGGGTTAAATGCAGAGGACCAATTTCGTTGTACTTGTGACAATGACAATAAATAAATAAATAAATATATATAATATTCTATTCTATAATATTCTAAATAAAAATATTATGTAACATTATGGCTGCATGGTCCTTATTCTAACTGATATCGTATAAAGGATGGGAATTATGGGGTGGAAAGTAACTGGACAAAAATTCTGGACAAATTCACATCCATCATGGAGGACACTTCTCACCCTCTGGACTGTAGAGGAGCTGAGCAGCTCCTTCAGCAGCCGACTGAGGCACCCCCAGTGCAAGAAGGAGCGTTACCACAGATCCTTTATCCCCACTGACATCAGACTGTACAACTCCACTGTATTTATTTTTATTATTACTTACTTTATCCCATTCCTGCCTGCATGCACTTTTCTTTCTTATTTTTCAAACTGTCCTGGAGCTACTGTGGCAAGTAATTATAATTATAATAAATTTCTCCTGTGTGAGATCAATAAAGTCTTATCTTATCTGATCTGATCTTATCTTATATTCAGGTTACTACAGTAGTAATTGTATTTTTAGTACATTTTTCTTGTATTTGAGTAAAATAGTATGTCAGTGTAAATGGTCACATTTAAAACCAGACTGTACTGAGTCCAGTACAAGTCCTAATCGTCTCTGTCCATTGTACCTGTTCCCCTTTAAACCCACAAACTCACAGAGCAGAAGTGCACGGCTCCTGCAGCCATCCTGAGTCAGTGCTAGTGCAGCCTCTGCAGCTCAGGGAGGGACTTCTGGAGGTTCTGTCCACTTGTGTCGTGAGTCTGCAGGTGAAGTGAGACAGTTCAGTTGTGAATGTAATGCACTGTTTATATGTTTATAACATATTTATATTCTGTTTATATGAAGAGGTACAAAGAGCTCCTGTGAACCAGGTTCAGTCATGTAGAGCGTGTTGTATCTTATGGATGTGTATTTACTCTAGTGCAGTAGTAGTAGAAGTACAGTGCAGTAGTAGTAGAAGTACAGTGCAGTAGTAGTAGAAGTACAGTGCAGTAGTAGTAGAAGTACAGTGCAGTAGTAGTAGAAGTACAGTGCAGTAGTAGTAGAAGTACAGTGCTGTAGTAGTAGAAGTACTGTGCTGTGTATTTACTGTAGTGCAGTAGTAGTACAGTGCAGTAGTAGTAGAAGTACAGTGCTGTAGTAGTAGAAGTACTGTGCAGTAGTAGTAGTAGAAGTACAGTGCAGTAGTAGTAGAAGTACTGTGCAGTAGTAGTAGAAGTACAGTGCAGTAGTAGTAGAAGTACAGTGCAGTAGTAGTAGAAGTACAGTGCAGTAGTAGTAGAAGTACAGTGCAGTAGTAGTAGAAGTACAGTGCAGTAGTAGTAGAAGTACAGTGCAGTAGTAGTAGTAGTAGAAGTACAGTGCAGTAGTAGTAGAAGTACAGTGCAGTAGTAGTAGTAGTAGAAGTACAGTGCAGTAGTAGTAGAAGTACAGTGCAGTAGTAGTAGTAGTACAGTGCAGTAGTAGTAGAAGTACAGTGCAGTAGTAGTAGAAGTACTGTGCAGTAGAAGTACAGTGCAGTAGTAGTAGAAGTACTGTGCAGTAGTAGTAGAAGTACAGTGCAGTAGTAGTAGAAGTACAGTGCAGTAGTAGTAGAAGTACAGTGCAGTAGTAGTAAAAGTACACGTTATCACAGTGTGAAGAGGCCCGCGCGCGGGGGGCGTGGCAGCAGATAACAGTGACGTCAGTAAGTGGGAGGGCTGCTGTTAAAGCGCAGAACTCCGGCTCGTCCTTCCTCAGAGCCCTTCTCTTTCGGCTCCAGCTCTTCATCGTACCGGCGGTGTGTCCTCTCCTCTTCCTCTCCTCTTCATCATGGCAGCGGTCAGAACCCTCAGGAAACTGTGCCAACAGCACCAGCTGTGCCAACTGCACACGAGCGCGGCGAGGTGAGTGCGCGCACTGCGGCGACTCTCTGTGACTCTGAATGTGTGTCAGAGCGTCTCGAACGTGGACGTGAACCTTGTACCGGCTGCATTGTGTATTTATCGCGTGTATAACGCAGGACCGGTGCATTTGTGGGCGGGAAACACCGGGAAAAAGACGCACGAATGTCTCCGCCTGTGGTGGCGCGCCCCTAGCGGTTTGCCGGTATCACTGCAGCTTGGCTGGCTGATGAAATCGTGGAGGGTTTTTACAGAGGAGCAGGACCCAGGTCCCAGGGCCCGGGTCCCAGGGCCCGGGTCACAGGGCCCAGGGCCCAGGGCCCGGGTCTGAGCACAGGGCCAGGCTCTGTAACCACAGACCCTCATTCAGTGTGTGTGGAATATGTTTATCAGACTGTGACAGTGCAGTGGGTGTATTCAGCTCCCCCACTGTCAGGGACCATGTTGTTCAGTCTAAAATACTATGACTAAACATAACCCTGGTAATAAGCCTCTCATAAACTGTGTAGCCTCATGTAAAATCCAGCTGTAGCCCCAGAGGGGAACTGTCCTGGTGTAAATATTTTGATCTGCTTGCATTGTTTTTTTTGTTTTTTCCTCACAAACCCACTGCAGGCACAAACTGCTTTATTCTTCTGACATTAGATGTTCACTGGTTTCTGCATCCTGTGATATGCAACATATTGAGCACTTTTCTTTGCACCCTTCCAAATATAAGTTTTGGAATTGATATCCGCTATTGCAACGTGTGTTAATAAATGTACTAAGGAATATACTCAATACTGATTCTGATACCACAATGACACACTTTAATTTTCAACATTAAATTGTAGCACTTTGTTTTCTGTTCCCATGTGTCCTGTGTGTGTGTCCTCCCTCAGTGGTCCTGTAGGTTCCACAGAGTCCGTGGGTGTGTATCTGTGGACTGATCATTCTAAAGCTATTCAGGAAAGTTTCACTTCTGTCCTGTGAATTTTTAAAAATTGAAACCTGCTCAACTGAATATCTAGTTTCGATACTAGTTGTAGTATGGATTAGTATCTGATTTTCGATGCTTTTGACGACCCTAATATGTTGTCTAGCAAATGAAACCACAAATGATTGTAGATTTTAAAATGTGCTCTCCTCTTCCCTGACCACCACAGCACCAGCTCACTCCATGTGCTCCATAACACGTTTTTAGACCGGGCTCTCCGGTTTCTGCACCTCCAGCATTCTTCTCCTCATAAACTACAAAAATGTATCCTATATGACTTGGATTTTTTAGTCTTACTTTCAGTCGTTTTGTATTTGTTGTTACATTACTACTTATTTCATGAAAGAATCATTTTGCCAGTGAGGTAAGAAACCTTCAGTGGAAAGTATAATGTTCTATTCAGATCGATGTTCTAATGTTTCCTCATCACAAACACACCTGGAGTTGTGTTTTGTTTCACACATGTTTAACAGACAAACCCTGAAACGGAAAACACTCTGTTCCACCTTGTGATGTCATGTGGGAGTACAGGAAGTGCTCCAAGTATGATTACACTACACACACTGTCACTAGAATCATTTGGGTGATTTCTGCCTTGGAACTGCCCATTTTACTGAGGTAAAGGTCGCTGTTAAACCGAACACGACCGCTTCATGACATCATAAGGTGGAACAGAGCAAACATGTGTGAATGACAACATTATCACATGGCTTCAAGCTCACAGGGGTCCATTTTGTGGAAATGGGGTCGACTCCCTTTAAACCTGAACCTTACCGAGTCTAAACTCCAGAGTAATATTATTCTGAATTCAAGTCTTTTTAGACGTGGCTCGGTAAGAACTTTTTGCAGTTCCCTTCCACCAGGAGCTCACAGGTTCGTCTCGTGCCGAGTTGATTGAAAACGTGCAGGCTCCAATGTGACACCCATGTGTTTAATGGACTAATGCCTCACTCATGGGTGCTCCCGTGTGACACCCTGTGCATGACGCTCCAGCCGCTCCCTGGGCACCCAAGGGTCACAGTTCGAAATAAAGCATTTGTATGTGATGGTGCTGATGTCCGTACATTTTAGAATGGTGGAAAATGGGATCATTTGCCATAACATTTACAGTTTAAAGCAAAACATTATCTTTTTTAATGGCTAGCACTCACGCTTCACAGCAAGAAGGTTCCAGATTTGATCCCCGTGTGGCACGCTGGTATGGCCGTAAGATTCGGGTCGCCCTTTCTGTGTTTGCATGCTCTCCCCGTGTCTGGATGGGTTTCCCCCCTTTGTGTTACATTTTTTGTCTGAAAAGCGCTTTATAAATAATGTTTGATTGATTTAATGGTAACAACAACTAGCAAGCTAAGCATGCACTTCCTGATTCTTGGATAATGAAATGCTTTATTAGTAGATGCAGACAGCACACAGTGGTCTTAAAGTTTCTTCTGTAGTATCTGCACTGGGAGGGGGTCAGCTACAGGCCTGTTCTACTTTCCTCACTTGTGCTCTCACCCTGTTTCACACTAATGAAACTACCACTAATGCCTCAGTGGGTCAATTAGCAAATAAAAAGTGTTACATAATCACAGTTCCTCTGTGGTGTGGTTGGGGTGCTTACATAAGGTTAACATGCTCATTTGCATATGAACAAACAGAGGTGGCATCACAGCACTACACAGTACTACACAGTACTACACAATACTACACAGTACTACACAGTACTACACAGTACTACACAGTACTACACAGTACTACACAGTACTACACAGTACTACACAGTACTACACAGTACTACACAGTACTACACAGTACTACACAGTACTATACAATACTACACAGTACTACACAGTACTACACAGTACTATACAATACTACACAATACTACACAGTACTACACAGTACTATACAATACTACACAGTACTACACAGTACTACACAGTACTACACAACTGCCTCGAGTCAGGATCTTTGGCTTATGGGCGTGTGGACTGCAGAGGAACACTTAAATGATGGCTCATAATGGATCAGAAGCTGCTAACCCCGTAGTTTAGACCTCTACAAAAATATTCTGAAATGTCCCTGTCAGATGGCCTCCCTGTGTGTCAGATGCCCTCCCTGCACCTCCATGAGGAGACATTTACATAGAATACATTTTATTCTATGTAAATGTTGTTAGCCCTGTAGTTTAGATAAAAGAAGAAATTCAATTTGTCAACTGGACAAAGTTTGTTTGGTCGAAAACGTTTCTCAGCTCATCCAAGAGGCTTCGTCAGTTCTGGTTAGAGTGCTGGTTAGACACTGCTTATATCTCGCTGCAGGGAGGAGTTATATATATATACTATACTGCAGTTTTTCCAAAACTATCTCAACTATTTGGTTCTGTCTTTTGTTTCTCTGGCGTCTAGTTTAGCATACCTATTTGACTACACGACTGTTTTTCACACCTCTGGCCCTGACCTGGAGGTGTGAAAAACAGTCGTGTAGGGATGAATAGGTATGCTTATTGTTGAAATTCTAATCTACACTGTAAAAACCGTGATGTGGTCTGTTTGGGGTCCCTTTACTGAATGGTACTACCAGTCTGTAATTTGTCCTTGGCTCCTGTACAGTAAGCATTACGTGTATTACAGCAGCGGGTATACAGGGTAACGCTGGCACCCGGGCCCAAGTGTCTGTATCAGGTAGAAGAGCACTGGGCTAATTTTAGCGAGCACACTGCTCCATGTGTGAATTGCAGAGGGGTTACACTACAGTAAGCTGCAGAGGCCAGGGCAGCTCTGGACATTTGACTTCACTTGAATAAACAAATGGTTTGAAACAAACAAAGGCACAACAAGTTTGAGCAGGTTCAACTTGTTTGTGACAATAGAATTTGGATAAGTAACAGATTACACACAATGATAAAAGGAGAAGTTCAATTTGTCAACTGGACAAAGTTTGTTTTGTTGAAAACGTTTCGCCGCTCATCCGAGAGGCTTCGTCAGCTCTAATTAGAATACTGGTAAGACACTTGCTTATATCTTGCTGCAGCATTCTAATTAGAGCTGACGAAGTCTCTCGGATGAGCGGCGAAACATTTTCAACCAAACATACTTTGTCCAGTTGACAAATTGAACTTCTCCTTTTATCATGGATTCTACCTGGACGACTGAGGGACTTTTCACGCATTACACACAATGATTAAGTGCATCCCATCTACTGCAGGACAAAAGAACAAAACATTGCATCACCTGAGTCCCACAGCCTCTGAGAGCTCACCTTTTACATGTGACTTTACAGAAGCCCACTGTGGTGCTGGAGATTGTCTCTCACATTTCCCTGTGTGTTGTGTATTGTTTGTGTGTTGTGTATTGTTTTTAACATGTCCGTGTGTGTTGTACACAGACAAGAGGCTGTGGTGATCTCGGGGAGGAAGTTGGCGCGGCAGATTCGAGAGGAGGCACGGGTGGATGTGGAGAAGTGGGTGCTGGCGGGGAATAGGAGACCTCACCTCAGTGTGGTGCTGGTAGGGGACGACCCGGCCAGTCACTCCTACGTCCTCAACAAGACTCGGGCCGCTGCAGATGTCGGTGAGGAGAACTGCTCATGTTAGAAACATCTCACAGGCTTGTGTGGAGCATAGTGTAACTGTGCTGTGGTCCTCAGGTATCTCCAGTGAGACCATCCTAAAGCACTCATCCACCAGTGAGGAGGCCCTCCTGGACCTCATCGACAAACTCAACTCAGACCACCGTGTGGACGGGCTTCTGGTGCAGCTGCCTCTGCCTGGTACGGCCTCTGTGGTTCTGTGTCCTCTGCTCTGCTCTACAGGCTCCTCATGTATCATTATATAACTGTCTGTGCAGAGCACATTGACGAGCGCACCATCTGTAACGCTGTGGCACCCTCCAAGGACGTGGACGGCTTCCACGTGGTGAACGTGGGACGCATGTGTCTAGACCAATCCACCATGCTGCCCGCCACCCCCTGGGGCGTGTGGGAGATCATCAAGCGCACAGGTAGCACTTGCTTCTCCTCTTCCTCTGTCTGTCTGTCCCACTGTCCCACTGTCCCACTGTCTCACTGTCTCACTGTCTCACTGTCTCACTGTCCCACTGTCCTACTGTCCCACTGTCTCACTGTCTCACTGTCTCACTGTCTCACTGTCTCACTGTCCCACTGTCCCACTGTCCCACTGTCCCACTGTCCCACTGTCCCCTCTTCTGACGTGTGTGTGTGTGTGTACAGGGATCCCCACCCTGGGGAAGAATGTGGTGGTGGCTGGTCGCTCAAAGAACGTGGGCATGCCCATTGCCATGCTGCTGCACACAGATGGGCGCCACGAGAGGCCTGGAGGTGAGCAGACACTGCCCTCACACTGTGAATATGGGCACAAGACTGTGGAGGGGTGAAAGAAGCTCCATGGACTTAATCAACAGTATTAAACTACATTATAACAGTAACAGCCATACTTTCATGGTGGTTTCAGTTGAACAGGGGGTCCTGGTGGGGGTCCTGGTGGGGGTCCTGGTGGTTGTCCTGGTGGGGGTCCTGGTGGGGGTCCTGGTGGGGGTCCTGGTGGGGGTCCTGGTGGTTGTCCTGGTGGTTGTCCTGGTTGGTAACCATGTCATTGTTATGTAGGGAAGGCTGTCATACAGTGCCCTCCCCTGCACATGTAGAACAGCTTGAGGGCACGTGAGCATGGACACATGTCCAGAGGAGGTAGTATTTGTAAACTAGCTTGCCGTGTTTCCCTGTCGCCTAGTTTACATGTGAGCTCTGAGCCAGTTGCAACTCACAAAGAGAGCAGGAAGTACAGCAGGGCCAATGAGACGTGGAGAATGCCCTTTCAGAGCACTGAATGAGACACCATCTATCTGCCACCACCTCTAAAGGAGCAGAGGGCCGTGGGGCCAGCTCCTCATCACTATTCAGTCCACAGCACAGTGCAGACCCAAACACCAGACACACAACAGGTTTTCTGCTATGATGACCCAGACAGATCAGAAACATGGGACTGTTTTGTATTTGAAATCCTAAATGAATTGAATATGTATACATGTGTGTACAGGTGATGCCACAGTGACCATCTCACACCGGTACACGCCCAAAGAGCAGCTCCGACAGCACACCAAAATCGCAGACATCATTGTGGCCGCAGCAGGTCTGAACAAACTCTGAGACTTTACGTGGCTTGAAATGTCTTCACTTCACTAATGAAATGCTGGTTCTCTTAGGAATTCCCAACCTGATCACTGTAGATATGATCAAAGAAGGAGCTGCTGTCATCGATGTGGGAATAAACCGGATACAGGACCCAGTGACCGGCAAGAGCCGGCTGGTGGGAGATGTGGACTTTGAAGGTACAGCATTTATCTGGGTCCAAAGAGGGTCTACATGGGGTGAACATATATGAATGTCTGATTAGAGTTGGAGTGAGCCATCTACTGCACACTGCAAATACTGTAGAACATGGTTTAATTTCCATAACTGTTGAAGAGAAAAGTGAACATGGCCAAAGGGGTAGAACGCCACTATACACCACGTGTGTTTATTATGTAACACTCCCAAAAGCTCGTGGAGGGGGGGCGGTCTCCACAGGATTGGTTGAGCTGTTGCATGTGTGATTAATAATAAAGTATTTATAATAATCATGGGCTGTGGTAACTTGTTAATAGTGTCCCTGATTTAAAAGAACAGTTGTGTGTGTTTAACAAAGCCTTCTTTGTGACACACACTCCTCCACTGTTGTGATGCTAAAGGGCTAAATGTGCGACATCTGTATGTGTGTTAGTTTGAGCTTAAAGTCATGTCAGAGTGTGACTGCTCCTCCCCAGCCTGACTCTACGCCCTTGTCCTTCTTCAGGTGTGCGACAGAAGGCAGGCTTCATCACGCCCGTGCCTGGAGGTGTGGGGCCCATGACTGTGGCCATGCTCATGATGAACACGGTGAAAGCGGCTAAGAACGGCCTGCTCTGCCCCCCCGAGAGGCTGCGCATGGCTGCTGCATCCTGATGGGCCGTGGGTGCAGCTCCACTGACATTCCGCCCCCTCCTGCCCCCCCACACACAGTTTATCGGAGAGCTTCCTGGAACTCCTTTGCACACGGATGGGGAGACACACGATGTCACTTCAGTCAAGTGTTACTGACTAAGCAGCTGAAGTTTTACTCTACGCCATTATTTATCCTTTTCAAAAACGTCTGTGGAATGAATGACACACAGAGTTTTAAGAGTTATTTATTACTGCAGTATTTAAGCGAGAGAAGTACAGTTTGACAGTACTAGATGCCTGTTGCTGTTTTTTTCATTTTTTCTTTCACAGGTGGTTTAGCCTTAGTAACAAAGGGCTACCAGAATCAGGTCTGAAGATATGTAATAGAATATCAGCTTTAAGAATTCACAATTGCCTTTGTAAAGACTTTGAATAAATGTTACAGTATCTTCTCACACTGGTGTCTGTGTGTATTCTGTCAATCTCTTCCAAGAAAAATGAAAAAACAGTAATGTCATTAATAAATCCTACTACTCACTTAACAGTAATTTATGTATAAGAAGTATAAACATTATAGAAGACAAGTTAGGTATAAAATTCTACTGTCCAATATGTATTACATGAAGAATACAATACACAAACAACAAAAACAAAAGTCAATTCATTCAAGCTGAAGCATAGATTTCATTTTAGTTGAAGGATTTTTAGAATTTCTTTTTGATTTATTTGTGACAAAAATAGCTAACTGTACGTTCTTTTACTTGAAAGCATAAAATAACAGTAATCTAAATAACTAAATACAAAACAATAACCAAAAGGAAAAAAAAAAACAAGGACATTTTATCACTGCCCATGGAACGACACAGACGCTTAATTGTTCCACCCGGACTAAATTCCCAGACGGATCCAAACAAAAGCAGGAGCGGAAGCAGTTCTGTCCTGTTTTTGTCCTGTTTTTGTCCTGTTTTTCTTCTGTATTTCTCCTGTTTTTCTCCTGTTTTTGTGCTGTTTTTGTGTGGGATCGCGGTGTTTTCGTACACGTGCTGGTTGTAAGTGCTCGGGAAGTGATGGATCGCAGCAGGTCTCGGGACAGAGTTAGAAGAGAGCAGAACCAGACCCGTAAGAAGAAGCGGGGACGGTCTTCGTCCTCCTCCTCGTCCTCCAGCAGCAGGAGCAGGAGCAGGAGGAGCAGGAGCAGCAGGAGCAGCGCCCGGAGACACAAGTCCAAAGGTGGGTGACCCCGAGAGCCATGGTGTTGGTTTAGTCCCCGTTATTCCTGATCCGGGCACAGAGTAGACCTGATGCAGTCCTCTGGCTTCCTCAAAGGACCGATATTATCCTCACTATTTCTGATCTGTGTTCTAATGTTTCCCCATTCACACCTGGAGTTATGTTTTGTTTCATTCACACATGTTTAACAAACAAACCCTGCAGGGTTAGCCTGTGTTCTTGTATCAAACTGAAAACAGAGTGGTCATACAGAGTGGTCATACAGGAAGCTCTCCCCTGTGTTTTTAAACTCCATATACCCCTTCACTAGAATTATTTTTGATCATTTCAGATGTGGATTTGGATAACTTTGAATTTACAGCTATCGTTTTAACCTCATTGAAAGTGCTTCACTCCTCGGTGCACCAGCAGATTTAGACTTTATATTGCGTGTTTATTGTGTGTAGTACTACACTGTGTGTAGTATAGATATACTACACACAGTGTAGTATAGATATACTACACACAGTGTAGTACTACACACAGTGTAGTATAGATATACTACACACAGTGTAGTATAGATATACTACACACAGTGTAGTATAGATATACTACACACAGTGTAGTACTACACACAGTGTAGTATAGATGGTGCTGATCTCTGGGAGAGTCCTCCCAGTGATTTCGTTGCTGTTTTCACTCCTCACTGGAGAGCTGCAGGTCGGCCTTAGTGCAGCTGGAGAACCACACTAAAGGTCCATATATCAGAACACTACTGCTGGCACAGATGTAGAAGTTCACCATCAGTGGTTTGGGGGTATTACGGCATTGCTGGGCCTTCCTCACAGCTGTGGCAGTCCATTTTTGCTTAAGTCCACTATAATCTTGCTCGTCTTGATGTTCAGGACAACATGACACTACTGTAAAGTGACTATGGTGGATGTACATGTAGATGAGGTGTGAATAGAGGTGTGAAAGGTCCACATTTACGCATATCATTACTGGCACTCATTTACCGCTAAGGCTAATAGCAGTAGTTTTTTGTTTACTGGAAGAATGTCATGCAAAAATGCTATTAGGCCAACCTACTGTCTCTATATATGACTGTAAAGAGGCCAAATAACAGTAAAATGTAGCCTAAACAACCCCAACTTAAAATATAATAGTCAAACCTAAGTTTTATAATCAGTTGAAGATTCACTGTGAATTTTAATGTCACTAAATATATTGGTTATCACCACCTTCACAGCCTGTTATATCATTTCTGTTCCAAAAAATCCATATCGGTCAGGCCCTACTATGTGCTCTTATACTTAAGATCATTCTGAAGCGATTCAGGAAAGGTTCACTTCTGTCCTTTCCATGACTTTTTTCGCTCCCTGTTCAGATGACTATCTGATTCTTTTGATAACACTACACTGTGATAAGACTTCCTTGGCTGGCTCAGAAGTTCTTATGAAAGAGCTTTGGACCACCTCCAAACCACTCGCAGATTGTGCTAATGCCTCCAGGAGGCCATATGTCAGCAAAAGAACTGATATGCTACTTCTTTTATTCCCTCTGTTATCAAACTTGTGCATGAAGTCCTCCAGCTCCCTGACGCACTCACATCTGAATGTACGGTGATGGAATAATTATATATTATTAACTTTTGTGATTCTTTAATCTTTAGAAATGAAGTTTCAAATGTGTGCGTGACTTGTGATCATATGTTTTGAGTTGCAGAAAGGCCAGATATCTGAGGGGAGACGTAAGCAGACAGCTCGGCTCCTCCAGTATCTAAGTCCCAGGGACATTGTCCCTGTGAAAGATGTCATATCTGGGAATTATCTTATAAGTGTGTTGGGTGTTATGATTATGTTTTGGTTTTAATGATTATGTTTTGTTGGCTGTCCTGCCACATGTTCCCCCACCCCTTATGGGCAGGACAGACCACGTGTAAACTAGGGATGTGAAAAACTGAATAAATAGCAAGCTGGGGGCACGGAGAACCAGGACGCTCAGAGCAAAATATGGGCCGAGAGCAACGTTGTAACCTGGCCGTATTTCTCTGACTGTTCTCCACTTGCAAGTGAAAAAACCTAATCTCTCTTGTCTTCCTTTCCTGTGTACAGAATATGTTGGGTTTTTACCAGCACCTATCAAATGGTCCTTCGTAAGCCGGATCCCAAGACACCTAAAGACTCCAGGAGGTGTCTGAGATTCGGGAAAGACAGTGGCCACTGCATCTGAAACCTTACCGGCCGACTCTCAACCATCGCTTGGAGTCTGAGGGTTGACGGGATACCGAAGGAGGAAGACAACCAGACTAAAAGAACTGAGTGAGTACGTCTAAGTTTAAAACGTGTGTGACTGAGGGTCATAGCGCGTAGAAAACCCTAACAATCCTAGGCTCTATTAGGTAAAATGTGGACTAGTGTCCCTCTATCGGGTGGCGGGAGAGTCACTGGCAGGTAGTAAAACACTGGGTGGAGTAGTATCCTTCTAACGGGTGACAGGTTAGTCACATACAGTTAGTAAATTACTGAAGGAAGCGGTTTCCCTTTATCGGGTAACAGGTTAGTTACTGGCTAGATAATAAAAGACCGTGAAAATCGTACTCAAAGGAATAAAAGTTCTGTGTGAAAGTGTGTATGACTGGAATTACAGGCCGTTAACACTGTAATTCATATAAACTGTTCAGAATAATACAGTAACGTATTGTAGATGCAAAGGCAAGATTTTTCCACCTGCTCATTGCACAGTGACAGGTTGAAGTGAAAAAATACTACAATACTGATTATTACTGTCTGAACAAAAACACATCCCAACCTGTAGGCTCCCCTTTGGACAAATGGTTGGACCAAATTGACCAAAAAAATGGGAAACAAACAGACAAAACTTCAGAGTAAGGATTATAAAATTGTTGCGCAACAAAATAAAGACAAAATAAAATACCTGAAATTATGGACAACAAAATATAATTTTAAAGGGAAGTTAAACACTGTAGAGATAATACAGTTAAGAGAAAAGATCTATGCAGATTATTATGCAGACTATTAGAGTAAAAAATATTTACAATAGTTACTTGAGCTGAGGAATTTAGGCCCCTAGAAACATCAGATTCAGATTCTCAAATGGTAATGCTTCTGGAGTTGTTTACCATATGGAATAAGACCACCCAGACACAAGCAGAACACGCAAACTCCACATACAGGACTACCTTCATACATACTCCCTACAACTGTACAACAGCTCACCTTTTGGCCGCACCGGGCTCACCTTTTGGCCGTATCCAGGGCGCGTGTTTGCACTCCGCCTCCGCCTGGCAAATCTATTATACGTCTAATTCTGCTTTTCATATTATCATATTATATCAAAGATCCTCCTGGGACCCGAAGAAAAAGAGTTTTTTTTTATTTTTTAGTTTTTTTTTGCATTGATCTGGTTTGGACCTGATTTAGATCTCTTTTAGTCCTAGTTTAGACCTGGTTCAGTTCTGGTTTAGTCCTAGTTTATTTATCATAGTGCAGCCACAAACTAGAGTGTATCTCAAAAGACTCAAATGTACAGACTGGATAACTACAAGACCAACAGCTGAGACAGGATGTCACAAGTGGACTAGACAAGCATTATTTTGGCCAATACATGTCATTTCCAGTACAAAAAGCAGCGCCATCTGTAGGATGGAGCATGATACAAGATCTACAAGCAGTAAACCAAGCAGTGATTCAGAGAGCTCCATGTGTTCCTGATCCACATACACTTCTAAATTCATTACAACCAAATTCACAATACTTTACAGTTATAGACATTTCAAATGCTTTCTTTTCAATTCCAATTCGTGAAGATAGCCAGTTTTTATTCGCATATATTTACCTATAACAATAGAAGATATACTTATGCCAGATTACCACAAGGTTACGGTGAATCTCCTACAATATACTCACAGGCTATGAGTTCGAATTTGTCTAAATTCACACCTCCAGGAGGAAGTCAAATCTTACTTTACGTGGATGATGTTTAGATTTCATCGCCAGATAAGGAAACAGGCCACAAGGATACAATAGCGTTATTAAAATATCTAGCAGAACACGGACATAAAGCAAGTAAAAATAAAGTACAATTTTGTAAACAAGAAGTCAAATATTTAGGATATTCTCTCAGTCATGGAGGCAGAGCAGTTACTAATGATAGAAAAGCAGCTATCCTGAATGCACCAAAACCAGAAACCAAAAAAAAAACAAATGATGTCTTTTTTAGGATTAACAAATTACTGCAGACAATGGATTCCATGTTATGCAGAATTAACACATCCATTAAGTCAACTAATATAAGATAAGATAAGATAAGATAAGCCTTTATTGATCTCACACAGGAGAAATTTACTCGCCACAGTAGCTCCAGGACATTTGGACAAGAGGGAAAAAGTGCATGCAGGCAGGGAGGGGATAAAGTAAGTAATAAATAATACAGATAGTAATACGTAATAATAATAATAATGGAAAATAATAATAATGATAATAAATGATAATAATATGAGACTCCAATATGATAATATATGAAACTCCAATAGCAATGAAAGATAAATTAAAATAGATGCAGGAAGCAGAAAAGGCATTCTGTGATCTAAAACAAACTTTAGTCTCAAGTGTAAGTCTAGCCTTACCGGATTATTCAAAACCCTTTGTGCAAATGGTAGATTGTAAAGTCATAATGACTTCAGTAATCACACAACTGCATGGAACCAAACTAAGACCTATAGCCTACTATTCAACTAAACTTGACAGTGTAGTAAAAGCAGCACCTGTAGCAGTAGAAGCTTCAGCAACATTAGTGTTATTTCACCCATTAACACTCAAAGTACCACACGCTGTAGCAGTATTACTATTACAGAGCAACCACTCATTTTTATCACCAGCAAGACATCTTTCATGTATGACAAATTTATATTCACAACCACATTTAACCATAGAAAGATGTACATTATTAAATCCAGCCACTTTAATGCCGACTGAGGATGACGGAATCCCACATAATTGTAAAGAATTAGTAGAACAATCAACAAAATGTAGAGAAGATTTATTAGATACTCCAATTGAAGGAGCAGAAATTGTATTTGTAGAACTAAAAAAGACAATTATGGAAAAACACAGACAGGGTATGCAGTAACAACAGTAAATAAAGTATTAAAAGCAAATAAATTACCTCCAAATTATTCAGCACAGGCAGCAGAATTAGTAGCACTAACAGAAGCATGCAAATTATTTAAAGGCAAGAACGTAACAATATATACAGATAGTCAATATGCATATGCGACAACTCACGTATTTGCACAATATTGGAAAAATAGAGGAATGAAGACTTCTACAGGAAAACCAGTAACTCATGCTGAATTATTAACAGAATTAATAAAAGCAGTACAATTACCAAATAAAATAGCTATTTGTAAATGTGTAGTACACAAATCAGGAACAGATGAAGTAACAAGAGGAAATGCAATGGCAGATAAAACAGCTAAAGACGCAGCAGAATACAAAATAAATACATATTCTATCATGGAAGGGACCCAACTAAAAAAAAAACCTACAAGACATGCAAGAACAAAGCCCTAAAACTGAAATAAACTTATGGAAAAGAAAAGGAGCACAAATAAAAAAACGACATATATATGTGACCAGAAAATAAACCAATACTACCACAGAATTTATATAGATACGCAGCAATATTGAGCCATGGTAAATCACATGTCTCAACAGGAGGGATGGTATCTATGATAAATACGCAGTATACAACCTATGGATTTAATAACTACTCAAAAAATTTTTTGTAGAAGATGCCTAATATGTGCAAAACATAATCCACAAGGAAATCTTAGACCAATTAGAGGTAAATTTCTAGAACCACAATACCCATTTCAAGAAATACAGATGGATTTTATTCACTTAAATCAAAGTGAAGGGAAATATTGTTTAGTAATCATAGATGTGTTTTCAAAATGGACAGAGATATTTCCAACTAGACATCCAGATGCATTAACAGTAGCAAAAGCGTTATGCAAAGAAATTATACCTAGATATGGATTAGTGGAAGTGACCCGATCGGATAATGCTAAACATTTTGTTAATGAAACCATAGAATTGATAGGAAAGAAATTTGATATAAAACTAAAAAACTTGTGTTCATATCACCCACAGTCAGCAGGACTAGTAGAGAGAAGAAATGGTACTATAAAAACCAGACTTAAAAAATGTATGGAAGAAACTAAAAGACCATGGACTAAATGTTTAGATTTGGTCAAGTTAGAATTAAATACTACAGCTATACAAGGGCTAACTCCATTTGAGATATTGTTTGGTAGACCATATAAAATACCACAATTTAAACAAATATGGGAAGATGGGGAAGATATGGACTTAGCTTCACACATGAGAAAAATGTTTGAAAAGCAAAATAACAAAAATACTGAAGTAGAACAATCCTGTTCTCAACAGGAAGAAGAGTTAGTGGAACCAGGGGACTGGATCTTGGTGAAAAGCATTAAGAAAAAACACTGGTATTCACCTAAGTGGGAAGGTCCTTATCAAGTATTGTTAACAACCCCAACAGCACTAAAAATAGCTGAGAGAGCAACTTGGATTCATCAGAGTCATTGCAAAAAGGTTATAAACTACAAAGATGCAGATAAATCACAGGAATAGAATACCAAAATGGCTAAAGACAGCTATAATGTGTTGGATATTGTTGACATTCTTTGTAATGACATTCCTACTAGTATGGTATCAGATAAAAAAAATGGGCTAGAAGACTTAAGATAGAAGTGATTAAAGTGAATGGCAAATTAACTTTAGTAATGTTCTTTAACACAACAGCAGAACCATTAGAAGAAGGAATAGAATCAGGAGGTCATGGTCTTAAAGTACCATGTTATACCTTATTGTTATGTATTCATAAATCAGGAGTAGACCCATGCACAAAGTTTTTATATGTTCTAACATAACACAGGCTGACTCGACAGAACTGCCTCAGCAGAAGGAAAGTCTAGTGATAGGACCACGAACTTTCACTAGTACAAAGATTAGAATAAATAGCAACAACAACGAGCAAAAAACAGATGATTGGTTTCTAATAGCTACAGGAATATCAGGACTCAGCAACAACTGGTTGTTAATGGCGGAACAAGCAGCTAATTCATCACTATCAGACTGCTTAGTATGTTTGGGATCTAGACCAGTTCTGAAAGTAGTCCCTGCACCCATTAACGAGACATGTATAATACCTATAATGACTCACACCAATCCACCAAACTGTTCTGACTTAGATAAAACTTTTCCAGTCACCCAACCTGTAAAGATTAAACCTAAAGTAGCACTTCAAAATTTCACGTGTGTAAATTTCAATGGAACAAAAAAACATCTTAGGGAGAATCCAGCAGGAATTTTGTGAAACTAGCATTAGTGGAGGTGACAACATGAAAGTAATATCCAGATCAGACGTGTGGTGGTGGTGCGGTGAAGACAAGGTCTATGACAAAATACTGTCCAATACTTCAGCTCGTTGTGCTTTGATTACAATGATTATGCCAGTGATAGTCCAACCAATGACTGCAGAAGAAATAAGTGCACATTACCAACTTGTGCTTCCAGGACATTTAAATAGAAGGAAGCGAACTAGCCACACCCCGTGATTAGAAGACCTACTTTGACGCTGTGGGCGTCCCTAGGGGGCGTGCCTGACGAATATAAATTAGCAAATCAAATATATCACTCAAGACCCTTTAAAAAACTGCTGCTAAGGACGACTGTTGCACTGATGCACATTTATTTTATCTTAACTCCAATGCACATTCTATTGCACATTTTTGATGCACACTGCACACTTTGGAAATCTGTATATAGGTGTTTATTTATTATGTTGCACTGTTTTAAGATTTTAGATCTTAGACTTTAGTTTAACTTTAGATCTCTGTCTTAGATAGTTTTTGTTGTGTTTTGTCTTCATATTGTATTTTGTACACTGTCTTTTTGCATGGGGGCTCGTCTGTACCTGGCCAGAGAGAAACGAAATTTCACTGTATGTTGAACACATATGGCAGAATTGACAATACAAGCTAACTTTGATCTTTTGAAATAGCAGCAGGATTTGAAAATACACCAGTTATAGCTGCATTCCTTCCAATTACGCCTAACAAAAATGAAGACAGAATCAACTACATCCACTATAACGTCCAGAAACTTGGCAACTACACCGAAACTGCACTATCTGCTGTACACGACCAACTTAAAGCTACCTCACTCATGGCCTTCCAGAATCGCATAGTGCTCGACATGTTACTAACCGAGAAAGGAGGAGTGTGTGCAATCTTTGGGGATGTGTGTTGTGCGTTTGTCCCGAATAACACCGCTCCCGAAGGTAAACTCACTAAGGCCTTGGATGGCCTAAGAGCTATGAACAAGCGAATGAAGGACCAATCGGGGGTAGATACTTCCATGTGGGATGGCTGGCTGGATGTATTTGGAAAATACAAAGCCCTGGTAACATCAGTCCTAATGTCAGTAGCAGTATTTGCAGCAATTTTGACCTTATGTGGGTGTTGTTGTATTCCATGTCTAAGAGCATTAATTAATAGACTAATTACAACTGCCATCTCACCCTTAACACAAGACAAGGAAGTGATGATGCATTTGCTGGCAGGTTATGATGGCACTCTATTGACACCCATTGACGAAGAAACAGATTTACAAAATGAATTGACTGACTTATTCCAAGAAATTGCGAATTGAGTGTACAATAACAATGAACGGGTAACTGAAAATCTGCAAAGAAGAGGTTACACGTGATACAACAAAAATTAATAAACAGGAGGGAAATGATGGAATAATTATATATTATTAACTTTTGTGATTCTTTAATCTTTAGAAATGAAGTTTCAAATGTGTGCGTGACTTGTGATCATATGTTTTGAGTTGCAGAAAGGCCAGATATCTGAGGGGAGACGTAAGCAGACAGCTCGGCTCCTCCAGTATCTAAGTCCCAGGGACATTGTCCCTGTGAAAGATGTCATATCTGGGAATTATCTTATAAGTGTGTTGGGTGTTATGATTATGTTTTGGTTTTAATGATTATGTTTTGTCGGCTGTCCTGCCACATGTTCCCCCACCCCTTATGGGCAGGACAGACCACGTGTAAACTAGGGATGTGAAAAACTGAATAAATAGCAAGCTGGGGGCACGGAGAACCAGGACGCTCAGAGCAAAATATGGGCCGAGAGCAACGTTGTAACCTGGCCGTATTTCTCTGACTGTTCTCCACTTGCAAGTGAAAAAACCTAATCTCTCTTGTCTTCCTTTCCTGTGTACAGAATATGTTGGGTTTTTACCAGCACCTATCATACGGGATTGTGCTTGTACGGTTTTTCCGTTACATTTATTTGAGTAACTTTTTTTGGAGACAGCAGCTCAGTTTGTAGAGTATTTGTCCAAAGGTTGGCGGTTCGAATTCCACTCACGTGTTAGCAGTAGAGATGCAACGATACAGTTTTCCCACAATTCCATACACGGGTCACAATATCGATTTTGAGTTTGAGTCATTGATTTGCAGCTCAAATGAAACCCAGAGCGTGTGAAAATAAGAACAGCGCTTTCTCAGGCTCATCCCACACGGCCCTCCACAGTCTGTGCTCTAACACACTTAACACTGCACTCTTCTGGACACTACAACTGTGTTATTTTACATAGAAATGCCTCAGCGCACTGTTTTCTGACTGAAACTTATTAGAGAAAAAGACTGTGTATATCACGAGTCGTGTGTGTATATGAAAGTGTACAGTAGTTGTAGTGTGATGTGTGTAATGTTTCATTAACATCATAGCGTCATTTTATTCTCATTAGCAGAAAAAAATAATGTTTTTTTTGTGTGTCTTGAAAGTATCAAAATCAAATCGATATCGTGACCCATGTATCGTTGTATCGTTGCAGAGATGATTGAACAAATTGTTCTGTTTTTCCTGAGGGCTGTAAAACTTTTAACAATTATGTTGTTTCTGAGTAAACAGAATGTTTCAGCCGGAAGACTTTATGAAACTGTTTCCTCAGAAACATAATAATCGTTACGTTTTACAGATCTACCCTCTGGTTTCATTTCTGAGCTGGTACATGGTGCCACACTCCACTCATACGTCTTTCTCTCCTCAGACAAAAAAGAACGGAGAAAGAAGCAAAGGAGAAGTTCTTCCTCCTCCTCATCCTCCTCTTCCTCCTCCAGCTCCTCTTCTTCATCCAGCCCAGACGAGAGGAAGAAGAAGAAGAAACACAAGCAAGGCAAACGGAAGAAAAAAAAGGACAAGAAAAAGAATAAGAGCAAAGTGAAAAAGGAGAAGAAAAAGAAGGACAAGAAGAGGAAGAGTGACCCCTCCCTTCTAGTCAGCGGCCCCTCCCCTCCTGCCTGTGGCCCTGCCCTTATGGTCAGTGGCCCCTCTCCTCTGGTCAGTGGGCCCCAGGCTGAAGCCTCGTCCCTGGAGGTGTGGCAGAGCGAAGACTCTGCACAGGATTTTGGACCAGGTTAGATTTGTTGTTTTTTTTTGACATTCACAAATTTGAACTTAAAGTCGGACTAAACTCCTAAACCACAAGGACATATTTAAAGAGCTGCTGCACTGGATGGTGAGAGTGAGGGGGATGGGCATCTCTATTCGTCTGACCCAAACTGCACAAAAAAATACTATGAAACAGTGTTTATATAAAGAATTCAATAATAATTCATAGCATTTATATAGCGTCTGTAGCCACAGCTGCCCTGGGGCAGACTGATGGATGTGAGGCTGCCAATCTGCGCCATCGGCCCCTCCGACCACCTCCAACACTCACGCACACTCCACTTACTCCACTTTCATACTAAAGATCGATTCATCTTATAAATCTTGAATTTGATACTAAGAATAGACAATAGAATGTGATTTTCCACATTAAATGGAAATACTTTCTTTTCTATTCCCATGTGTCCTTATGTGTGTGTGCTCCCTCAGTGCTCCTGTAGTCCCTCAGTGCTCCTGTAGGTCCCTCAGTGGTCCTGTAGTCCCTCAGTGGTCCTGTAGGTTCCTCAGTGCTCCTGTAGTCCCTCAGTGCTCCTGTAGGTTCCACAGTGCTCCTGTAGGTCCCTCAGTGGTCCTGTAGGTCCCTCAGTGCTCCTGTAGTCCCTCAGTGGTCCTGTAGGTTCCTCAGTGGGCCTGTAGGTCCCTCAGTGGTCCTGTAGGTCCCTCAGTGCTCCTGTAGTCCCTCAGTGGTCCTGTAGGTTCCTCAGTGCTCCTGTAGGTTCCTCAGTGCTCCTGTAGGTCCCTCAGTGGTCCTGTAGGTCCCTCAGTGGTCCTGTAGTCCCTCAGTGGTCCTGTAGGTTCCTCAGTGCTCCTGTAGTCCCTCAGTGCTCCTGTAGGTTCCTCAGTGGTCCTGTAGGTTCCTCAGTGGTCCTGTAGGTTCCTCAGTGGTCCTGTAGGTTCCTCAGTGGTCCTGTAGGTTCCTCAGTGGTCCTGTAGGTTCCTCAGTGGTCCTGTAGGTTCCTCAGTGGTCCTGTAGTCCCTCAGTGCTTCTGTAGGTTCCACAGTGGTCCTGTAGGTTCCTCAGTGGTCCTGTAGGTCCCTCAGTGGTCCTGTAGGTCCCTCAGTGGTCCTGTAGGTCCCTCAGTGGTCCTGTAGGTCCCTCAGTGGTCCTGTAGGTCCCTCAGTGGTCCTGTAGGTTCCTCAGTGGTCCTGTAGGTCCCTCAGTGGTCCTGTAGTCCCTCAGTGGTGTGGACTCGTCTGTGTGCTCTGATACTTGTTCTGATCCAGCTCCAGATCGTTCTGAAGACGTTCAGGAAAGGTTCTGCTCTGTCCTGTCAATGAGACTTTTTTAGTACCGATACCTGCTCAAATGAGGATCTAGTTTTGATACTAGTTTTAGTATCTGATTTTTGATACTTTTAACAGCCATAATCCATCCATCCATCCATTTTCTTCCGCTTATCCGGGGCCGGGTCGCGGGGGCAACAGTCTAAGCAGGGACCTCCAGACTTCCTTCACCCCGGACACTTCCTCCAGCTCCTCCGGGGGGACCCCAAGGTGTTCCCAGGCCAGCCGGGAGACATAGTCCCTCCAGCGGGTCCTGGGTCTTCCCTGGGGCCTCCTCCCGGTGGGACATGCCCGGAACACCTCCTGAGGAAGGCGTCCAGGAGGCATCCGGAACAGATGCCCGAGCCACCTCAGCTGCTCCTCTCCACGTGGAGAAGCAGCGGCTCTACTCCGAGCTCCTCCCGTGTGACCAAGCTCCTCACCCTATCTCTAAGGGTGTGCCCAGCCACTCTGCGGAGGAAACTCATTTCGGCCGCTTGTATCCGCGATCTCGTCCTTTCGGTCATTACCCAGAGCTCATGACCATAGGTGAGGGGAGGAACGTAGACTGACCGGTAAATTGAGAGCTTCGCCTTTTGGCTCAGCTCCCTCTTCACCACAATGGTCCGGTACAACGACCGCATCACTGCCGACGCTGCACCGATCCACCTGTCAATCTCACGCTCCATCCTCCCCTCACTCGTGAACAAGACCCCGAGATACTTGAACTTCTCCACCTGAGGCAAGGACTCCCCACCCACCCAGAGAGGGCAAGCCACCTTTTTCCGGTCGAGAACCATGGCCTCGGATTTGGAGGAGCTGATTTTCATCCCAGCTGCTTCACACTCGGCTGCAAACCGCCCCAGTGCACATTGGAGGTCCCGGTTTGATGAAGCCATCAGGACAACATCATCCGCAAACAGCCATAATTTGCCCTTTTAAATATAAATACAATGAACTCACTCACTTCTCCATTCTGCTGTTGTTCCATAGAAATCCTCCTAAAATAAAATAAATAAATAAACTCGTGAGGCCTGCTGACTGGAGCCAGTGTTCAGACTGTGATCTGTTTTTGGGCAGTGTCATGTTTGAAATATCTGCCTCTTTTATGGTTCACTTTTGGCTGTGAGCGTGTGGCAGAGCGGCCCTGAGCCTGGAGCTGTGCCGGGGATCCTGCCGGGGAGTCTTCCAAACACTTTGTATTGACATAAACAAATGTACCAGATACTGTCTAAGATTTTGACCTTGTTTATTCCCAAAGAGTGGAGGATCTTGGATGAGATTTCCGGGTCTGATTTCAAAGTGTGCCAATGGTTTTTGCCTCTTTTTGAATAAGTCTGTCCGGGACGTGTGAAGAGCCGTTCAGAAGCATCTTGAGGTGATGATGCTTATGAAAAACCTGACATATAAACTACGGCTTTACAGTAGTTGTACTGCAGTGTATGTATTGTACTGTAGTGTATGTATTCATTATGATATGGTTAAATTACCTACTTGTGCACACAGTATAGACTTAGTGTAGGGCGAGTGGGAAGTAACAGTTTACTCAAGTCACAGTATTGTAGGACTAAAAGTGCTGCTGGTATATTACCCACCTGTGAAAAGCGTACAAGCACATCCCCGTACATTCAGGTGTGAGTGCGTCAGGGAGCTGGAGGACTTCCATGTACAGGTTTGATAACAGAGGGAATAAAAGAAGTAGCATATCAGTTCTTTTGCTGACATATGGCCTCCTGGAGGCATGAGCACAATCTGCGAGTGGTTTGGAGGTGGTCCAAAGCTCTTTCATAAGAACAAGTGTGTCTTATATCAGTGTTGTGTCAAAAGTATCAAAGGTAAACAAGGGCAGGACATGTTCCGCTTAAAACTCTTTCCTGGACAAGGGCAGGGCTGGACAGTTCCCAGAACTTCAGATGTACAATGGCTTCTGGAGCCCAAATGTCTGGATCACAAAACCAGAGTCCAGATGAGCACCTTCTGTTCACTGAAACACCGACTATGGACCATGTGGGACCTACAGGAGAACTGAGGGACCTACAGGAGAACTGAGGGACCTACAGGAGAACTGTGGGACCTACAGGAGAACTGAGGGACCTACAGGAGAACTGAGGGACCTACAGGAGAACTGAGGGACCTACAGGAGAACTGTGGGACCTACAGGAGAACTGAGGGACCTACAGGAGAACTGAGGGACCTACAGGAGAACTGAGGGACCTACAGGAGAACTGTGGGACCTACAGGAGAACTGTGGGACCTACAGGAGAACTGTGGGACCTACAGGAGAACTGAGGGACCTAGAGGAGAACTGAGGGAGTACACAGATGTACGGACACATGGAACAGAAAAGAAAGTACAAACATTTACTGTGGAAAATCACACTCTTGTCTAAAGAAGAGTGTTTTTGTATTATTATCATTGTGTTATTGGAATTAGGCCCTTCACTCTCCTCTTCCCCTTCCCTCTCTTCGGTCTCTCCTCTTCCTCTTCCCTCTCTTCGGTCTCTCCTCTTCCTCTTCCCTCTCTTCGGTCTCTCCTCTTCCTCTTCCCTCTCTTCGGTCTCTCCTCTTCCTCTTCCCTCTCTTCGGTCTCTCCTCTTCCTCTTCCCTCTCTTCGGTCTCTCCTCTTCCCCTTCCCTCTCTTCGGTCTCTCCTCTAGCACCTCCAGACGTCGGGGGGAAGTTTCCTCTGATGATATTTTTGGGTCGATATGTTGGTTGATTTTGATTATTTTCCCCAAATTCTGTCATTTAAATTGACTACAAACTCCCCCCAGGCCATTTTGACCTCTCATCATCAACAGAGTCATGTTTGTGCGGCTCTTTTGGTATTAAATACTGTCAAGATTTGTGTGTTTTTAGCTGTTCGGCTAAAACAAAATAATCAGCCTCTGCTGGAGATTCAAGGCCGATCAATCAATCTCTAATATATCTATTATCAATCTATCGCTAATCTAATATATCGTGTGTGTGTTCTCTCGTTCTCTCAGTGATGACGGACGAGCAGAAGGCGCGTCTCTCCACCAAGAGGCCAATGACCAAAGAGGAGTACGAGGCCCGACAGAGCGTCATCCGCCGTGTGCTCGACCCAGACACCGGACGAACCAGGTGTCTTTGAACGCACCAGCAACATTCACAAGTCACTAGTATTTCTCCAAATCTATTCACATTTGATAAAAACGCGTTCACAATCGAATCTCCTGTTCTAGTCTGCATAAAAACAGCTAAACCTGTAGTTTAGATCTGTAAACATGTCCTGAAATCTGATTCTTGTATTTGTCTTCAATTCTTCTCTAAAATGTGAACTTTGAACAGAATCCAGTTAAACATCTAATCCCAGAGCTTGTGAGAAAAACAGCAGTTGGCACTTTTTACCAAACCGTTTTTTGTTTTCCTCCCAGTCCATTTTCACTGTGCTCCTTTGTGCTTCTGTTTTCAGGCTGGTGAGAGGAGAGGGGGAGATCATCGAGGAAATAGTGAGTCGGGAAAGACACAAAGAAATCAACAAGGTTTGAGAATCTTTTGCTGCATAAACCCTCAGCCCAGAGCATAGACGGTGTTTTTACAGTCGTGTGTGTCACAGCAGGCCACCAGCGGGGACGGGGCCGCCTTCCAGAGGAGGCTGGGCAGGTACACTATACACACTACATATACATGTTTCTGTTATAGAGCCCACATTAGGCTGTTGGCTCTACACAGTGGTACCTCACCTTACGAAATTAAGTCGTTCCAGAAGTGGTTTCGTAATGTGAATTTTTCATAAGTTGAGTAGCTATTTCAATGGAAAAAGCCTTGATTCGTTCCAAGTTTTTTTTTAATAGTGTAACTTTTTTTATAGTGTAACATTGTGTTCTGCGTAGAGACTGTAGACCCAGGACTAAACGTGGACTATACCAGGTCTAGACCAAGGTCTAGACCAAGGTCTAAACCTGGTCTAAACCTGGACTAAACCTGGACTAAACCAGGACTAAACCAGGTGGATTAAAGCACCACGCGTGGGTCTATTTCCTGGTTTCGTTTCGAGTCACGGCTGAGGCGAGCAGCGAGGGGGACCGCACGCAGTCTGAGCACATGAACGAACGCAGACAAGAGCCGCGGTGGTCTAGACCTAGTCCCCCTCGCTGCTCGCCTCAGCCGTGACTCAAAACGAAACCAGGAAATAGACCCGCACGCGGTGCTTTAATCCACCTGGTCTAGTCCTGGTTTAGTCCAGGTTTAGTCCTGGTTTAGTCCAGGTTTAGTCCTGGTTTAGTCCTGGTTTAGTCCTGGTTTAGTCCAGGTTTAGTCCAGGTTTAGTCCAGGTTTAGTCCTGGTTTAGTCCAGGTTTAGTCCAGGTCTAGTCCTGGTCTAGTCCTGGTTTAGTCCAGGTTTAGTCCAGGTTTAGTCCAGGTTTAGTCCAGGTCTAGTCCAGGTCTAGTCCTGGTCTAGTCCAGGTTTAGTCCAGGTTTAGTCCAGGTTTAGTCCAGGTTTAGTCCTGGTTTAGTCCTGGTTTAGTCCAGGTTTAGTCCAGGTTTAGTCCAGGTTTAGTCCAGGTTTAGTCCTGGTTTAGTCCAGGTTTAGTCCAGGTCTAGTCCTGGTCTAGTCCTGGTTTAGTCCAGGTCTAGACCTGCTGGCAGCCCCGCGCCGGGTCATGCTGCGCTATCACACGTGTCAGAGCGCAGTCTTCTCCCCCCTCCCCCCTCCCCCCACACTTCACTATTAATAATTTTGTTGAAAATCTATGAAAGTTTGAGTGTTTAAACGAGAGACAAATGTGAGAAAAGCGTATAATGTGTGTGGCTGAGCGCGCATTATTTGAATTTTTGAGATTTCGCGTTTCGTAACTTGAATTTTTCGTATGTTGGGTCTTTCGTAAGGTGAGGTACCACTGTATTATATTGTTATATATTGTTATTTCTCATCAAAACACACCTGGAGTTGTGTTTTGTTTCATTCACACACGTTTAACACACAAACCTGCAGATTTAAGCTGAGTTCTCTCAAACTGAAAACACCCTGTTCCACTTTGTGATGTCATGTGGTAATACAGGAAGTGTTCGCCTGTGTTTTTAAGCTTCATGCACCTTCACTAGAATCATTTGGATGATGGAACTAAAGCTTAACTTGGTAACTACCACTACATGACATCACAAGGTGGAACAGAGCATTTGGAGCTTTGGAGATGTCGACAGAGTAATACTGCAGGGTTAAACGTGTGAATGAAACAAACACAAGCTAATAATGCCTTTCACTTTGGTTGTTTATTGTGGCTGAAAAACGTGCGTCCTCCTGACTGTGAGCAGGCTCGCATCTCCACAGACCTGACTCTTCATTGGCCTGTTTCAGGGTTATCACTTTGTATTTAAACACTTAAATATGTGTTGTATTTGTCCCTGCAGAGAAATCTGTCCACTGCATTTGACCCATCCTGTAGCCAGTGCCAGTGGGCGACCATCAGGCAGCGCCCAGGGACCCACCTCCAAACACTAAGAGTGTGAGGACCTGCTCTAACGGCTCTACGGCTCTAACGGCTCTAACGGCTCTACGGCTCTGCGGAGTATATGCCCCAAGTCTGTTCATATCTGTCAATTTTAGTGTTTTTTTCCCTTTTAGATTTAAACCAACTGGATTTCAGCATTGGAACTGGAACTTTCTGATTGGCGTTCAAAACGATTATCCAAATTATAACACAAACAACAAGAGCAACATTTCCAATGTTTTTGTAATAAGAATAAATCAGCGTTAGAATTGGATTTGAACAGGCCGTGTGTCTGACAGTTCATGCTTGTGGAATTTAAAATCTAAATCTTAAATTCTGTTCCTTTAATCTTGGAAAAGGTGAACATTAAATGAACAGATGAGATCGCCAACAGGTGAAAGTATATTTTACAATGAATCTGTAAATGATTGTTTTAAAGTGTTTCAGTGATGTCTGTTGTTTATTTAAAGGTGAATGTTCTGCCACCTGCTTGTTTCCATGGAGATATTACAGTGCGACATAATGGGATAAATGCCACCGAGCCAAGTTCTGCTACTGCAATTTCCCCATTGTGGGACAAATAAAGGATAAAGGATCATCTTATCTGTAGACATGCACCATATTCTGTTCCCTCATCAAAGCCTGCCTGAAGTGGACCGTGTGCGTTAGCGGGATGCACACTGAAGGGAGAGCGACTGAAGAGCAGGTCAAAGACAAAAGTGAAACATGTTCATATGTTATTTTTGAGGGAAATAACATTTTGAAAGCATATTTAGTTACCTTTTATTATGTGTTAGCAGTTAATGCCCCATAGACGTGTAATGCCCGTTTAAGTGTTGAAATGTATCAAACAATTCTCCATGGAGACGAACAAGTTGCAGAAACATTACATGGTACAACTTTAATGTTGGACTGACACTCTTTTCTAATATGATGTACTTGTGTTTATTTGACTTGATATTTTGATCAATTTTGACCAAGAACATTAAAACTTTGTAAAAAAAAAACCACACCGATGCATTTCAGTATGATATAGTCTTTATACACTGTACATAAAACACAAGAGATGGATAAATTAACTTATCCAACCCCACCCACACACACACCAGTGCAACGAGGAGGGTCTGAGCATCTACAAGGTTTGGTTCCAAACTGGTGGAGAGGAGGTGTTTTCACATAGACCAGGTAAGGCAGAGGGAGAGTAAGGCCTCAGAATGAACACGAACTAAACGGACATTTTACATTCAAGTTGGGCCAGCAATGCCTCTGTATGGGTCTACAACAAAAGGACAAATCGCATTCTCTCACTCACCAAATTTGGCTAAAAAGATCAAACTCAAAGAAATCCACATTGTTGTGCATAGAAGACATGTTGGAGTCCACACGTTTCACCAGCAGAGGTGCAGAGGTGCAGAGGTGGGCTAGTACTAGTATTGTTACTTCAAAATAATATGACTCAAGTCAAAGTCAAGGTGTTGCTCTAAAACAGTGCTTCTCAATTATTTTCTGTGACGCCCCCCTAGGAAGAAGAAAAAATTTCACGCCCCCCTCCCTGCGCGCGACTATAAAGAGTATTATTTGTCTAGAAAATTGTTATTACTACACCTCTGCATAACAATGTATCCTTTATTAACATTAAAAACAAAAAAGAAAGAAACTTCCAACAAACACTGCACTGTCTTTTGCACTGAGGACTCAAATATTCATGTGTTTTTAATGCAGCTTTGCGCACATTTGTTTACATTTTACAGAAACAAAACTTAAAATCACATGGCCCATTTGCATAAACTCAAAAGCGCTGAAAAAAAAAAAGCTCTTCCCTTGTGCCACTGATGCGTCAGCTTCTGTCGGACTAAAGGACACGACTCAGTGGAATATACGTGTTTTTTCTGTGGCAGAGGATGTTCCGCTGACGGTGAGTCTGTTCTGTATATTGCGTATTTAAGGTTGCCGACCCCTGCCCCAGAGCGACAACGAGAGCGCCACTGCCACCTACTGTTGTTGATGTGCAATTACACTTAGTTCTAGTACAATACAGTACAGTACAGTACTAGTACAGTTCTAGTAGTACAGTTGTAGTACAGTACAAAAAAGCATGTTTCCCAGGGTCACACGTGCCCCCCCTGGCATCACACCACGCCGCCCCACTATTTGAGAAGCACTGCTCTAAAATGAGGAACTGTCCGGGCTTAGCGTCTGATTTATAATTTGAAGTCATGTGCGAAACATGAAATAAAGCACAAAATCTGGTGTTTTTAAAGGACAGACACAAAAATGAGAAAGGAAGGATCATTTCAGATTGTCAACATAAATGTCACATAAATGTATTGTTACTTCATAAAAACATAACTCAAGTAGGGGTAAAAGTATGCAGTTAAAGTACTCTGAAAAGTACAGTTTACTGTAAAATGACTGAAGTGAATGGATGTGAGTACTGCCCACCTCTGGAGTCACACAGAGACACCAGACACACCTCAGCATGTTTCTGTGCGAGTTTGGAGATTGAAAGTGCATATGACTTTAGTGGGATTATACTTAATCCCACTAAATGATTAAATTATACTTTTACACCAACCAAGAAGCGACTTAAGAAGAGACGTTGAAAAATATGTTGAAAATGACAAAGTCAAGAGTTGATGATGACATCACAGCAGGCAAATTCTGTCCATTTACACTGAGCAAACACATTTTTTCCAATCCACCATTGTTATTATCACAACAATACAAACAAAACAAAGGTGTTTTCCTATAGTTTTATTTGTCAAATGGTTAATTCTGTGTAAATTCAAGGAGTTTTGGCCCAGTGTTGCTTGGTAACAATCACAGACTGTAGAAAGAAGAATTTCTATACAGTTTATAACAAGAATGGAATTCCCTTACCTGATGTCAAGTTTTCCAAACAGGAAGTAGCATTTGAAATCTTGAAAACGTTGAAATTATAAAATCTGAAATAGAACGATCTTAGATAAAAGGGGTCACTTTCATTCATTAAATGGCTGAGCACAAAATACAGCGTGACATCGAACAGATTGAAAAGCTGGAGAGAGCTGAGGTCTGAGGACTTTAGGACTCAGGGACGTCTGAACGAGGGAGTATGTGAAAGTACTACAGTGTGTCAGCATGTGTACAGGGAGTATGTGAAAGTACTACAGTGTGTCAGCATGTGTACAGGGAGTATGTGAAAGTACTACAGTGCGTCAGCATGTGTACAGGGAGTATGTGAAAGTACTACAGTGTGTCAGCATGTGTACAGGGAGTATGTGAAAGTACTACAGTGTGTCAGCATGTGTACAGGGAGTATGTGAAAGTACTACAGTGCGTCAGCATGTGTACAGGGAGTATGTGAAAGTACTACAGTGCGTCAGCATGTGTACAGGGAGTATGTGAAAGTACTACAGTGTGTCAGCATGTGTACAGGGAGTATGTGAAAGTACTACAGTGTGTCAGCATGTGTACAGGGAGTATGTGAAAGTACTACAGTGCGTCAGCATGTGTACAGGGAGTATGTGAAAGTACTACAGTGTGTCAGCATGTGTACAGGGAGTATGTGGAAAGTACTACAGTGTGTCAGCATGTGTACAGGGAGTATGTGAAAGTACTACAGTGTGTCAGCATGTGTACAGGGAGTATGTGAAAGTACTACAGTGTGTCAGCATGTGTACAGCAGCATGTACAGTAGAAGTATGTGTTAGCATGAGCACAGCACTATGTGTACAGTAGCATGTAGGGAGTAGCATGTACAGTAGAAGTATGTGTGTACAGTAGAAGTATGTGCAGTAGAAGTATGTGCAGTAGAAGTATGTGTAGTAGAAGTATGTGCAGTAGAAGTACATGTGAGCGTGTGCAGTGATTGTCAGCGTTGTTGGGGGTATATATTTATATTTATATTTATATATTGCACGTTTGCCCTCACACTGGTGGTGGGTTGGTCCATCGTGTGTGTGACATAGAAAAGCCTGTACACTGTACAGTCACACACACACACACACACACACCTCTGGGGTCCACGTTCATACAGCAGGGTTCGGGTTCGGGTTCGGGTTCGGGTTCGGGTTCGGGCCACACGGGCTTTAGGACCACCACGAACAATGAAGGCTTATTCATGTTCAGATTATATATAATCTGTTAGATACCAGGAGATAAATACCAGTGCAAATATGAGCCCACATCTAATCTATATATAGTCTACATAAAGTTCATTTAAAATAAGTTAAATTTGGATAAGTGTCACTATGGCTGAATGTATCAGAAGGAAAGATTGTTCCATACAGTGGTCCTAAGCCTAGAGTTTAATGATGGAAAACAGCATGCGGAGAGTCTCCTGGTTTGGCTTCAGAGACAAAAATAAAAACACATTTGTTCACCAAGTCAATATACTTTAAATAAAAGTCTAGTCTTAAATAGCATGACTTTGTCATAGAGCAGATCCTGGAGAGGATTAAGAAGACACTTGACTGTGGTCTGTGTACACATGTACAGTACATGTGTACATATGTACAAGGTTCTGGAGGCCTCAGCTCCTCTGTACAGCTCTCCACACTCTTACTTTGGCACAAACAGCAGGGTTATGGGGGGGGGCGCTCTACGGAGGCCCACACAATACCCACAATACTCAGCACTTTGCATTCTGCAGTCTTTTTGTCAGAATTCATGTTATAGTTGTGCAACTGACTTTGGAAAGCAGACTTTTGCTCGCCGGGTCCTTGGAGGCGCAGTGCGCTGTGCGACGCTCCCTCAGGGGTTAAAGGGTCATGTTGGAGATCCAGTAGCAGCTTGTGTTGGACTGGCTCACACATTTGGCAAACTTCTCTTCCACAGACAGGACGGTAATGTTCCACCATTGTGCTTTGGCCCACGCCTCTGTGCTCACATGTGCTGAGTCATGATGCTGCCCCTGAACACGAGGACAGAGCAGTGCCTCAGGCTGGCACACTCCTCTGTGTGCAGCCAGGGAGGCTCCGTTTATCACATTTACACTCATCTTTGCCCGAAAATGTGAAACTGAATGAGACTTGTGAAGAGGCCAGGAGCATAAAGAGTTTGGATTGTAAAATCAGTATAGATTATAGTGAGGTCTATCTCTGTGTTGAGGTAAGTGATTAGTTTGAATGGTGTGACCCTGAGGGCCCTCCGGAGGTGACCCCACAGGGCCCCGAACACCTCTCACATGTCCACAGATCGTCCTGGAGCTTTGGCCACCTGCTCCATAGTCTGTCCCAGTATCATTTGGGGCTGAAGAGTCCAGGGTCGACCTTGGTACTGGCACTCCTGCCCCAGCAGCTGGCAGTGATGCTCATGCTGCGCTGTGTGGCCCCCTGGTGGCCGTAGTGAGCACCGCGTTCGCCGTCCGACTGGCTCTGCGTGCGCTCGGGCCGGTTGTGGCTGTGAACGCTGGCGGTGGGGGAGGTGGGGGCGGGCTGGGAGGAGATGGTGCGCAGTAGATGATTCCTCTTCCTCAGAAAGTCACTGTTGGCTCCCAGGCCAAAGCTGCTCTTCCTCAGGACCAGGCGCGTGCTGCTCGACTTAGGCGGGCGGGAGCGGTGAGAGTACTCGAGCTGAGACAGGTGCGCTGCGTAGCCCTCTGTGATGAACTGTACACACAAACACACACTTTAACCCTCTGTGATGAACTGTACACACAAACACACACTTTAACCCTCACAAACACACACTTTAACCCTCTGTGATGACCTGTACACACAAACACACATTTTAAACCTCTGTGATGAACTGTACACACAAACACACACTTTAACCCTCACAAACACACACTTTAACCCTCTGTGATGACCTGTACACACAAACACACATTTTAAACCTCTGTGATGAACTGTACACACAAACACACACTTTAACCCTCACAAACACACACTTTAACCCTCTGTGATGACCTGTACACACAAACACACATTTTAAACCTCTGTGATGAACTGTACACACAAACACACACTTTAACCCTCTGTGATGAAGGTCGGGCTGCTCAGACCAAGATATAAAGCACCAGATCCGTTATATCAATCACCGTTATATGTTGTATACATCACACCCATCTTTGCTCCACCTTGGAAGCAGACAGGTACAGAGGACAGGTACAGAGGACAGGCACAGAGGACAGAGACAGAGGACAGGCACAGAGGACAGGCACAGAGGACAGGCACAGAGGACAGGCACAGAGGACAGGCACAGAGGACAGACACAGAGGACGGGCACAGAGGACAGGCACAGAGGACAGGCACAGAGGACAGACACAGAGGACAGGCACAGAGGACGGGCACAGAGGATGGGCACAGAGGACAGACACAGAGGACAGGCACAGAGGACAGACACAGAGGACAGACACAGAGGACAGGCACAGAGGACAGGCACAGAGGACAGGCACAGAGGACAGACACAGAGGACAGGCACAGAGGACAGGCACAGAGGACAGGCACAGAGGACAGACACAGAGGACAGGCACAGAGGACGGGCACAGAGGATGGGCACAGAGGACAGACACAGAGGACAGGCACAGAGGACAGACACAGAGGACAGGCACAGAGGACAGACACAGAGGACGGGCACAGAGGACAGGCACAGAGGACAGGCACAGAGGACAGACACAGAGGACAGACACAGAGGACAGGCACAGAGGACAGGCACAGAGGACAGGCACAGAGGACAGACACAGAGGACAGGCACAGAGGACGGGCACAGAGGACGGGCACAGAGGACAGGCACAGAGGACAGGCACAGAGGACAGGCACAGAGGACAGACACAGAGGACAGGCACAGAGGACAGGCACAGAGGACAGGCACAGAGGACAGACACAGAGGACGGGCACAGAGGACGGGCACAGAGGACGGGCACAGAGGACAGGCACAGAGGACAGACACAGAGGACAGGCACAGAGGACAGGCACAGAGGACAGACACAGAGGACAGGCACAGAGGACAGGCACAGAGGACAGGCACAGAGGACAGGCACAGAGGACAGACACAGAGGACAGGCACAGAGGACGGGCACAGAGGATGGGCACAGAGGACAGGCACAGAGGACAGGCACAGAGGACAGACACAGAGGACAGACACAGAGGACAGGCACAGAGGACAGACACAGAGGACAGACACAGAGGACAGGCACAGAGGACAGGCACAGAGGACAGACACAGAGGACAGACACAGAGGACAGGCACAGAGGACAGACACAGAGGACAGGCACAGAGGACAGACACAGAGGACAGGCACAGAGGACAGGCACAGAGGACAGGCACAGAGGACAGGCACAGAGGACAGCGAACATGGACGACACTGCTCTCACATGTACCTGTACACGGATGTACCACTCTAACCTCCCGGACTGGATCTGCTCTGGACGTGGTAACGCCAACGCCAACCCGCCGTACCATTTATGTGGACTATGCGCTCACGTCAGCTTTGATAAATCCCACAGAGCATCTCGTTTTTGTTGTACACCAAATATATGCACCAATTTGGCTGTATGGCAGTTTGGTAAATGAGGCCAAACCTCTGATAGTACACATGATTTATGTGGACATTTTGGTTCTATCATGACTTTATAGATGAGTGCATGTACAAAGTACCTGACACTGCTGCTGCATCTTCTTGGTGGGGCGGCCCACGATGTAGATGTGGGAGGGGGGCAGGCCGATGGAGCTGTACACAGAGATGTCTTTGGTTGAGCCGTAGCCGGCGAAAATCTTCATCTGAGTCTGCACAGGCAGAGGACAGGATTAGGCTCATGCTTATGATGCTTATTGAGGGTTCTGTGGTTCTGCTCATGAGAAGGACTGAGGTCCAGGGACACGACTTCAACAAGATTCAAGGATTATCACTTTCACAAGTAACAACAAAATGACATTTAGAGCATTAAAGAGTATCGTGGCTATAGTGAAACTCACTTTTAAACACAAAAAAAACACTTTTAGACAAGACAAAACAAAAGAATATTTAGACCTAAAATTGTACCAAATGCAGCTTTTCTTTGACTTCCTGTTGATCTACAGCACATCTATAGTGCCAATCTCCCTCAAACACACAAACGACACACACTTTGGTCAGTGCTTATGCTGCAGATGTACAGTTTTGACTATAGATTTTTTCACATGAGGTTCAGGACTGTTGGGGTGAAGTTTAGGAAAAGTAAGTTTAGGGTTTTTAAAGACAAAATATTAGATAACAGTATTAAACAATCACAAAAATATAAATGTAAAGTGTCTGAGCCTTAATATTATTAACAGTAATTACATCTGCTGATTATGAAATGAACTCAGTTGCTGAGCGAGAGGGCGGTGCTTCGCTGTGTTCTCCCTGTGTCTTTGTGGAGTTTGCATGTTCTCCCTGTGTCTTTGTGGAGTTTGCATGTTCTTCCTGTGTCTGGTGGGTTTTCTCCTGTGGTCAACGCCAAACATGCATGTACCTTTACACAACAGGTACAATCCTCCAGCTATTTATTTATTTATTTATATCACTTATTTGTCCCCAAAGGGAAATTCTTCTCTGCATTTGACCCGTCCTGTTATCAGGAGCAGTGAGCAGCACATTACTGGGCCCGGGGACCATCTCCATGATCTTCTGCTTCGGTTTGGTCAGGACCTCAGGAGGATTTTACCTGGTGCATGTTTTGGGTTGGTGGGGGAAACCGGAGTGCCCGGAGGAAACCCACCCAGACACGGGGAGAACATGCAAACTCCACACAGAAAGGCCCAGGCGACCCGGGGATCGAACCCGGAACCTTCTTGCTGTGAGGCATGAGTGTCACTCAGCCACTGTGCCGCCAAAGATAGTCTTGACCTAGACTGGAAACATGGCTGTGCCCTCCTGAGGACATGTCCCAGAGGACGGGTCACATGTCCCTACGGGGACAATGGAGTGAACCTTAACAACATTCAAATACAGTACAATGCCCCGCCCCCAAACTATGCCCCGCCCCCAAACTATGCCCCGCCCCCAAACCATATGCAGAGAGACTGTGGAGGCCCTATGATCATGTGACATGAGCAGAGGATCACAGGAGGAGAGGAGCGGAGGAGGAGAGGAGCAGAAAAGCAGAGGAGTAAAGAAGCAGAGGAGCAGAGGAGAGAGGTCAGATGAGCAGAGGAGAGAGGTCAGGTGAGCAGAGGAGCAGAGGTCAGGTGAGCAGAGGAGCAGAGGTCAGATGAGCAGAGGAGAGAGGTCAGATGAGCAGAGGTCAGATGAGCAGAGGAGAGAGGTCAGGTGAGCAGAGGAGAGAGGTCAGGTGAGCAGAGGTCAGGTGAGCAGAGGTCAGATGAGCAGAGGAGAGAGGTCAGATGAGCAGAGGAGAGAGGTCAGGTGAGCAGAGGAGAGAGGTCAGGTGAGCAGAGGTCAGATGAGCAGAGGAGAGAGGTCAGGTGAGCAGAGGAGGAGAGGGCAGGGGAGCAGAGGAGCAGAGGTCAGGTGAGCAGAGGAGAGAGGTCAGGTGAGCAGAGGTCAGGTGAGCAGAGGAGCAGAGGTCAGGTGAGCAGAGGAGCAGAGGTCAGGTGAGCAGAGGAGCAGAGGTCAGGTGAGCAGAGGTCAGATGAGCAGAGGAGCAGAGGTCAGGTGAGCAGAGGTCAGAGGAGCAGAGGAGAGAGGTCAGATGAGCAGAGGTCAGGTGAGCAGAGGAGAGAGGTCAGATGAGCAGAGGAGAGAGGTCAGATGAGCAGAGGAGCAGAGGTCAGGTGAGCAGAGGAGAGAGGTCAGATGAGCAGAGGTCAGGTGAGCAGAGGAGAGAGGTCAGGTGAGCAGAGGTCAGATGAGCAGAGGAGAGAGGTCAGGTGAGCAGAGGTCAGATGAGCAGATGTCAGGTGAGCAGAGGAGCAGAGGTCAGATGAGCAGAGGAGAGAGGTCAGATGAGCAGAGGAGAGAGGTCAGATGAGCAGAGGAGAGAGGTCAGATGAGCAGAGGAGAGAGGTCAGATGAGCAGAGGTCAGGTGAGCAGAGGAGCAGAGGTCAGGTGAGCAGAGGAGAGTGTAGCAGACCTCGGTGAGAGCCTTGAGGAAGTTGGCTTTGTGTCTGAGCGGGTCGTGCACCAGCCCATCGCAGAAGGACACGATGCCATGGGGGAAGTTGTGCTGTGAGAGCCAGGCCACCACCCTCTGCTTCTGCATGTCTGGACGGCCCGTCACATAGATGATCATGTAGCCCAGGTCTTGCCAGTGCCTGCGCACACAGAACACTCCTTATAATGTGATACGACTCTCTCATAGAATACAGACGCTCCTCCACATACCAACATTCCATTTACCAACATTCGGAGTTACCAACAGGGTCGGAAAAAAAAAAAGTTAAATGTTTGAGTTTTTGTATTTAGCGCCTATTCCGTCTTCCGGGTGCAGTACGTAGTGCGTATTTCCGCCGCTGACGCACAGGCAGGGGCGGCGCAGCATCCCCCAAGCGTCACGCCCACTCAGAAGTGTTCAGAACTTCAACTGAGTGGGCGTACTACGGTGTTACTACGGTGTTACTACGGTGTTACTACGGTGTTACTACGGTGTTACTACGGTGTTGCTACGGTGTTGCTACGGTGTTACTACGGTGTTGCTACGGTGTTACTACGGTGTTACTACGGTGTTGCTACGGTGTTGCTACGGTGTTACTACGGTGTTACTACGGTGTTGCTACGGTGTTGCTACGGTGTTACTACGGTGTTACTACGGTGCGGTGTTATTTGTTGTTTTTCTTGCATGCGTACAGTAATCCAATATGGTTGGTGAAAAGCGAAAATCTTCTAGTGAAGCTTCTGTGAAAAAGCGGCAGCCATCTCATTTGAAAAGAAGGTGGCGATAATAAAGAAACTTGATGCTGGTGAGAAGATGGTGAATGTGGCACACGCGTACAACGTGAACCGTTCGACAAAAGGACCGCATTATGGAGCATGTGAAAAGTGCAGCGGGTATGCAACTCACCATCATCAGCAAGAAGAAGAGAGGGAAACTCATGGAAGAGATGGAGAAACTTCTTGGTATTTGGCTCGAAAATCTCCAAGAGCTCACGGAAAATAGGAGGTAAATAGGCTACACACACACACAGTCTCACACACACATTCACACACACACACACACACACGCTCTCTCTCTCTCTCAGCTGACTGCGTTTGCCTCTGTGTCCCTCTCTTCCTTTTATCTCATCAGTTTTCCATATTTTTAAAAAGCATATTAGTATTATTTTGTGTTATTTATGAGTGTTATTGTGTTATTAGTGATATTAGTGTTGTTTAAATGCAGTACAAATCCATATAGATAACTTATACAAGCCTTAAACATGTAATAACGACTTACGAACAAATTCAACTAACGAACGGGCGTCCGTTCATAGGTTGAGGAGCGTCTGTATATCTCATAGACAGAACGGCTGTACCTGACCACATCCACGGCCCCCGCGCGCACTTTGGGGTCACTGCCCATGATGGACACACTGGCTGCAAACGAGCCGTCGATACTGAACGCCACAAACTCTGTCCCACGAGGCACCACGGTCAGGTAGCTGTCTGCAAAAGTGTGGTCCCCCCTGAGGGGCAGATACCAGTCTTTAGTCCTCTTTAACCATCTCCATACTGTTAATATTCTTTTGAACACACACCTGACCACCATTTTGACCGGGTACACTCCCACGCCCAGACGCTTGTCTTCTGGAACGGTGAAGGACACTCGACCGCTGCTGTTGGTCACCTCAGTGCTGTAGTACACCCACTCCCCAGAAGGGGGCTGCGTCATGATGTGCAGGTCCACCTGAGCACACGCAGGACAGTGAGTGTATGTGGAAGAGTGTCCAGTGTCATGTGGGTGTGGTCAGACCTTCTCTCCAGCCAGAGTGACCATGTCCAGGGGCCCGTACATGAAGCGGCCGTTCAGTATCTGGGGGCTGTCCTCTGGGAACACAGCGTCGTTCATGCGGTGGTTAGCCGTCACGTTCTATCAGGACCAGAGGACACATGGGGACAGATGTGAGGGACACATGAGAGGGACACATGAGAGGGACACTCTGTGACACCTTCTTTAGTCAATGACAGATAAAACATTTGTCTCGTACGGGATATTTACCGCTAACACATGTTAGCATGTTCCCTTTATTGTTTTGCTGTGCATGATGGGAAGTCTCACCCTGATCTTCACGTGCGTCCTCTTCCGAAGCCACTTCTCTCGGGGTTTGGATGGAGTGAACTCAGACACCTCCTTCCCATCGAGCTCCAGGATACTGGAGTTCTCGTGCCTCATCACCTGCACACACACACACACACACACACATACACACACACATACACACACACATGTACACACACACATGCACATGTACACACACACATACACACACACATGTACACACACACATGTACACACACACATGCACATGTACACACACACACACACACATGTACACACACACACACACACATGTACACACACACACAGACACACACACACACACATGTAAACCACGCCACATCCATCACTGCAGCATTTGATCTAAATCTAATATTTTAAGTTGGGAGAATCTGATTAGATTCACAGATGCTGCTTTGTTTACAAAATCTTACATGGACTCGCCCCTCCACCGCTCAATGACTTTGTTAGCCTAAGATCACGCTCAAACCGCATCACTAGAGGAGCCTCAAGAGGAGACAGTCTGATCCCTCTCAGAAAGATCAGCCTGTTCTGTAAGAGCTTCTAAAGGGTGGAACAGCATCCCTACAGTGATCAGGGAGAGCTCCACATACAGCTCCTTCAGGTCTCAGTTTAAACGTTTAACAAATCAGACCTAACACCAAACTCCTGCTGCTGCCATCTAGTGTTTGTCCTCTGCATGTGCTTCTTTGTAATTCTGTTTTAACATATCTTTTATTGCCCCTTTGTTTATTTTCTTGTGCCTTTTTTTTAACATAATCTTTTACTGTCGTTAATTGGAAGCTGTTCTTACCTGTCTGTTTTAATTATTTGTAAGATTTTAAGTTTTTAATTTATTTTAGACGTAATGCTTTTCTACTTTTTAACCTGCAAATGTTTTTACAGGGAGCCATCTGTTCACCATGGCAACGGACAACAGATGAAAACTAGCCTCTTGGCTAATTCTGGCATGTTAAACAGTTACTGTTGGTCAACTTGCACTGTCCGCTATAAAATAAATTTTAAAAAACCCAGTGAGTGTAAAGATTTGAGTTCCCACAGTGTGAAAAATGCAGGTCTGGTCTATTCACAAAAAAGCCAGTGCGCTGGATGTGTAGTAGGCCTAGCAGCTTGCTGTAGATGCTGCGTCCATCTTAGGACCAAGGACCAGTGAGACGTGTTTGCTGCACTGGCTGAAGCTTTAGAACAGTGTGAAGCAGCACATGTAGTGTCCACTACAGACTGTCCCAGCACTGACCTGTCTGAGCAGGAAGGACACCACATCTGTGGACTCCCAGTACGAGGCGTGGAACAGGTGCGGCAGCGCCACCGTGGGGAAGGCCGTGAGAGCGTCAGGGCAGTACAGGGCAAAGTCTAGACGCTTAGTGCCCCACCAGCGAGCTGCAACTGCACACAACACTGCTCAGTACACAACACAAGTACAAGTACAAGTACACAGCACAGTTACGTAGAGGCAAAGAGGAATCTCAGAAGAGTGGTAATCTCAAGTGATCCCGTCCCATCCCAGTATTGTCCAGCCACTGCAGAAAGAAGGGCTCAAAGGTCAGAGAGACGTCATGATTAGAACAGAGGAACAGTCCAGAGGTACAGTCTAGAGGGGACAGAGGCGTGCTGCTGCTGTAAGGACACCCACAGGTTAGAGAGGACAGAGGAACAGCCAGAGCCAGCCCAGGCCCTCAGCACTGGGCATTAACCAGGAGAGACTTCAGCTTACAAAGGACACATGTGGTGACTGCAGGACCCAATATGTATTTAATGTCCTCTACTCCACAAACCTGTCCCCATCACAAACAATATATATGAATATAATGTCATCTGAACCCCAGCCATAGGACCATGGCATATCATGAGATTTAACTAGGCAAGAGTCACTCAGAGTCCCATTATGAACAGCCACATGCCCCTCCTGCACAGCTGAAGCCTCTGTACATTTGGAGCCTGGATCACTGTTAGTCCCGTGGGCACAGGTCCCATGGGCACAGGTCCCGTGGGCACAGGTCCCATGGGCACAGGTCCCATGGGGAAGAATTGGCATGAGGCGAGGGTAGGTTTTCTCATGCAGATTGCAGTGCCTGTCCTCCTGTAGAATACCTTGGTCCACTTCAGCCTGAGAGTCCAGAGACACCAGGTCACATATGGCGCAGTGCAGCCCGGGGGACAGGGAGCCCTCCTCCTCCTCCTCTCCATCGCCAGCAGGAAGTGCACTCTCCCCATCCAGCACCGTGTCCGGTTCTGGCTCCAGGGCTGGGACTGGATGGTGGATGGGTTTCTTGCGGGACTTGGGAGGGCTTTTCAGGCGGAAGGACATATGCGAGGTGAGGGCGAGCTGGGACAGCAGACTGGAGCTTTTAGACTTGGGTATTTTGTTTTCTGTGGCTAAAGGGGATAAACACAACATGATGCAGATGTCAGAGTGTACTGTTCAGAGGGTCGGGCTGCTGTGAGGGAAGGTCCTAGCATAAGCATTTGGAAAGAATGTAAGAGTTTCAGTTTCATATGCAGGACCTGACTGTGTCTCCAGAGACATTTGACTGAAAACTACTGTAAAGCTCATTTATTCTTAAACACAAAAATATTGGACATGATGGACAAGTTGTTCAAGTTATTATTTGGTCTTTTGGCTCTCGACAATGATCCAATCAGAAAGCAGAATGAGCCTCACATGAGTCTCTTATTTAGGTTTCACATGAGGCATGGCCTGTTCATACACTGAGAATCAGAAAAACTATACTCAGGTTAAAGAGAGGGTATTACACTATGGGCTGTGTGAATATGTATTGTGTTTCGTTCGTTGCTTTTGTACATTCATGAAGAATTGCCGTGTGGGAGCACGGACGACTCGAGGGGCTGGCAAACCAGGTTCAAATGTGATTGTAGTACCTGTTTAAAATTGTGACACACCACGGACTTTGAGTCCTCATGTCGGCATTACAGATTCTGAGAAAATGCGATTTTTGTATTTTTTTTTCAAAATTTGTGATTTTCGTTTTTTTGCAGAATGTGCTAGTTGAGATCATGAAGTAGCCTCTCCATGTTTCAGATAACAGCATTAGTGTCGTTAAAAACATACATTTTTAATTTAAAAGGGCCTGTTTTTGCAGAAAGAAACGGGGCGTGTATAAATCTACATTTTCCCACGCTCGCGCGCCCGCCAATCCTGTTGCGTAGCGCAGAAGGGTTTTCCCCTGTTCGCTGATCAGCTGTGAGGAGCTCCTGCATATGTAAGCGGCACTGCAGGACAATAAAGAACATGAAAATGGACTTTTAACTTCTACTTGGACACATGACACGTTCTGGAGACCTTCGGGACAGGTTCATTTCCATTTCTCCGGAGCTCGTGTACAGAGTGCGATTTGGCTCCGAAACATACGATACGCGTTTAGACGTGAAGATACGCCGAAAACACTGCAACACGGGGTGAGTCATAATTATGATCATATTTCTGCATCAAATGGACTTTATAGACTTTAGGACATGTTTAAATACTAATTCAGCTTTCGTGTGGCGATCACATTGCGCTGTGCTCTGTGCGGGACCGCGCTGTGCAGCTGCTCACTGCAGATTGTGGCGCAGCGGATCTCCATTCACAATGCGGCTAAGCTAATGCTAACGCTAGCATTGAAACGATAGCCGTTTCCCAATTCAGCGTGTGCACGGTGCTTGGAGGGGGATGTGCGTCATATCCGGCGCGACAACTGCTGTTCCATTCAGTTTTTGTCCCCTGCACAGTTAAGACGCGCTCTGAACAGCGCAGTCGTTTCCATGGAAATCGGGGCGTGGACCAAACGTCCAAACATGCACGCTTTGCACACTTAAAAGCCCCAGCATGCACAGCGCGGCAGGATATATGACTACAAAGATGGACTCACCAGCGACATCCACAAGTGAGAGCTGCGACATCACTATAAAATATACGTACTGGTTCACCTCACCTACAACTATGCTACATGAAACTCTTCATAAACTACGCTAAACATGTGTGACGGTAGCCGTAACGGCATAGATCACGGCACCTGTATTACCGTTCACATGCTTTTCCCCTTACACTTCTATATTTCCTTTGCTGTTGTAATGCTGGATATTCTACAGTGTTGCCATGTCCCAATTCCAAGTATTACTAGTCGCAATAGAATAATATTTTTGTCTGTAGGGAACAAGGAGCAGAGCACCGGCTCACTGAGCTGAGGAGGGACCTGTTCCATTTCACAGACGCCCATGTGATCCACGGACTGCACTCAGGGCTGAGCGAGTATGCACCGCCTCGACTGCAGACTGAGACCACACTCAGAACTGCGCACTCGCTGAATTGGGAAATGGCTAATGCGGTCAGCGCGATCACGAACAGTCTTGTTAGGTTAATTTCCACTCTATTTTTGTTTATATAAAAGCCAAACATTTTGCCATAGGCTATAGCGGTAGAGAAATACTTTATTTTGATTCAATTTGACCCGTTTTGGCACTTTTGTGACTTTTTTTGACTCGGCGCCGGGTTTGAATGGAAGTTCTCATGGGATATATATATATATATATATTACATATTTAATTGCTTAAAAAAAATTATATTGGTTACTTTGCTGTGCTATTAGTACTTCCTGACTATAAGTTATTGTTTAAACATGAGTACAGCTCCACACAGGTCTGGTGTGACAGATGCACGAACAAACAACTTGCCATCAAATAAAAAACAGGACCAATCTGAGGAATGAAACTGTATTTTTGTCATTTGGCCCAGCCCTATGTAACAGCGTGTGTATTTTGAGTTGATTGACAGCTCGGATCACATAACACAGCAATCTGTTCCTCCGGCCTGACCAATCTGACACATACAATAACAGACTGGAGGAGCATCCATGACGTCTGCACTGGGCAAAGGTCAAACTTCAAAACAGTTCCAAAAGTTAGAAGTTCAAAGTGAGAGATGGCTGTAGCACACGTCCTTTACTCGTGCTCATGCTCCTGACAGGGTGAGGACACAGAGGACACAGCTGAAGTGTGCATGCACCAGAACACTGCACAAATGCATCGTTTCATTGCATTTACATAGAGACAGAAGACAGTGAAGGAGGAGTGTGTACATTCCACCACAAGAGGGAGACAGAGAGTACGTCTGCACTCCAGGGGGCTTCAGAGGCCTGAGGAAGAGGTGAGGAAGAGGTGTGAGGAAGAGGTGAGGAAGAGGTGAGGAAGAGGTGAGGAAGAGGTGAGGAAGAGGTGTGTGAGGAAGAGGTGAGGGAGGAAGAGGTGAGGGAGGAAGAGGTGTGTGAGGAAGAGGTGTGTGAGGAAGAGGTGTGAGAGGAAGAGGTGAAGGAGGAAGAGGTGTGTGAGGAAGAGGTGTGAGAGGAAGAGGTGAGGGAGGAAGAGGTGTGTGAGGAAGAGGTGAGGGAGGAAGAGGTGTGTGAGGAAGAGGTGTGAGAGGAAGAGGTGAGGGAGGAAGAGGTGTGAGAGGAAGAGGTGAGGGAGGAAGAGGTGTGTGAGGAAGAGGTGAAGGAGGAAGAGGTGTGTGAGGAAGAGGTGTGAGAGGAAGAGGTGAGGGAGGAAGAGGTGTGAGAGGAAGAGGTGAAGGAGGAAGAGGTGTGTGAGGAAGAGGTGAGGGAGGAAGAGGTGTGTGAGGAAGAGGTGTGAGAGGAAGAGGTGTGGGAGGAAGAGGTGTGTGAGGAAGAGGTGAGGGAGGAAGAGGTGTGAGAGGAAGAGGTGTGGGAGGAAGAGGTGTGTGAGGAAGAGGTGAGGGAGGAAGAGGTGTGAGAGGAAGAGGTGTGGGAGGAAGAGGTGTGTGACGAAGAGGTGAGGGAGGAAGAGGTGTGAGAGGAAGAGGTGTGGGAGGAAGAGGTGTGTGAGGAAGAGGTGAGGGAGGAAGAGGTGTGAGGAAGACAGGGATGAAAGTGGCCAATCATGAAAAAAGCGGAAAGTCACGTCACCCCCCCCCCCGCTGGAAAATTTAAATTTCTGAAATTTAGATTTCTATATGCTATATGTTAGCAATAAAGTAAAAATGTACATAAAAGTACAAAAAAACACATTTTATTAACAGGTACTAGTAGTATATATATTGGATTTGTTTTTGCTTTGCACTTCGTCTAATCAGAGGCATTGAGGAGGAGCTTATGCGCTAAAAGGCGCAGGTGAAAAAGCGAGGAGCGACGCGTTAAGTGAGGCACGGGCAGGTAGGATGAGGTATATAGGATGTTTTATAAAGTTTAACCTGTGTACACACAATGGTACAGGCTGTTGAGAAAGAGCTGTGCTCACTCACTCGGTCCGCGGCTCCAGACACGGGCTCGCGCGGCCCAAAGTTTAATACGAAGTTTAATATGAGATACACGTACTTATGTTCTGAATATGGGACGATTCTGTTTTTCAAGGGACGGTTGGCGACCCTAAACACAACTATACATATATATACACCCAAAATCTTTCAACGAATTTGCAGATGTAAAAAAAAAAAAAAAAAAATTACCCCGCAGCTGGAAAAAAAGCGGAGATCCGCTAAAAAACGGAACTCTTTCATCCCTGGGAAGAGGTGTGTGAGGAAGAGGTGTGTGAGGAAGAGGTGAGGGAGGAAGAGGTGAGGGAGGAAGAGGTGAGGGAGGAAGAGGTGAGGGAGGAAGAGGTGTGTGAGGAAGAGGTGTGAGGAAGAGGTGAGGGAGGAAGAGGTGTGTGAGGAAGGGAGGGAGGAAGGGAGTGAAAGAGGGAGTGAGAGGGAGTGAGAGAGGGAGGTCTAGTGTTCTTCTTTCAGAGTGGATCCTGTTAGCTGGTTGTCAGTAGGGATGCACCGATCCCTCTTTTTTGAAAACCGATACGAGTACGAGTACAATCATTTCAGTACTTGCCAATACCGAGTACCGATACCAATACTTTTTAAATAGAAATGCAGGTTTTAGTTTTATTCTCATTATAAGTTACCATAGTTACCACTTTGCAAACAATGAAAACACTTTGTCCACTGAGCGGTCAGACTGAAGAGCGACACTGGGCAGACGCTGCTGCTCCAAATATCAAATATCCATCCATGTTCTTCCTCTTATCCGGGGCCGGGTCGCGGGGACAACAGTCTAAGCAGGGACTCCCAGACTTCCTTCACCCCGGACACTTCCTCCAGCTCCTCCGGGGGGACCCCAAGGCGTTCCCAGGCGAGCCGGGAGACATAGTCCCTCCAGCGCGTCCTGGGTCTTCCCCGGGGCCTCCTCACAGGCGACCTGTTCCGGATGCCAGGAGGCGTCCGAAACCACCTCAGCTGGCTCCTTTCAACGAGGAGGAGCAGCAGCTCTACTCCGAGCTCCTCCCATGTGACTGAGCTCCTCACCCTATCTCTAAGGGAGCGTCCAGCCACTCTGTGGAGGAAACTCATTTCGGCCACTTGTATCCGCGATCTCGTCCTTTCGGTCATTACTCAGAGCTCATGACCGTAGGTGAGGGGAGGAACGGTAAATTGAGAGCTTTGCCTTTCGGCTCAGCTCCCTCTTCACCACAACGGTCCGGTACAGCGACCGCATCACTGCCGACGCTGCACCGATCCACCTGTCAATCTCACGCTCCATCCTCCCCTCCCCACTCGAGAACAAGACCCCGAGACACTTGAACTCCTCCAGCTGAGGAGGACTCTCCACCCACCCGGAGAGGGCAGGACACCTTTTTCCGGTCGAGAACCATGGCCTCGGATTTGGAAGAGCTGATCCTAAATATCGGTGGTGAAACTTACGGACTTGATGTCACGTACCAGCGACTTCACGTGAGTCCTGACGCCATCGAAAACTTTAAACAACATCAGGTCTGTGATGAAACGGCGACTGGGCAGCTCGTATCTGGGCTCGAGGACGTCTGTCAGTCGCTGGAATCCAAGATCGTCCACAATTGAAAAAGGCTGGTCGTCTAGCGACGATACTCGGTAAGTGCCTCAGTTATTTTTTTTGCCCGGGGGTTATCGCTAGACATTTTCTCCTTCTTCTTTAACCCTTCCGATAAAGTTGGCTGGTGTTGATGAATTCGGTATATTCGTCAGCACGGCGTGTTGGAGTTTGATTGAGCATTTTACTAGGCGTGTCTTTTTCTCTGGACACTGGACAAATACTTTTCTGACTCTTTGTCTCCCCCTATGCATTTAAGACTGGTAAAACAACAAACGGCATACTGAACGTTACAGTGATGTATGTCGTCTAGTAGTGGTATCGGTGCAGGGTATCGGCCAATGGTTGATGAGTTTGTTTGGACACATTCTGTCAACGGGGACATATGATGCTATATATACTATATATACTGTATACTATACACTGAGTACATATACTATATATACTGTATACTATACACTGAGTACGTATACTATATATACTGTATACTATACACTGAGTACGTATACTATATATACTGTATACTATACACTGAGTACATATACTATATATACTGTATACTATAAACTATACACTGACTCCTGCTGCTTTCAGAAGCTTTTGGTGTAGGTCATAAGTTATGGTTCAAATTCAGCTTTATTGTCAAAAGTACATGTACAGTTTGCACACACAGCTCCTGGTTTGTGTCAAACACTGGAGACACTAGTCCTTAGCATGATATGTCCCCTTTAAACTGCTGGACCTGAGCTTTAGCCAGAGGACATGTTGTCCCTGTCCCTCCTGCGTCTGTGTCTGTGCAATGAGAGTGGAGGACATGTCCCTGTCCCTTAGTGTGAGACGTGTGTGCAGAGTGGAGGACATGTCCCTGTCCCTTAGTGTGAGACGTGTGTGCAGAGTGGAGGACATGTCCCTGTCCCTTAGTGTGAGACGTGTGTGCAGAGTGGAGGACATGTCCCTGTCCCTTAGCGCTGGGACACGTGTGTGCAGAGTGGAGGACATGTCCCTGTCCCTTAGCGCTGGGACACGTGTGTGCAGAGTGGAGGACATGTCCCTGTCCCTTAGCGCTGGGACACGTGTGTGCAGAGTGGAGGACATGTCCCTGTCCCTTAGCGCTGGGACACGTGTGTGCAGAGTGGAGGACATGTCCCTGTCCCTTAGCGCTGGGACACGTGTGTGGAGGCAGTGCTGCGGTGGACACTTACTGTTGGCTATGTTGGTGGCAGTGTAACTGTCTGCCATTCCTGAGACCTGGCTGGCAATGCTGACCTCACTGGCCCTCCGCTGGCCCCGGGACAGGGGCCCCGTGATGGGGGACGAGGGGTACGAACTGTCCATGAAGACACCACCATGAGACTGAACAACGTCTGCTATTGGTCCAAACAGAGATCATGTTAGACACACATCCACAGAAGACGGGACACAAACGTCCAATCACAGGCCTGCTCAGGGACACGGGGACACTGAGCGGACCTGTAGATTTGGATCAAGGACACAAGCAAAGGACAACAGAAAATGCAGATGCTCACATGTCCACAGTGACAGTCCTGAGGTCAGAATGGGTGGGTGTTCGTTCACAATGACGTGTGGAGTCATTCTGAACATGATGAGCACAACTCAATGGGACACAAGTGTATTTCCATGGCCCAAGAGCACCACCACAGCCCGGACACATGTCCGATCTGAGCAGACGTGATTAAACCTGGAACTGAGTCAAACCTAAAGGCCCTGGACCCCAGTTTTTTCTATATGTATTTGATGGCAAAGAAGACATTAAATTCTGTAACTAGACAAATGTTTTTTGAATGTTTCACAGCTCATCCAAGCCGCTTCTTCACTTTGCTAATTATTGTTAGCTTTACAGAGATGTTCCCTCTGGTCTCTAAATGTAATAAGATGCACTTATAAACTCATCATGGTGAATAATTAAGATCCTCTTAATGAGTTCTATTTTTCACATTTTTAAGACAGTCAGATGAATCTTTTAGTAGGCTTTGGACAGTTATGGAGCCATGTGAATACGGACGCACACAACACTGCACCAAGCATCTCCACGTTCAAAGGGACAAAGGGGATGGAGGCCGCTGACTGGACGAGGTTACACACACTCTGGGGTGGTGGGCGTGGCTTTGAGGAGGCCGTCCTGCCAGCTGAGCACGGGCACTGGGATGCACGTCTCACTGATGGTCTCCGGACAGCGCAGGGACAGTGAGGGTCCACTGTCAAGTAGCAGGGGGGCGTGGCTCTGCACTGTCTCCACTAGGGGGCAGAGGAGCGCGGGGGACACAGAGACACTTGTGAGAAAGGACAGTGACAGGGATAGTGCCACTCCTTCAAACTGCATTTCAGCACTTTTGTCTATAGCACTTTTATAAAGTTGGGTATAAAAGTAAAAAGTAAGAACAGTAGTTAGTAGATGCACATGACTACACACTCACAGAGGCTCCGTCTTATGCCATAACAGTGACGCTCGCTCAGTGTAAAGTGCATATGACACGTGAGACTAGAGTTTTCTCTAAATCTACTAATGAACTCTACTTAAGACTGACATGGATTTATACTTTACTGCAGTATTCATTCACTCCAGACTACTGTAGCCAAGGCTGCCCTGGGGCACCACGGGCCCCTCTGACCACCAACACTCACACACAGACCAGGTTCAGCACTATGGGTGAAGTGCCTTGCCTAAGGACACAACAACAGTTTTGCCACTGTTATTCCACTGTGGTACTGGCACTGCCATCCAAGTACTGCCCAGACCCAGCCCTGATGAGGCAGCAGATACTCTATGTAGATTATGTTGAATCATTTCTCTACTTCATTTGACCAAACAACCATAATGTCAACAACATACTAAACAAGACTATTCCTTCATGATATGAATGATTCAACTGCCACAGTCGTGTTCTTCGTACATAAATGTATTTTGGATGAAATTGTGTGCACTGATGACATAAGCAGAAGGATTCAGTTCTCAGCAGATTTTTGAACTTTGTTTTTTACTTTCTGTCAATTAACTGATGTAAAACTATGATAAATATGTGCACAGGGACTATCAAACCAAACCAGAATCAGAAACACCTGAAAAGCTCATGTCATGTCATATGCACTTTAACAGTAGTTCACATCATAACTCGGCTGCAGTGACTAAAACACTGAATACAGAGTGAAAAACAGATGGGTCATTCCAGAACTGGAGGACATTTTACATCCCCCCATCAAATATTAAATAATCCACACACAAAATACTAAAACACACAGTTTCTGAGTGAATTTATTTGTCCTGAGACCAAATCTAAAAAAACTAAGAGAAAAGAATGCTTGAAAATAGTTTTTAATCTGGGGTACCCCCAAAATGCCATTTTCCTCTTGTCCCACCCCCCTAATGACCAAACTGAATCACAAATAAAACAGTTAAAATTAAATTTCTTTTTTTTTATATAATTTGTTTCATTTCCATCTCTTGTAACTGTGGAATATTTGTTTTAATAGAAATAATATTTCAAATTATTATTATTATTCATGGAACATGTGTCCCACAACCTGCACCAACCCTGTTACCAGAACATTTTTAGTCTGGTAGAAGAAGAAGAAAACAGAACCACATGATCAATCAATCAATCAATCAATCAATCAACAGTGAACCACATGATCCCCTGGACTTGACATCATCAAACAGTTTTCCAAAAGAATGGGCAGAGCAAAGGTTTATCTTCTATTTTTCATATTTTTATAACATCGTTAGTCTTGATTGAATGTCTCACTCTGCCTCATGAACCCTGTTATACAAATGATCAGAATAAGACAATTATTATTATTTGTTCTTTACGTATTTGCATAAATAAGTTTTTCCTCTTGATTCGCAGTAACAGCTAAACAGCTTCTCCTCCTGAGATAAAGTGAACATTAGTGCGGATTAGAGGTAAGATCGGGCCTAAAAAATCCAGCCCGACCCGACTCGGCCTGCGGGTATTAAAGCCCGACCCGGCCCGAGCCCGACCAATTAACTTGATTTGCAGGCCCGAGCCCGAAGCAAACCCGAAATTTCATATTTTATTTGTGAGGGGCGTTTTTTTGAAACAAATGATAATATAGATGTTTGACGATCATCAATTTTGCTAGTACAGCTGTTTAAATGCCTGCTCAGCGTCGAATGTTCCCCCTAATGTTTTATGTGTCTGAGCAAACACACTAACTCCCTGAGCGCTCCTTAGAACCCTGTGCGCGACATCCGACATGCACCCCCGCTACACGCTGTTGCGAAAGAGCTGCGCGTGCTCGCGGCTTGCGCGTGCTCGTGGCTTACACCGGTAGAAGTTTAATACGAGACACATACTTTTGTTTCTGAATACTGGACGATTCCCCCGTATTCAGATGACCCCGCGGCTGAAAAAAAAGCGGAACTCTTTCATCCCTGCGCTGCATAGGTTTTCTTGTGCGCTGAGAATGTGTGAGCAGTGCGCAGCTGCACAGGCGCGCAGAGGGAACGTCGAGGTGCCAGTCTTTTTGCTCTCGTATGAAAGCAAAGCGCCACATTGACTACATTCAGCGAAGCCAACGCAAGTTTCTGTAGCATTTTCAACAATCAATTTGAAGCTTTTCCACACCTCACTCTTACCGGTGCGTGTTTGTCTTTTCAGTTCTGTCTTTAGTTTATCCTTAACTTCTTGCTCCTCCATATTGGGGATACCAGGTCAAAATAGATGCGGACTTGCGGAGGGGAAGATTATTAAGAGCGGCTCCTGTTTAATAGTTAAATAGCAATTACCTTACAGCGCCTTCTCTGTTTTATCCAAATTATTTATTTTAAAACAAGTATTCCTTAGTTTAGTATCCACACATCGTTTTATTATACATTTTTATAAACATATTTATTTAAAAAAAAAGTCAGCGAGAGAGAAGCCCGGCCCGAGCCCGACCCGAAGCAATGATTGACATTTTAGGCCCGAACCCGACCCGAAATTCGGGTCGGGTTCGGTCGGGCTCGGGCTCGGGCTTAAGATCTTACCTCTAGTGCGGATCTGCAACCCTGTTACCTGCAACCCTGTTACTGTGATTAGAGGAACAGGGTTACTCCACCAAATAAATCATTTTGAAGGTTTATGAAGGTTTGTTTTTCAAGAATTTTAAAGCCCAAATGTCCTCCAGTTCTGGAATGACCCACCTATACTTTGTACTTTGGATAATAGAAGAAGTGAGGCATGTACAGTTTACCAAGGTCTGAAAATCATACATCTGACTGTATATAAAATCAGTTTTTGATGGTGCATGTAAGGCCTTGAGCAGCCTGGACTTACCCAGCAGAGCAGAGTTTCCGTCTCCCAGGGGGAAGCGCTGGTAGCGGGGCACGTTGAAGGGGGGCAGGAGGTGGAACTTCTTCTCCAGCAGAGGCTCCAGGCGAGAGGCTGAGGGGTCGGCTGGGTGGAACAGGTTATAGACCTGCTGACAGGCCGGGTGCAGCTGAGCCACTGCTCACATGAGACACCAGAGCAAAGAGTCAAGTGTGAGTGGAGTTTCACCTCACTGTGGAGGTCTAACTATCACCTGAGGCAGTGTGGGGAAGTAACTAAACACATGAAGCAAAAGATGGATTCAGAATCCTTATTTGGAGTAACTGTGCCGTCTTCAGATGACACTTTTTGATCATGTAATTTAGGCTTTGAACTGCAGACAGAAAAGTGGCTCTCTAATCAGTGATAAATAAATGCATAACAAACAAAGAAGTTTTAATCCTCTGTGACGTTTTAACTCTAGAATATTATGCTGTGCTCTGATTGGACCGTGCAGTGGGATATAACACAAAAATACATTTCAGTATTCAGTATTCTGTTTACAATCCTCCACTCAAACATACACATGTCCAGCCTGTGTTTGGGTCTTACCGTCCAGCATAGGAATGACAGTTTTGCGGAGCGCCAGCACCAGCCCGAGGGGAGAGCCAAACAGGAAGAAGTCCGTCACCTCGAAGTCAAACTTGCCCAGAGCGGCTCCGTCCAGCATATTACTACTGCTGGAGCGCCGGGAGACCCCATCACTGCGCAGCACACTGGAGTGGAGACTGTACAACACCACACCACACCACACCACACGAGCACAACATAAGGACAAGGGAGAAACACACAGCACTTTATATACGTAAACACACTAAAATGTGCTGTACCTCATTTTATACAGGATTTTACTAAATATCTCACCTAATTCTCTAATTTAACCATTTTGGAGAATTACATCATTTTACTTCCTGTTTGGACATGGGCAGCAGATGTAAAGTTTAGAGGTAATTCAGTAACTGTTACCAAGCAACCAAACTGTAAACAAGGACCAAAGCTCAACTCATTAACACTGTAGTAATTTGACAAATAAAAATATATGACAACACCAATACCTTCCTTCTACAGAAATCACCTTCATTTTAGATACATGTTAGACCAACCACACTGTCGCTTATACCCCCTCCCCACACACACTTTAGTCCCACTTTAAGAAGTCAAAAAATAAAACACGTTTGTAAATTTGCTCTGGATTTTGGATGGAATGTTGTGTACTGATGACAGAGAGAGAGGGACTCCTTCTTAGAACTCAACAATACTTATTTTCTTTTTTTGGTTATCTTTTCTTCACAACCTCCCACTTATCTGATGTACCTACAGTAAATATTTAGCACAGGTCGTATCCCACCAAACCTCCGTCATAAGGAGAGGACTGGAGCACACCTGGACAGGAAGGCGTGGTGCTGCTTGATCGTGTCCAGCTCGTAGGTAGAGGAGTCACTCCTCTTACGGGTGAGGGGCTTCTTCTCCTCGCCCGTGCTGTTGCGGGGGATGTCAATGTTACTGCGACTCAGGTGTTTGCTGCCCTCTAGTGTGGGAGAGGAGGAGCCACAGTTCACGATGATGCCTGGAGACAGCAGGTCCTGGTCCTACAGCAGTTCAAGCACATAAGTTCTGTGTTATGTGATATATTTGTATTTTTCTAATCAAAACTGAACCTGTGTTGCCAGAACCTTAACCTGCAGATGGAGGATATATCCAAGTTTGTCTCATTCTCAGTACATGGACAGACCAGGCCTCATGTGAAGCTCAGAACCTCCAGAAATCACTCCCTGAGCTGCAGAGGCTGCACTAGCACTGACTCAGGATTGGCTGCAGGTGCTGGGGTTTAGGGAGTGACCATTCAGATCACAGAGAGGCATTTTAAGTTTAAACACACTGGACTGCAGCATTTCTTTGAACTGGTGTTCCACGTTTAATTTAGAATGAAGTCAATGACATCTATTGGGCATAGACTGTAGAATAGTGAAATAAAATAAGGGTAAAGGCCTATTTTGAGGATTTGGTTATAAACTATTAGTTATTTAACTTTTTTTCTTTGCTACATAATTCGCATGAATAGAAAATGTCAGAAGTAGTAAACATACAGAAAAATGTTGAAATGGTGTGTCCAAACTTTTGGACTGGTCGTGTATTTCCTCATTCCAGAGTGAGCCGTACCTGCACACTGACCACACTGCCTCTGCGGCTGCTGTTCTGGCTCTCGTTCACAGTCTGGTTACTGCTGCACAGAGCGTCAAAGCCCAGGATGCCCCCCACACAGTCCCCAATCAGACACACCTACAGGCACAGGGCACAAAGGAAGTACAAATACTCATCTTACTGTAATAAAGGACATTTTTGGGTTGTATTTTGCTGAGTAGATTTGTTTAACGTGTGCTTTTATTTGTAATCAAGTCCATTTTCCACCATGTTGTAATCAGCTACATTTAAAATCATATTAGTTACTACACAAGTCCCTATTGTGTTTGTAATGTGATGTCACCACTGCCTCTGCTCCTTTCTACAGCCACAATAACAAACTGTGTAACAAAGGTACGTAGTAACTAGTACTTTGAATAGTATTTTCTATGTGTACTATATACAACAGTCCATGTACAAATGTGGCCGCTGTACATGTGATACAATGTCACTATTTGAAATGAAAAAAACAAAACAAAACAAATCATACCTGGAGTTGTATTTTGATTTTTTAGTTTGTATTTAGTTTGAGTGACCCTTTATTATTCGTCTGTCTACATCTCCAAAGCTCCAAATGTTCAAAACGATGTCATGTAGTGACATGTAGTGACCTTTTACCTTTATTTCAGTCATTCCAGGGCTGAAATTATTTAAATTATTCTAATGAACGTGAATGGAGTTTAAAAACACAGTGGAGCACTTCCATGTCCGGAGATCTGGTCGCCGAGGCCCCCGCCTTCGGCTGCCGCCCAGATCTCTCTGCACCGGCCCCTTATGGATCCTCCTGCGGGTGGTGAGTCCACAAGAGGACGGCCCCACGTCGCTCCTTCGGGCTGAGCCCGGCCGGGCCCGTGGGGAAAGGCCCGGCCACCAGGCGCTCGTTGGCGAGCTCCCACCCCAGGCCTGGCTCCAGGGTAGGGCCCCGGTGACGCCAATCCGGGCGACGTAACTGGCCTCGATCTATTACTCATCATAATGGGCTTCTGAATGGCTCTTAGTCTGACCCGTCCCCCTCGAGTGGGGAGGGGAGGATGGAGCGTGAGATTGACAGGTGGATCGGTGCAGCGTCGGCAGTGATGCGGTCGCTGTACCGGACCGTTGTGGTGAAGAGGGAGCTGAGCCGAAAGGCAAAGCTCTCAATTTACCGTCGATCTACGTTCCTCCCCTCACCTATGGTCATGAGCTCTGGGTAATGACCGAAAGGACGAGATCGCCGATACAAGCGGCCGAAATGAGTTTCCTCCACAGAGTGGCTGGACGCTCCCTTAGAGATAGGGTGAGGAGCTCAGTCACACGGGAGGAGCTCTGAGTAGAGCCGCCGCTCCTCCACGTGGAGAGGAGCAGCTGAGGAGGCTCGGGCGTCTGTTCCGGATGCCTCCTGGTCGCCTCCCTCAGGAGGTGTTCTGAGCATGACCCACCGGGAGGAGGCCCCGGGGAAGGGACTATGTCTCCCGGCTGGCCTGGGAACACCTTGGGGTCCCCCCCGGAGGAGCTGGAGGAAGTGTCCGGGGTGAAGGGAGTCTGGGAGTCCCTGTTTAGACTGTTGCCCCCGCGACCCGGATAAGCGGAAGAAAATGGATGGATGGATGGAGCACTTCCTCTGTTGCCACATGACATCATAAGGTGGAACAGAGTGGTTTCAATTTGAGAGAAGAACCTCATGTTAAATCTGCAGGGTTTGAGTGTGAATGGACACAAACACAGCTCCAGGTGTGTGTGTGATGAGAAAACGACATCAGAACACAGAGGAGAAAACAGTGGAATATGGGCCCTTTAAACTGAACGATTCTAGAATGTTCTGATGTTATGTTGGGGTTAGGACAACAGTGGCTGTACACATTTGCAGTACTCTTCCATCATTGGCTGTGTGGCTGAGCTGTGAAGCACCTGTCCGGAGAAGGCGGCCCCGTCCAACGACTTGAGGAAGTCCCCGTAGACCTGGTTGGCGCGAGCGATGACGGCGGACACTGCGTCCTGGTACAAGGGGGAGGAGGTGGCCAGGAGAGGCAGAGCGGCCAGAGGGATGTGGTCCTGACTGCTGGACAGACAGCCCTCATCGTAACTGTACGGGCTCAGGCTGCAGCACACAAAACATCAGGGTCAGTGTGTGTGAAAGGTCCAAAATAAAGGAATGTGAAAGCAAAGACTGAACAGTTGTAATTAAAGGTACTGTACCAGATTTAAAACCATACATTCAATTCATAAATAAAATTTCATAAAAACATGAAAATCCACTTTTAAATGGTTCATTTTTAAAGTTATTTCTTATGCAGTCCCTTTTCAGAAGGCAGAGTAAAGTCAAACTAACATCGACTGGCATGCTAACCTGCACTTCCTGTTTCAAGAAACATAAAAATACTTTTATGCCGTTGCTGACAGCACGCAGCGACTTATTCTGACCTCAAGAACTGCTTATACAATACATCTGCACTGGGGCAAATTCTGCTCAAATACATGAGAAAAAAATGGTATAAGATTTCAAAATGTGAAATGATAATATACGAGTCCAAGCATAACTAAAGAAACTCACTCACTTATTCAGTGTTTTCCCTAGAAACTATGAATTAAAATAGAATAAAACCTCTCCCCCGACCCCACTCAGGGATTGTGCAGTAAACACAAATATTCACAAGAGAGAGCGGAAGTGTCTCTTCCTAACACTTCTACATACATGGAACTATACGTGTATTTAATCTGAAACCTCGTGAGCCACAATCTTCCACTGTAATCATCATAAACACTTTAACTCTCATTTCATCTGGCAAACCTACGCTCACAGGTTGGAGATATCAGGAACTTTGACACTGCCACTGTCCGCTGTGTTTACTTTTAATAACAGTTTAAATCCTGTATCTTACTTGGACACCAGATTAAAGGCGTCGGCACAGATGGGCGGGCAGGGCACCAGGCGGATGGCAATGCGTCCCAGGGCAGCGGGGTAGTGGACCCTCATGACGGCGTCGAAGGCCGCGCTGATGGTGTTGACGTCGGCCTGTTTGCTGCTCTGCTCCCCCCCTCCCGTGTCCAGGATATTCCCCCCATGTAGAACCAGGATCAGCACGTGGATCTTGGAAGGCTGGAGACACTGCTGGGAGGAGCTCTCCTGGAGGTCACAAAACAACAGTTACACAGTTAATACTTACACATCATGCAGATACACTCAGTCAGATCAGAATCATGAGAGCAGACGGCATGCACAAAAGGGCAGTCCAAGGATTCTGGGGCTGAGTCGTTTCATGAGTCATGATGTTCACACAACAGAATATGGAACAGAGCAGAGAAGAGGAGAGGAGAAAAGAGGAGAGCAGAGGAGATAGAACATGGCCAACCTGCACTGGGACAACTGTTCAACATCACAGAGGGAGAGGAACACTGGACCACTGGAGAACACTGCACTGGGGAACCCTACCATGACTGAACATACCCTGGGCCGTGTCTGTAGCACTAACCAACGAAACATAGAACTATAGAGCGTGGAACGAAGTGGCCAAACCTCCTTGTCAAAGCCTGACCTTGTAAGATCTCAGAAGCTAAGCAGGACTGGGTCTGGTTAGTACTGGGATGGGAGACTGCAGGGAGCACCATGGGCCACAGTGGGGGGCCAATACCATGAAAGCATAGCCAGACTGGAGTGGACTATGGACACCCTCACAGTGTGTTGAGGCTTCATGTTTTTAGGTGCTGTACTGGTGTAAATAAATGTCTGTATTACAACTCCAGCCTCAGGGATCTTCTTACAACTCTCAGGCGGCTTCAACTTATTGTACAACACCTGCTTGGCTTGTTTGCAGTGCACGGAATGTTCCATAGTATGGTATTAAATATATCTACTGTGCATGTGTTTAATTAGAGATGTTTTTATTGCTTAGAAAATCTACTGAAAAACATGCATTGTTAGTGTGAGCAGCACCTGCACAGTCGGCCTTGGCCTGGTTTCACCACCTGCTTGTCTCCATGGCAATAAATAAGCTTAATGTCATAGTGTAGAGCATCACAAGAAAGCAACATCGCCATGGAAATGGAGGTGACCCTCCACCATAGAAAGGTTAAGTAGTGCACCTATAAAAGGTGAAACTAATCCAGGCCAGACTAATCCTGTATGTGACTCTAGCCCACCTCTAACAGAACAGGAGTGGTCCAAAACTCCACAT
>JAVJIX010000229.1:585000-630000 GCA_036785185.1 Paratrypauchen microcephalus | reverse complement strand
TTGTTTTTAACTGTTTGTATTTTAACTGTTGCTTTTAACTGTTGCTTTTAACTGCCTATAATGTATATTATACTTGTAAGGCGACCTTGAATGTCCAGAAAGGCGCCTAATAAATATAATGTATTATTATTATTATAACACTGCCAATGTCTATCCCTTATCTCCGCCCACTGCTCTGTACTTAGCTGCTTAGCTCCTCTACAGTCCGGTGCAGAGGGTGAGAGGTGTCGTCCATGATGGACGTAAGTTTGTCCAGCACCCTCCTCTCAGCCACCTCCTCTACAGAGTCCAGAGGACAGCCCAGGACAGAGCTGGCCCTCCTGACCAGCTTATTAAGTCTCTTCCTGTCCCGCTCTGTGCTGCTTGGGGCCCAGCAGACGAAAGCGTAGAGGAGAGCAGAGGCCGCCACAGAGTCATAAAAAGTCTTGAGCAGAGGCCTGCACACTCCAAAGGACCTCAGTCTCCTCAGGAGGTGGAGGCGACTTTGGCCCTTCTTGTACAGGGCGTCGGTGTTGTGGGACCAGTCCAGTTTATTGTTGAGGTGAACACCCAGGTACTTGAAACTGTCCACAGTCTCTATGTCCTGCCCCTGGATGTTCACCGGTGAGTGAGGTAGTGGTCTCCTCCTGAAGTCCATCACCAGCTCCTTTGTCTTACTGGTGTTAAGGCTCAGGTGGTTGCGCCCACACCAGTCTACAATGTCACTGATGACCGAGCGGTACTCCAGCTCGTTCCCCTCAGACACACAGCCCACGATGGCCGAGTCGTCAGAGAACTTCTGGAGATGGCAGGTGTCCGTGTTGTATGTGAAGTCCGAGGTGTAGATGGTGAAGAGGAAGGGTGAGAGGACAGTTCCCTGGGGGGCCCCCGTGCTGCAGACTACCACCTCTGACTCACAGCCACGCAGCCGCACGTACTGTGGACGGTCAGTGAGGTAGTCGATGGTCCAGGCAGCGAGATGTCCATCAACTCCGGCGTCCTCCAGCTTCCCTCGCAGCAGCGCCAGCCTGATGGTGTTGAAGGCACTGGAGAAATCAAAGAACATGACTCTCACAGCACTCCCGGCGGTCTCTAGGTGGGTGAGCGCCCGCTGCAGCAAGTAGATGACGGCGTCCTCTACTCCTACCTTTGGCTTGTAGGCAAACTGCAGCGGGTCCAGGGTGGGGCTCACCACAGAGAGGAGGTGACTGAGGATCACTCTCTCCATGGTCTTCATGAGGTGGGAGGTCAAGGTGACTGGTCTGTAGTGGGCCGGTCCCCTGGCGTTTGTTGTTTTGGGAACCAGGACCACACAGGTCTTCCACAGGACGGGGACCTTCTCCAGGCTGAGGCTCAGGTTGAAGATGTAGCAGAGAACCTCACAGAGCTGGTCTGCGCAGGTTCTCAGCAGCCTGGGGCAGATACCGTCAGGTCCTGCGGATTTCCCCTGTCTGAGTCGCCTAAGTTCGCTCCTCACCTCGTCCGGTGTGATGGAGAGGGGGGAGTGAGAAGAAGTGACTTTATTGATCTCACACTGGAGAAATTCTTCTCTGCATTTTAACCCATCCTATATATATAGAGTATATATATATATTAGGAGCAGTGGGGATATATTAGGAGGGGGGGACTGGGGTGGACTGTAGGGGGTAGTGGGGGGCTGGTGCTGGGTTGGGTCCATGTGAAGGGGTGGGGGGGTGTGGCTACTGGCCCAGAGAGGTGTGAAGAGGAGGGGGGAGTCGGCAGAGGGGGTGGGGTTAAGGTAACAGTTTAATTCGTCCGCCCAGCGCTGATCACCATCAGCTGTCCCTCTGCCACTCTGTCCAAATCCAGACATGTTCCTCAGTCCTCTCCACACGCCCCGTACGTTGTTCTGGGCCAGCGGCTCCTCCATCCTCCTCCCATATCTGAAAACTCCAGAATTCCCTCCCTGAGCTGCAGAGGCTGCACTAGCACTGACTCATGATTGGTGCAGGTACTGGGCTTTAGGTTGGGACCATCATCAGAGAGAGGCATTTTAGGTTTAAAAACTTCAGCATTGGAACTGGCAACCCAAATAAGATAGTCATACGAGGCGCATTCTGCTTTCTGATTTTAATGAGAACCGAAACACCATATTTTAAAAAACAACCTGTCCATCATGCCCAGTGTTTTTGTAATTTCAAGAATAAATCAGCATTATAATTGTCATCAGTAATAGCTATATTTGATTTCAACATGACACACACACGCACACACATTTTTGGTTTCGTTATGGAATTTAAAATCTAAATCCTACATACAGTTCTACATACAATGGGTACAGTAATTTATACTACTTATAGTATATATATTTCAAGTAACAGTGCTACATTTTGGCTAATCTACCCATCCACCTCAGATTCGGATTTGCACATCTCCATCTTACATGTAAGCTGAATATTATCATTTTAAAATGACAGAAGCATTCCTGTCTCCCTCTGACACTTTGTGGAATGGAATACTACAACTAATACTGCATTATGTATTTAAAGGCCCCATATTCATTATTTTCCCCATGTATCTGAGTAAAATGTCTCTTGCCCCCAAGATACACTCAACAAAAATATAAACGCAACACTTTTGTTTTTGCTCCCATTTTTCCTGAGATGGACCCAAAGATCCAAAATTCACTCCAGATACACAACACTACCATTTCTCTCAAACATTGTTCACAAATCTGTCCAAATGTGTGACAGCGAGCACCTCTGCCCCGCCGAGACAATCCACCCCACCTCACAGGTGCGCCACATCAAGATGCCGATCCGACATCATGACCAGTGCACAGGTGCGCCCCAGACTGCCCACAATAAAAGGCCACCCCGAAATGTGCATTTTTTTTTTTTTTTGCTTTATTGGGGGTCTGGGGACTCAGAACCAGTCAGTATCTGGTGTGACCACCATTTGCCTCATGCAGTGCAACACATCTTCTTCACATAGAGTTTATCAGATTGTCAGTTGTGGCCTGTGGAATGTTGGTCCACTCCTCTTCAAAGGCTGTTATGGATGAAGAACACAGGTGCATTTTATTGATGGCATTTTGAATGCACAGAGATACCGTGATGAGATCCTGAGGCCCATTGTTGTGCCATACATCCATGAACATCACCTCATGTTTCAGCAAGATGATGCACGGCCCCATGTTGCAAGGATCTGTACACAATTCTTGGAAGCTGAAAATGTCCCAGTTCTTGCATGGCCAGCATACTCACCGGACATGTCACCCATTGAGCATGTTTGGGACGTGCTTGACCGGCGTATACGACAGCGTGTACCAGCTCCCACTAATATCCAGCAACTTCACACAGACATTGAAGAGGAGTGGACCAACATTCCACAGGCCACAACTGACAATCTGATAAACTCTATGCGAAGAAGATGTGTTGCACTGCATGAGGCAAATGGTGGTCACACCAGATACTGACTGGTTCTGAGTCCCCAGACCCCCAATAAAGCAAAAAAAATGCACATTGCGTGTTGCGTTTATATTTTTGTTGAGTATGTATTGTATAAGCAGGTGAGGTCAAAACAAGTGTGTGTACTGTCTGCAGCATATTATAAAGTGTCCTGTTGTCCAAGAATCAGGAAGTGCAGGTTAAAAAGGCTAGTTGTTGTTAGCATTACCGCTCTTGTCCATGAGATAAGTGAGGTAAGTGAGGACCACTGCAAACTGTTTCAAATGAACTAGTTCTGTTTTTCGGGTTTTAAGTTAAGGTAAAAATCCAGCACAACACCTTTAACTCATTTATTGTCAAACCACAGCTGACGCACATCTCTGCCTGAGCCGTCTCTCACGGGTTTAAGACGAGAATAAAAAGTTGTTCAAACATTTTTATACAGCTATTTTCATGTAGTTATTTTAGTGGTGGGAACTATAAACAGAACAAAAATACAAGCCTGAAATAGCTCCAGTGTAGTTGTGCATACATATTTAAAGACATATTCTGGGATATTTTCAGTTCCATTCGCCACTGACAACCGAGGCAGACGCACTTATGTATTGTGCATTAAGTTTATTTTTACCATTTTAGCCATAAAAAAAGACAGAGTAAAGATAGAAAAGAGGTTATGAATATATAAAGACTATGACATGTTTGTGTTGTACTGAAGTGAACATAGATCACACACGGCACTGGGACATGTGACTTTATACGGCATTCATGTACGGGCAAGTTTATACGGTAAATAATCCATGTTAGAATGTTCCCTCCTCTAAAACAGACCTGGAGTTGGCTTTTGTTTCATTCACACATGTTTGAGTAACTCTTTATTATTAGTCTGTACTTCTCCAAAGCTCAAAATGGTCTGTTCCACCTTGTGATGTCATGTAGTGGTCACATTAACAGTTCCTTTTACCTTTAGTTTCCATTAGAGATTGGCAATTCCAGAACTGAAACCATCCAAATAATTCAAGGTGTATAGAGTGGCCGTATAGAGTGCCAGAGTGGACCGGCTTCTGCGGTACATCTTCACCTAGAAGCCACGGGCCATTCTTTTGAGGACAGTGAGGTTCAGATCTTAGCCAGGGAAAAGAACTGGTTTGAGAGGGGAGTTAAAGAGGCTATTTTTGTCAAAAAAGAGAATCCGTCATTAAACAGAAATGGGGGAGTCAGACATAACTTGTCTCCCATTTATAATGTGATTCTTAGACCAGTCAAACAGAGCCAGGGCAGAGGGGTGGAGAGGGTCGTTAGACGTTGAATAGGGGGTCGAAACAGCCGTCAGAGTAATTTGAAAAACAAAGAGACAGATTAGGGGGATCGTTTTCAGAGCTTTTGTCATTGTCGGACGCGCCTCCCGGCAGCTAGATATAAGCAGGGTCTAACCAGTACAATAACCAGAGCTGACGAAGCCCCTCGGATGAGCGGCGAAACGTTTTCAACCAAACAAACTTTGTCCAGTTGACAAATTGAACTTCTCCTTTGATCATGGATTCTACCTGGACGACTGAGGGACTTTTCACGCAAGGTGTATAGAGTTTAAAAACACAGTGACCACATGACATCACAAGGTGGAACAGAGTGATTTCTGGAAAGGAGAACTCGCCCTAAATGTGCAGGGTTTGTGTGTTAAACATGTGAATGAAACAAAACGCAACTCCAGCTCTGTTTGTGATGAGGACATTAGAACAGAGGTCTGAAAACAGTGGGATAAAGCCATTTAAAACCATGCTTTGAAATCATATTTTAAACACATTTAACAAAAATATGTATGAATTAACTTTGGGAAGCACACAACGAAAGAATAGCAGCAAAATCGTAAGGTCCTCACTGCCACCATAAGAAATCATAAAACATATACAGTGGTACCTCACCTTATGAAAGACCCAACAAACGAAAATTTCAAGTTACAAAACGCCTTCATGTTAAATTTTGGTCTCTAGATACGAAAGAAAATTCAAGTTACGAAACGCGAAATCTCAAAAATTCAAATAATGCGCGCTCAGCCACACACATTATACGCTTTTCTCAGACTGGATTTAAACTTTTCTCACGTTTGTCTCTCATTTAAACACTCAAACTTTCATAGATTTTCAACAAAATTATTAATAGTGAAGTGTGGGGGGAAGGGGGAGGGGGGAGAAGACTGCGCTCTGACACGTGTGATAGCGCAGCATGACCCGGCGCGGGGCTGCCAGCAGGTCTAGACCTGGACTAAACCAGGACTGGACCAGGACTAAACCTGGACTAAACCTGGACTAAACCAGGACTAAACCAGGACTAAACCTGGACTAAACCAGGACTAAACCTGGACTAAACCTGGACTAAACCTGGACTAAACCTGGACTAGACCAGGTGGATTAAAGCGCCGTGCGCGGGTCTATTTCCTGGTTTAGTTTTGAGTCACGGCTGAGGCGAGCAGCGAGGGGGACCGCACACAGTCTGAGCACATGAACGAACGCATGCAAGAGCCGCGGTGGTCTAGACCTGGTCTAGACCAGGTCTAGACCAGGTCTAGAGGAGGTCTAGAGGAGGCACGGTTTGAGCACGGGTCTCGTTCATGCGCTCAGACTGCGTGCGGTCCCCCTCGCTGCTCGCCTCAGCCGTGACTCGAAACGAAACCAGGAAATAGACCCGCACGCGGCGCTTTAATCCACCTGGTCTAGTCCTGGTTTAGTCCAGGTTTAGTCCTGGGTCTACAGTCTCTACGCAGAACACAATGTTACACTATAAAAAAAGTTACACTATAAAAAAAAACTTGGATCGGGGCCTTGGAACGAATCAGGCTTTTTCCACTGAAATAGCTACTCAACTTACGAAAAATTCACGTTACGAAACCACTTCTGGAACGAATTAATGTCGTAAGGTGAGGTACTACTGTAAATGCATTTTCACACTGCAGAGGATGGAGTATTAGAGATGAACTTTCCGTTAAATGAGACATATTAAGCTTATTTTAAAGGCTTTTTGCTGTGTTTTTTAGTTTCACAATCATGACATGTTACAGAATTGTCTACTTGTGTTTTTCTTCTTAACCTTCACTCCCACCAGGGCACAGGGACATTACATTTACAGAATTAAAGTCATTTTTGGCACATCTTTTTGCATTCTTCATCACCATTTTACGCAACTTAAAATGGTGATTACACCTGTCACAATAACAATATTTGATGTGTGATGTGTTGCTGACATAGATATTAACAATAAAAGATTATACTGAAATGAATAGGTTTTTTTAAAGGTGCATTATGTAACTTTTTGGTTCGGGGCCTGTCACCTGACATTAAACAGTTCAATAACAGATGGTTTTATTGCTCAGGCATTCTGACTGTGAGCGGTGTCGCCACTCCACAGATCTGACCTGTAACTTGGTTTGTTTTAGTCTCCATGATGATAGAAAGGTTTTAAGGAAAAGTAATGTTTTTTTACAATCTGAGCCTTCTTTCGGCAATAAAACAAGTAGTTTTACTCACCCATAGCAGTTTGGTGTCACTTGGAGCAGTTTCTTAGAAGTTATGTTGAGCCGTTCTGTTCTACTAATGATCCTGTACCCGTTAGCGTGAGTGCTCGGGGCATTACTTTGCGGTGTCCAAATAACACAAACTTTAGCACTTTTCAAATCACAGAAGATCGCTGTGTCAGCGTAGACTTTTAGTGGATTCCAAAACAGCCTGAAACCCGATATGCAGCTATAGTTTCATTTGATGACGTCATCAGAGAGGACAGTGCACATGCGTGAACTCAGCTGTTTTGTAAACACCGCTAGTCCGAAAGAAGCTAACACCGCTCTGAACTTTACTTTTCTGTTGCGATATCGGCTTTCAGGCCGTTTTGGAATCTACTAAAAGTCTACGCTGACACAGCGATCTTCTGTGATTTGAAAAGTGCTAAAGTTTGTGTTATTTGGACACCGCAAAGTAATGCCCCGAGCACTCACGCTAACGGATACGGGATCATGAGTAGAACAGAACGGCTTCAACATAACTTCTAAGAAACTGCTCCAAGTGACACCAAACTGCTATGGGTGAGTAAAACTACTTGTTTTATTGCCGAAAGAAGGCTCAGATTGTAAAAAAAACGTTACTTTTCCTTTAATGCCATACTGTGAAACATTATTCACAGCTATTCAGGAAAGTTGTATTTCTGTCCTGTGAATGGGACGTTTTTAGTATTGATACCTGCTCAAATTATCTAGTTTCAATAATAGTTTTAGGATCAATTAGGATGTGATTTTCAAAACTTTTTACAACCCAAGCCAATAGTACAAAGAAATGTACCATGTGTCTTCTATAGAGGAATAAGTGGCTATAGTAATGAGCGTTTTTCAAAGCCTGACTATAGCATAATATGTCTCCTTTAATATCCCAGAGGGTGATGTCTTGGTCGTGTTAGCCATTTTGGAGCGTGCAGTGAAGCCGCCACCTCCGAACCCAACGCCGGTGAACCACAGCCACACCCACTTATTTCAAGCGCAGCCCCAAAGCATGCTGGGTATCAGGGAAGCATAGGAAGTGATCTGCGGTTAGAGAGCATGCAGAGTGAGAGAGGGGCGGCATGTGCGGACAGGTGACAACAGAGGACATGGAGCTGTGGTTACCGTGAGCGTCGAAGAACTCCTCGTCTGAGCTGTCATCGGAGTCCCGAGCGATACTCTGCATACGCCACTCCGACAAGCTATGGCGGGACGGGCTCACTGCAACAAAATCAATGTTTACGAATAGATTACACAATTAAAGTGACACCAGAAAGTAGTTTTGCAAATATCTTAAAGGTGAACTATGCAATTTTTCTGCTGGAGGGTCTCCCATCTGCTTTCTCCATGTTATTGCTTTGCCTGGAATATTCCTTATGGCATTAAAAGAACTGTATGTCATATTTGAAATTTCAACTTGACCTAACTGCGTCCCCAGATATTAGGGATGTAACAATAACCAAAATATCATGATATCCCACTCACAATATTCCCATTGATAACCTGACCAGCACCAACCTCTCCATCTCTGACCACCTCACCATAACCTTTACCGTTAACACTCCCATCCCTGCCCCAAAACAAAAACGCACCCTACATTTCCGCAAACTAGGACCTGATCTCCCCTCCACGTTCACATCCCTTTCCACCACCCCTGTGACCAATGCCCAGTCCACATCTAAACTCACCACAGTCTACAACGACACCCTCTCCTCCTGTCTGGACCAACTGGACCAATCACACTGCCCCCTGGTTCACATCCGACCTCAGTAAAATGAAAGCAAAAGGACGCCAACTGGAAAGACTCAGCAAGAAAACCGGTCTCACCATCCACTCCCAACTCTACACAGATCACCTACAGCAATACAAGCGAGCCCTCTCAGACGCTCGGACCTCCTGCTCCAACCTCATACAGTCTGGCTCAGGTAACCCCAAAGCTCTTTTCACCACCATAAACAAACTCCTCAAGCCCCTGGAAAATGGCTCACACTCATTCACCACAGAAAAATGCAACTTCTCTTTCTTTCTTTCAAAACAAAACAACATTTACAGCCACCGCTCAGCCTCTCCAGCCCCACTGCCTTCCCACACCGTCCCTCCTGCTGACTGCCCTGCCTTGTCCCAGTTCTCAATTATCTCCTCGTCCGACCTGCCTGATCTGCTTGAGGGCATGAAAACCTCCACCTGTTCCCTCGACCCTATCCCGTCCAGCCTGGTCAAAGCCTGCCTGCTCTCTCCCCACTCATCACCTCCATCATCAACTCCTCTTTGCCCACCGGCTCCGTCCCACCCACTCTCAAACTTGCTGCTATCACCCCGATTCTTAAAAAACCTGGCCTTGACCCTAACATCCCCGCTAACTACAGACCCATCTCTAACCTCCCATTTCTCTCCAAACTCATAGAATTTACCGTCGCCAGTCAACTTAAATCCCACCTCTCCACCAATAACCTGTTTGAATACTTCCAGTCCGGTTTCCGCTGAAACAGCCTTCCTCCGAGTCACTAATGACCTCCTGCTCTCCTCTGACTCTGGGAACCTCAACGTCCTCATCCTCCTGGAGCTCACCGCTGCTTTTGACACCATAAACCACTCCATCCTTCTCTCCCGCCTGCAGACCACCTTCAACATTACCGACTCAGCCCTCTCCTGGTTCACCTCCTACCTCACTGACAGGCATCAATTCATTCACATCAAACACTGCAAGTCCCCCTCCGCTCCACTCACTCAAGGTGTCCCCCAAGCTTCAGTTCTCAGCCCCCTCCTCTTCATCCTCTACATCCTCCCCCTTGGTCACATAATCCGCCGCCACGGCCTTCAATTCCACTGTTTTGCAGATGACATCCAACTTTACCTGTCCACCAAATCCATAACCCCAGCCACACACTCCACCCTCACGAACTGCATCTCTGAAATAAAATCCTGGCTCAAATCAAATTTCCTTCAACTCAACTATAACAAAACAGAAATAATCATCATTGGCCCCAAAACATTCACCAAAACCCACAATAACCTCACCCTCTCCGCCGATGGCTCCTCAGTCTCCTCCTCCTCCCACCTCCGTAATCTCAGCATCATCTTCACATCAGACACCTCACCAAAACCGCCTTCTATCACCTCCGCAACATCGCTCGCCTCCGCCCATCCCTCTCCCCTCAGTCTGCTGGAACCCTCATCCACGCCTTCGTCACCTCCTCACTCGCACCTCCTCCCGTGAACACATCACCCCTGTCCTCAAAGACCTCCACTGGCTCCCCATCCCTCAGCGCATCCAATTCAAACTCCTCACCATTACATACAAGTCCCTCCATAACCTGGCCCCCACCGACCTCTCTGAGCTCCTCCACCGCCACACCCCCGCCCGTGCCCTCCGATCAGCTGATGCCAACCCCCTGTCTCCCCCCACCAGGACTAAACACAAGACCTGGGGGGACAGGGCCTTCTCTGCTCTGGAACTCCTGCCCAAACACATCAGAGACTCCTCTACACTCCCCATCTTCAGAAAAGCCCTAAACACTCACCTGTTCAAAACGGCCTTTAAATAACTGCATCTCCTGTTTATCTCTTTCATTTGTGTTCGTTTGTGTTTGGATCAATGTGAAGCGTCTTTGAGCGTCATGAAAAGCGCTATACAAGTACTATGTATTATTATGATATAGTATCTCAATAATATCTGAGGCCATCACAATGTATCCAATTACGAGTCTCTTTGCTTTAATTAATAGTTATGGTTATTTTAATATCTTTGTGAGTTTAATGTCTTTCTTATTTGAATTACAGTGGAGGAAATAAGTATTTGATCCCTTGCTGATTTTGTAAGTTTATACTGACAAAGAAATGAACAGTCTATAATTTTAATGTTTTTTTATTTTTTATTACTATTATTATCCTTTATTTATCCCTGTAGGGAAATTATTTCTCTGCATTTGACCCATCCTTCGGGAGCAGTGGGCAGCTCATCCTCCAGGTGCCCGGGAACCATCTCTATGATCTTGGTGGTCAGCTTTGGTCAGGACCTCAGGAGGATTTTACCTATGGAGCATTTTTTTTATTTTTTATATTTGGGTTGATGGGGGAAACCCACCCAGACACAGGTAGAACACGCAAACTCCACACAGAACTCCTGGGCAACCCGGGGATCAAAACCAGAACCTTCTTGCTGTGAGGCGTGAGTGCTAGCCACTCACCTTATTATTTATTTTATTTTTAACATTAAGAGATAAAATATCAAAAAGAAAATCCAGAGAATAACTTAAAAATACATTTAAAAATATATAAACTGATTTGCATTTCATTGAGTGAAATAAGTATTTGAACCCTTTAGCCAAAAAAGACTTGGAGGCAAAACCCTTGTTTGCAGCAGAGGTCAGACGTTTCTTGTAGTTGATGATCAGGTTTGTGCACATATCAGAAGGAAATCTGGTCCACTCGTCTTTGCAGATCATCTCTAAATCATTAAAGTTTGTCGTTTAGCTTCAGCTCCCTCCAAAGGTTTTAGGGTTAAGGTCTGAGACTGGCTGGGCCACTCCATGACCTTAAAGTGCTTCTTCTTGAGCTACTCCTTCGTTGCCTTGGCTGTATGTTTTGGGTCATTGTCGTGTTGGAAGATCATTCTCCCCTTGATGTGGTGAAGTTGTCCTGTGCCCTTGGCAGAAAAACACCCCCAAAGCCTAATGTTTCCACCTCCATACTTGACAGTGGGGATGGTGTTCTTGAAGTCAGCATTTCCATCCATCCATCCAGCAGATCTGCTTGGACTGCTGCCCCCGTGACCCAGGCAAACCCTCCAAACAGATGCCAAAGAGCTTGATCTTGGTCTCATTTAACCACAGCACCTTCTCCCAGTCACTCTCTAAGTCATTCAGGTGTTCAGTGGCAAACCTCAAACCTCAGGTGGGCCTGCACATGTGTCTTCTTAAGCAGGAGGACCTTGCGAGCACTAAAGTGTTACCAATGATTTTCTTAGTGACTGTCGTCCCAGCTGCCTTGAGATCATTGGCTAGCTCCTCCCTTGTAGGCTGATTTCTCACTGTTCTCATGATCATTGAAACCCCACGAGGTGAGATCTTGTGTGGAGATTGTCCACAGATGGTCTGAGATGGTCGTTTGTATTTCTTACATTTTCAAACAACTGCACCAACAGTTGTCTCCTTAACACCAGCTTCTTGCTCATGGTTTTGTAGACTATTCCAGGTCTACAGTCTTGTCCCTGACGTCCTTTGACAGCTCTGTGGTCTTTCCCATGTTGGAGAGTTTGGAGTCTGACTGATTCTGTGGGCAGGTGTCTTTTATACCGGTGACTAGTTAAAACAGGAGTGTAATTCAGAAGACGAGTTGATTAGGAGTGTCTAACTGGTCTGTGGGAGCAGAACTCTTAATGGTTGGTAGGGGATCAAATACTTATTTCACACAATGAAATGCAAATCATATATTTTCTATAATGTGATTTTCTGGATTTTCTTTTTGATATTCCATCTCTCAATGTTAAAGTAAACCTACCATTAAAATTATACTGTTCTACAAATTTTTGGACTCGATCGGCTTCCGAGATAAAAGTGGCTAAATCTCATTTATATTGATAAGATGAACTGAAAATCAATTGGTAACTGTGCTTTAATGTAATAATAATATATATATGTTAAAACTCTAGACATAAGATAAGATAAGATAAGACTTTATTGATCTCACACAGGAGAAATTTACTTGTCACAGTAGCTCCAGGTAGGGACAGTTTGAACAAGAAGACAAGTGCATGCAGGCAAAAAAAGGCATAAAGATGGGTGATAATAATAATTTAAAAAAATAAGTAATAAATCGAATAATAATAATAGTAGTGATAATAATAAAAAACAGTGACCGGGAGAGTATTGAAAAAAAAAAAATTGGAAAAACTATATTGCACGATAGGAGTATTGAAAAAAAAACAACAACAATATTGCACATTGGGAAAACGATATTGCACGGTAGGACTATACAGTAGAATTATACAGTCTGATGGCGGTGGGGATGAAGGATCTGCGGTAGCGCTCCTTCTTGCACTGGGGGTGCCTCAGTCGGCTGCTGAAGGAGCTGCTCAGCTCCTCCACAGTCCGGTGCAGAGGGTGAGAGGTGTCGTCCATGATGGACGTGAATTTGGCCAGTACCCTCCTCTCAGCCACCTCCTCTACAGAGTCCAGAGGACAGCCCAGGACAGAGCCGGCCCTCTTGACCAGCTTGTTGAGTCTTTTTCTGTCCCGTTCTGTGCTGCTCGGGGCCCAGCAGACGACAGCGTAGAGGAGAGCAGAGGCCACCACAGAGTCATAAAAAGTCTTGAGCAGAGGCCTGCTCACTCCAAAGGAACTCAGTCTCCTCAGGAGGTGGAGGCGACTTTGGCCCTTCTTGTACAGGGCGTCGGTGTTGTGGGACCAGTCCAGTTTATTGTTGAGGTGAACACCCAGGTACTTGAAACTGTCCACAGTCTCTATGTCCTGCCCCTGGATGTTCACCGGTGAGTGAGGTAGTGGTCTCCTCCTGAAGTCGATCACCAGCTCCTTTGTTTTACTGGTGTTGAGGCTCAGGTGGTTGCGCCCACACCAGTCCACAAAGTCACTGATGACCGAGCGGTACTCCAGCTCGTTCCCCTCTGACACACAGCCCACAATGGCCGAGTCGTCAGAGAACTTCTGGAGATGGCAGCTGTCCATGTTATATGTGAAGTCCGAGGTGTATATGGTGAAGAGGAAGGGTGAGAGGACAGTTCCCTGGGGAGCCCCAGTGCTGCAGACTACCACCTCTGACTCACAGCCGCGCAGCCGCACGTACTGTGGACGGTCAGTGAGGTAGTCGATGGTCCAGGCAGCGAGATGTCCATCCACTCCTGCATCCTCCAGCTTCCCCCGCAGCAGCGCCGGCCTGATGGTGTTGAAGGCGCTGGAGAAGTCAAAGAACATGACTCTCACAGCACTCCCGGCGGTCTCTAGGTGGGTGAGCGCCCGCTGCAGCAAGTAGATGACGGCGTCCTCTACTCCTACGTTTGGCTTGTAGGCAAACTGCAGCGGGTCCAGGGTGGGGCTCACCACAGAGCGGAGGTGGCTGAGGATCACCCTCTCCATGGTCATATTAAAGTGAATGTATGTGAATGTGCAGACAGACTTTCAGATAGAACTGCTGCTTGTAGACACACTGGACCTTCTGATAAACTACAGTTTTTGCCTTATTTTGCATAAATTTCCTATTTTGACCCAATACTATATCTTGGAAACTTCAGCCAATCAGCACTTCTGACTTACTTTTTCTTTATTAGTGACATAAACCAAGAAAAATGTCACTACTTTTGTTCCGGAAGCATTTTGCTTGTCGACCAGTGTTACAGACTGTTCATTTCTCTGTCAGTGGACAAACCATCACAATCAGCAAAGGATCAAATACTTCCTCCACTGTACTTGAAAACATGCCTTACCATGGTGCAGCACTGGCTACAAACACAGGTGACTACATAGACCATGATCCTTTGGAAATAACTGTTATGAATCACACTTCATATTATAACAGCACCAAAGGCTTTTCAAGGCCTTCACAATTATGTAAGACACAAAATATTATAATAAATATTGAACTGTGAGATGTATATTGTGATTGTAGTACTTTTCTAAAAGAGCGCATTTAAATGTACTTTTAGAATCATGTTTTTACTGTGAGTGGAGCTGCCTCTACACAAATCTGACCTGCAGCTCGGCCTGGTACCGTCAACTGCTCATTACCATGGAGACAGATTACTTTACTGCCATATTAAACACAGTATGTAGTTGTGATTTTACTTGTAGACCCGATGATGTATCCTTGTGGTGGTGGTCAGAGGGTCACTGAGCTCCAAATGGGCAAAATGTACATCTGCTTTTCAATCTTTTCCAACTATGAGCAGGTGATACAACTTCTCGACAGCGTTTGAGAAATTTCATGTATTCTGGTTTGTTTGGAGCAGAGCAAAGCAGAGGATCACTCCTCTGCCCGTATGAAGACTTGGCTGAGAAACATCTCAGTTATTTCCATGCATGTGTTTGAGCCTCTCTCTTTCCCTTTTTAACCAGTGCTCTATGACAAAGAAATCTTGCACAAGCTCTCGGCCCCCACATAAGTGTTATATAAACATGGACAGACTTTTGGCTCGTGCGTCGCCTCACATGCACACCCCCACATGCATGGCCCAGTCACAGATGGAGCATATGCTGGACGCCCAAGTGGGGTTCAGACCACAGACCACACCCTGGCGCAAACATGGCGGCTCTGGCAGAGGGCTGAGGCTCTGACCTTCTCTGCTGTGACTAATCAGCCTGTCGTTATGGACAAATTTACAAAAAGAATGCACCAGTGATGAGTGTTTTTAGGTTGGAGTTGGAGTTGAGAGTGAACCACCAGCCTTTGCATTGGTGATGTTCGTGAGCCTCACCTAAGACGAAAGTGTGTGAGTCATGTTTGGAGCACTTGGATAAGACCACAGAGTGTAAACATAGCTAACCAGCTAATAGCTCCAAACCGGAAGTGAGCATGGGCAGACTCCAATTCCTTTTTATTGAAAAACCATGGCCCCTCTCTCAGTAACAGCTGCTGTCAGGCTTGGCTTTTTTGGTCTTAAAACATTCATAATAACTCTCTCTATATGACCCGTTTTTATTTCACCATTTTGTCTGTAAATCAAGATATGCACTTTAATAACAGACAGATCAGGTCACTCCCTCTAGCTTTAGCAACAGGTTTGATTGACAGCTATAGCGGCTCATTGATAAGTGGTGCGTTTGGAAGGGGTGTGCTCCTGATCGACTCTTTGATGATAACATTCCATTTGTGGGTCTTGGCTCCAAATAGCAGCCTCGATGAGCTTCGTTTAGCTGGAGCCGAACGCTCTGGGTGACGTAGCACTCTGTCAGTCTCCTCGTGCAGGAGTATTAACTTGGCAAATACCATCCTAACAGAGTGTACTAAGATGAATACTGAGTTCTCCCCATTATCAGTGTGGAAGGGCACAGGACATACTGAACTGCTGGAGCTCTGGTTGGTGTCTCTCTTAGTTAAACTGGTGTCAGCTGTGAAGAAAATCGTGCAACTACAGCCAAAAGCTCTGAAGCCTGGGCCTCAGTGTACAAGTCCTCCATAAAAAGATCAGAGCTCAGACTGACTGACGTCCATCTTTTACATCTTATTTCTGCTCAGTGTGTTTAAGTTTAGTCAGCTGTGAAGTGTTGACGTAGCATGTCGAACGACAACATGCTATGTCAAGTGAGTCAAGAGAATGTGGTCGAAACATAGTTAAGTCTTTGAATTCTAGTTAAAGTGAATATGAATTGTAGGGAAAGTAAAAAAAAAAAAAAGATTACAGATGTTTAACAGTTGTGATGAAGTAATGAAAGATGGAAATGAATTAGAATTGTGAGTAAGAGACACATTGGCTCGAGCTTCCTGCAGAAGAATTAGTGGTGAAACGTAATGAACTACAAGTAGTAAAGTACTGCATTTAAGTATAAATTCTGAGAGCAGCTCATCTGTACTTTCTACTCCACTACATTTTTGAACTGAAAAACAAAGCAAAAGTACTTTTTTATTATAGTGCTGCTGACAAGGCTGAGGGTTTATTTTATTTTTTTAATTAACACATTTGTACTTTAAGCAAACAAAAAATATACAAAAACACCTAGGAAAAACTGTCAACTGAATTGTTTTTGTTGAACGAAATTCAGCACAAGCCTTATGAAGCCTTAGAAGACCTCAAAATCTGTGCAAAATACTTTAACTTTTTACTCTTTAAAGGGATATGCCACCCCCAGGTCAAATTTGGGCATCTCCCCACAGTCCAGAGACTAAAATAAGTGGTGGAAAGCGTTTTCCTGCTCACCCAGCCATTGTCCGAGTCTGTCAGCACTGACCGCCGCGGTATCTGCTGCTCCTCCGCGTTAGACTGGAGTCTAACGTCGCCAGAGAAAGATTTCGGCCAAAAGGAATTAATTTGCTCGATGCTTTTCCAATGCTAACCACACTGACAGGGGAGTCCTTGTTACGCACCAGGAAGGCAGTTCCCCTGTTACGCAGCGTGGTGTGTGCTTCGGCTGTGTTTTACCGCACTGAAAAATAGTTCCCACCCAAAATGACCAAGTCAAACTCTCCGTGTTGATTTGCACATTTATTTGCACTCGATATGAATGCGCACTACACAGAAAGTAATTGGGAAAAGCATCGAGCAAATTAATTCCTTTTGACCGAAATCTTTCTCTGGCGACGTTAGACTCCAGTCTAAGGCGGAGGAGCACCAGATACCGCGGCGGTCAGTGGCGACAGACCTGGACAATGGCTGGGTCACCAGAAAAACGCTTTCCACCACTTATTTTAGTCTCTGGACTGTGGGGAGATGCCCAAGTTTGACCTGGGGGTGGCATATCCCTTTAAGTAAGGAATTGTATCATAGACAGTGGCAAAAATGAATTTTAAAGTGCCCATATTACGCTATTGTCTGATGCTATAATGTGGTTTCCTCATCACACACAGACCTGGAGTTGTGTTTTGTTTCATTCACACATGTTTAACACACAAACTTGCATATTTAGGCTGAGTTCTTCTCAGAAAAGAGAAAACATAAACAGATGTCATGTGGTAATACAGGAAGTGTTCACTGTGTTCCACTTGGAACTGAGCTAAAGCTAAAAGGAGCTTTTAACTTGAAAAGTACCATGACATGACATCACAAGGTGGAACAGAGCATTTTGAGCTTTGGAGATGTCGACAGAGTAATAACAAAAGAGTTACTCAAACATATGTGAATGAAACAAAACATAAGTCCAGGTCTGTTTGTGATGAGGGAACAACAATAGAACAAGAGTCGGTTTGCGTAATATAGGCTCTTTAGTGAAGTGTTTAACAGCTGAAATCATTCCAAATCCTCCTCAGTCCAAACACACAGATGGACGGTCATTTTCAGACATAAGACTGGACAACATATTGGAGTCATGTCGTGCTTGGTGCTGTGAGGCCCTGGCGTGAGGAGGTGGAGGGTCTGTGTGTCTGATGTGTGACTGTTTTAGGTATTAGTCAAAAGCCCTGGCTGCAGCTCGTCAGGATTCCCCCGTTCATGTGATAGCCCTGAACCCAGCTGCTGCGAGCAAACAGAGGGTCCCTGCCAAACGGGTCAGCCTCATGATGTCAGCAGCGCGCTATAAATAGACCAGGAGTTGGAGAGAGGGGGGGGCGAGTGGGGAAAGACACGAGGGGTCGATGCTGCTGCGTTCAGACAGGAGACTCTGGAGGAGGGTGTGCCCTGCATGTGCCTGTGACGTCAAAGCTAAAAATAGATTGGGGGGGCGGGGAGCGGAGGGGTGACACAAGGTGAGGTGGTCTCTAACAAGTTCTAGTGTTACACAGATAGTCACAGCAAATACATGGGGGTTTTGATATGCAAAAGTACATTACAAACAGAACACATGATTATCCATGAGTAAAGATGTCATTCTTCTCATCATTTATACCTTTATAAGCCTGTCTAACAGGGCTAACTCTAAACAGTAGTGTGATCTACTCACCTCCCCTCTTGGAGGAGCGGGATGACCTGGAGGAGGTGGACCACTGCTTGGTCAGGACCCCTCTGGGCTGCAGCGTGTCCCCAGTGCTGACTACCACCTCCTCGGCCTCGATGCTGCTGATGGCCTCCTTGGCCTCGTGCTCCTTGTCTGGAGAGGTGGCTCCTCCGTTGGCCTCGGTGGCCTCTTCCACCTGACAGAACTGGGCCATCGTCCGTGCCAGGGCCAGCTGTGTCTCCAGCTCCAGCTGCCGGATGTCCTCCATGGTCAGGCCATACCACTCGTCCTGCCAGCACCAGGCCTGCCGGTGGGCACGCACCATCACCTTACGCAGGCCTACACAAGCATCACATACTCACGTTTAACTACTAATAGTACGGAGTAATACTGTAGTGAGAGAGCGGCACGGATCTTACCGACGTCGTGGATGAAGCGCTCGATCTTGGACTGCATACCCCAGTACCTGAACTCCACCTTACACAGTTTGTAGGCACACATGATGGGCGTCTTCCCAGGGTTGTCGTTGTACTCTTCGATCCAATCGTCCCTCAGGGGCCCCCTCTGGGTCTTAGCAGACTTATAGAGCCGGGGGTCCTCCTCCACTTTGTACTCATGAGCTGCAATGGGGTCTGTCACTATGTCTATGGGATCTGAGGACAATCAGGAGAACAAAGTCTATTTGCATTTGTAGCAGACGGCTGTGTAGAGCAGAGCACTGTTCAAAGCTGTTAGGGTTATCCCTGTGTCAGACTGCACACACTGGGCCTCTGAATGTGGGTCAGCACAGGCCCTGGAGCCATGACTCTGAGCAGCTTCACATGAACATGTCAACACACACACACCGTACGCATTATGGCCGCTAGAGGGCGCTGTCTCCTGTCAAAGTTACACAGCTGCTCTCCACTGTCTCCATGGAAACTAACTTTTATTAGTGGTGTGAGGCATAAATGACCATTATGTGGGAGTCAGTGTGACAAAGGGGCCTTTGTCCCTCTATTCTCACCTTCATTTCATATTCATTTTTCCATATTCAACTAAATGGCTAAATACAGGTTTGTTTTCTTTAGTTAATCACCACACTCAAATTACTTTAAATTATTTTATTTGGTTAAATTTAATAATGTTTTAGTGTTTAGACATTATGATAAGCACTTTTATTTAAAGGGGGACTTAGGCCCTGTCAGTAAATCACCAGGGTAACTTTCCCACATGTCCAACCTGATGGAGACTGTGGGCTCACCTGGAGGAGGGGGTTCCTGTGGGAGTCACTATAAAAGCAGGGGAGCTCAGCCTGCAGGGGGTCTCATCAGTCCAGCTGTGTGCACCCGAGGTTTTCTTTAGTTTCATTCATTTATGTTTAGTTTGAGCACAGTTATTTTTTGTAAATATCTATTATTTTTGATTGTCACAAATGCCACGGTGAAATTTTGGAAATAAATCTATGGGATAAAAGAAATATTTTCTGAGTCTGCCTTAGAGCACATTGGCCAGCACCAGCTGAACACACTGGTGTTCTCAGGATACTGTATATTCTGTAACTCCAGTCTCTACATACAGTAGAAGAAGTCTAACACATAGCGTGGCTTATCTGATGTGTAAGATTACGTTGCATTCCTTGCTTCCTACTGAAAAACTAATGTGGAAAGTGCTCATAAATAATTGGATTTCAGCATTAGCCTGAAATAATATAAGAGGAGTCAGTGTTTTTGATTGTGACTGTAGCGTGTAGTGGAGAAAGGAGAAAATCAACTGTCAAGTTTATTTGGTCGAATACGTTATAGTGTCTACAAATACGTACCAGGTCTGACCCGAACTGAAGCAGCAGCTTGGATGAGCTGTGAAACGTATTCCACCAAATAAACTTCTGTCCAGCTGACAAACTGAATTTCTCCTTTTGCCGTGGATTCTACCTGTACGACTGAGGGATTCTACACACATGTCCTAAAGGAGACCTAATCCCCTCGTGACACAGAGTCTTGATACAGATGCATGTTACTGAGTGTATATTTTGGATGCAGACTGAAGTTCACACTGTGGAGTCCTGAGCCCCTCTCCTCTCACCGATGCTCCTCTGTCTCTTCTCAACTGCAGACATGTTGAAGACATCGGCCTGGTTGCCTGTGTCTGGTTTGTAATACGTCTCAATGTCAATGGAAAACTTCTCCACAAACGGACAGGTGTATCTGCAGGGAGAACAATGTCACATTTCATTCATTAAAAAAGAAAGAACAAACAACAAAGAAGGGAGAAAGTGAAAAGGTGTGTGCTTCTGACCTGGTGCGTGTGTAGGGGTAGGCGTTCCAGGACTCCTCCTCCACCCGCAGCGCCGCTTTGGGTAGGATGGAGCGGAACCAGCTGGGGATGTGCATGCCGATGTGGTAGACCTTGTGTGTGTACTGGCCCGCGCCCCCTGGTCCATCTGTGTAGGGCTTATTCTCCAGGATTTCCACCCCACTCCCCTCACCACAGCTCTCCTCTCGGCTCTTCTTCTGCACGACTCAGGAAGACGAGAGACACAAATCAATATATAGGCGAGACTTGGAACCACACTAATATTTCCAGGGATAAAACTCAATCCTCCCATCTGAGTGTATACAGCCTGTACAGCACAGTGAGGTTTGTGTCTCCAGAGCCTTCACCTGCACATGGAGGACACATCCATCCATATGGACAGACCATGCCTCATGTGAAGGCTCAGACCCTCCAGTATTCACTCCCTGAGACTGCAGAGGCTGCACTAGCACTGATCCAGGTGCTGGGCTTTAGGTAGTGACCATTCAGATTAGAGAGAAGCATTTTAGGTATAAATCAACTGGATTTCAGCATTGAAACTGGCAACACAAGTGAGAGACCCATGTGAGGCTCACATATTCAGTGTTTCTGGAATTAATAAGTCAACATTGCAATTGATTTGAACTTATTGACCTCATATCTAGATACACAGATCATGTTTATGGAACATAAAGTCTGATTCCTTTAAGTCTTTATCATATGAACCTTACATTTCCTAACCCTACAGAACATAATCCACATGCTGACGATAAGAGTCAGAGGGCAAAGACCAGACACCATAAACACGTAGAGATATACTGACAAATCACATTCTGTTACTCATCTACAACACTGCTCATCACACAGACTCCGAGGGTCTGTCAGAAAGGAAGGGCTGAGGAGAGGAGAATAGGAGGAGGTGCTAGAGGAGGTTTAGGTAGTGACCATTCAGATCACAGAGAGTCCTTTTAGGTTTAAACTAACTGGAGTTCAGCACTGAAACTGTCATCCCAAATGAGAGAGGCAGAGGGGGAAGAGGAGTCTTTAAGCTGACAGCTCCTTCATTAGACCGTCAGCTCTCAACACAAGGCCACTCCACACAGACACAGAGCAGACCACTGTCCAGACGCAGCCCCAGACCTCTGTCCAGTCCAGACACAGCCCCAGACCTCTGTCCAGTCCAGACGCAGCCCGGGGAGGGACACACGGGACACGGGGAGGGGGGAATATACTGTGCAGCCCTAGAAGACAGGCCTCTGAAGCCATGTGAGAATTACCTACTCAAAACCATCAGACTGTCTCTGCATCTAAAAGCTCAAAATGCTCTGTTCCACTTTGTGATGTCATGAAGTGTTGGCTGAAATGATCTGAATCCGGACCAGGGCACAAACACAGGACGACCTGATCCTGCCAACTCCACACGGCCGGTACAGTGAACCTGCGATTGGCTCACTAAATCACTTATGGTTCTTTTGATCGCTCTACCACTACTTGGACCATGTTTAGACATGGTTCAAGGTTCGCCCCATGTCTTCTTCACTCACCACAAACAGGAAATAAAAGAATTGATATCCCCTCCATGATGCATTTTGAATAGTTCTGGACCTACTGCCTATGGTTTGGACACAAGTTTGCGTTTCCAACAGAGGGACCAGAGTTTGGCATTTGGTGCAGAGTCAAGCAGACCACCTCTTTTTTAAGGTCTCAGCTCGCTTGTTTTAGTGCGGATCTGAGTGCGATTCAAGTTTCCACACCAACGAAAATGAACCAAACTAAGAGCTTCTGGTTCGAATGGAACTTTTGGTGCGCATCAACTGGTGTCGGTGTCAAAGGACCCTAAGAGAAGAACACAGTCTAAATATGCAGGGTTTGTGTTTTAAACATGTGTGAATGAAGCAAAACATAACTCCAGCTCTGTTTGTGATGAGGAAACAAGATTATAACTTATTATAATATGGGGCTTTTAATATCAGAACATAAATGTCATTTAAAGTGGTTGTAGCTCATTTTTGTCATATTGTAAATGCAGATGTTGTGGTCAAAATGGGACCACTGCGTACTGTCTGCATCTAATTACAAAGTGTTTTTATTGTTCACAAAAACAAGTGTTAGCATGCTAGTTAATTTTAGCAAAATGAACAGAGACGTCCACTGGTGTATGGAGAGAGGCCATAATGAAGTACAGTGGTACCTCACCTTACGAAAGACCCTACATACAAAATATCCAAGTTACGAAACGCATTCACGTTAAATTTTGGTCTCTAGATACGAAAGAAAATTCAAGTTACGAAACGCGAAATCTCAAAAATTCGAATAATGCACGCTCAGATGCCCCGCTGTTATCCCCGCTCAAAGAGCACCTTTCTCGGCCTCTGAGCTCTATCGCCGAACACGCAACATTTTCAAAATGTATTAAATAGTGAAGCACCTCCGGACTCCGGAAGCACCGCGCGAGGAGCACGGCACCGCACGAGGAGCACCCCTAGTCCTGGTCTGCACGACCGGCACCGGGGCTGCGAGCACGAGATAGAACCGCGGCACCCGGACCGCATCCTCTGGAGCCCGAGCCACAAACCCGGCAAAGAGTGGCAAGTGGTGGCTTAATCCTGGTTTAGTCCTGGTCCGGTCCTGGTTTAGACCTGGTTTAGTTCTGGCCTAGGCCTGGTTTAGTTTTGGTCTAGACCTGGTTTAGTTTAGACCTGGTTTAGTCCACGTTTAGTCCTGTCTAGTCTCTTAGCCAATCAGGACGCAGAACCAATGTTACACTATAAAAAAAAACCTTGGAACGAATCAGGCTTTTTCCATTGAAATAGCTACTCAACTTAGGAAAAATTCATGTTACGAAACCACTTCTGGAATGAATTAATTTGGTAAGGTGAGGTTCCACTGTAGTGAATTCACGTTGTAAAGTTGTGTATTTGTGCCTGTTCCATTCCCTCAGCAGTGGTTCTATCAGAGAACAGAGGAAGTGATAAGACGAGCCCGATAACGGCAGCACATGTATGAACAGGTGAAAAAACATGTATGAAGAGGTGTGTAAGGGGAGGGGCTTTATCTCAGGAAACTCATTCAAGTCATTCGAGTCATGCCACATTACAGAGGGCGAGGACAATGTGCTCACAGGAGTTTAGAGCAGATCTATTCTGAAAAACTGACTTTTAACCATGTTATATTTGTTTTTCCTCACCATTTACCCTCTCAAAGTTGGACTTAGTGTGATTTGTGCATGTTTCACTAATCTTTAATCTTATTTTTTTTCAAGATGCAATTTTGCTGATTCACTCCCATTTTCACAGCCATCAGAACATGGCCACTGCTCTGTGCTTACTTCCTTCTCCAATTTTCTTTATAGGTTATAGCGTTCAGCAGCATTGCCTAGTGATTTTGGTTCAAATGAAATAAAAACGGTCTGTTCACTAGTGCGATGTGCAGCTTCGTTGTGATGACGATTATGTCATCTCTCATTGGGCATCACACTTTTCTAACACAGAAGTCAGTTATTAAGTTGTAATAGTAATAATATTCATATATTGTGATTTAAAATGTGCAAATTATAACATAATGATCCATGTGGGTCAAAGATTATAGATATATATGAGCACAGGCAAATATATCTGCTTTAACATACATTTATGAATGTTCACATCTTAATATCATTATCTGTCACAGCAACAGAAGAAATGTCAGATTAAAGCTGAGAATATCTAAATGGGCGTGGCCTAGTGGTTAATAATGGCTGAATGCAGTTGGCGTGGAATAGCAGCCACAGCTCCTGTCTTTCTGCCCCAAGTCACCCCCAGACGGTGTCTTCACCAGAGTGTGACGTGTGCCTGAAGAGTGAGTGAAAGACCACACCTCTGACCTCAGTGTTTGGAGCTCAGCGCAGACAGGATGCTGATGTGGCCACTTCCTGTGTGAGTCAGATGTACTTCCTGGTCTCAGTGCGGTCACATGTTCTTACTCACCACAGCCCGTCACTCTCTTTATCAGCTCAGGAGGGGCTCATACAGAGTTTTTGGAACAGATAATATCTGATATCTGCACTGCTGCGCTGGGTCCTGTGCTGTAAATACACTTCTACCCTTTGTCTTCAAATCTCAGACTACTACATTTACTCTACAACAGCGGCTAACCCCAGATGAACATGTGTAGCACTCTGAGCTCAAGGAAATCTTCAAACTCAGACTGCAAAACCAAACTTTAGTTAAATCCAGTGGAGAGAAAAGCACAGGCACCTTTCCCTCCACTGGTGAAGCACTGGTGAGTTTGTGAACTCGCTTCATCTTACAGACCAAGTTTCATGAAAACTGTCATTAGGGATGCACCGATCCACATTTTTTCACTTCTGATCCGATCCCGATACCTGAATTTGGATATCAGCCGATGCCGATACTATTCCGATACCAAAACTGTTTGTTTTCAATATTATCATCATTATTGTTAAACTACAAATAACGGTCCCATAATGATAAAACACCTGCAATTCAACATAATAAAGAAAATACTTAAATAACTCCCATATGGTATGACTTCATTAACTAAGAGACTTAAGAAAACAAAATAAACCCACACATTAACATTAATGGTTCAGTCCGGGTCATGTGACCCCCTTTAGCGCGCCACTATGCGCTATTTATCACATGACCAGGAAGTGCCCCGGTTTGGCCCCTGAACCAGAGAGCAGCATGGAGACAGAGGAAGGTCGGGATGTGGATCCGTGCACCCTCACACGCACTAGGGAGGGAACAGAGTCCAGAGAGCGGGAAACAGTTTGTAAACAGTCCTGCAGTAGCAGCGAAAGGTTTGCACCGGAGTCTGGCTCCACAAACCAGGAGGAGCGGTCTACTCGTGTATGTATGCTCATGTATACACGCATAATACATGCATACACACATAATACATGTATACTACATGTATACACACATAATACATGTATACACACATAATACATGCATACACACATAATACATGCATACACGCATAATACATGTATACACACATAATACATGTATACACACATAATACATGTATACACACATAATACATGCATACACACATAATACATGTATACACACATAATACATGTATACACACATAATACATGTATACACACATAATACATGTATACACACATAATACATGTATACTACATGTATACACACATAATACATGTATACTACATGTATACACACATAATACATGTATACACACATAATACATGTATACACACATAATACATGTATACACACATAATACATGTATACACACATAATACATGTATACACACATAATACATGTATACTACATGTATACACACATAATACATGTATACTACATGTATACACACATAATACATGTATACACACATAATACATGTATACACACATAATACATGTATACACACATAATACATGTATACACACATAATACATGTATACACACATAATACATGTATACACACATAATACATGTATACACACATAATACATGTATACTACATGTATACACACATAATACATGTATACACACATAATACATGTATACACACATAATACATGTATACACACATAATACATGTATACACACATAATACATGTATACACACATAATACATGCATACACACATAATACATGTATACACACATAATACATGTATACACACATAATACATGTATACACACATAATACATGCATACACACATAATACATGTATACTACATGTATACACACATAATACATGTATACACACATAATACATGTATACACACATAATACATGTATACACACGTAATACATGTATACTACATGTATACACACATAATACATGTATACACACATAATACATGTATACACGCATAATACATGCATACACACATAATACATGTATACACACATAATACATGTATACTACATGTATACACACATAATACATGTATACACACATAATACATGTATACACACATAATACATGTATACACACATAATACATGTATACACACATAATACATGTATACACACATAATACATGTATACACACATAATACATGTATACTACATGTATACACACATAATACATGTATACTACATGTATACACACATAATACATGTATACACACATAATACATGTATACACACATAATACATGTATACACACATAATACATGTATACACACATAATACATGTATACACACATAATACATGTATACTACATGTATACACACATAATACATGTATACTACATGTATACACACATAATACATGTATACACACATAATACATGTATACACACATAATACATGTATACACACATAATACATGTATACACACATAATACATGTATACACACATAATACATGCATACACACATAATACATGTATACACACATAATACATGTATACACACATAATACATGTATACACACATAATACATGCATACACACATAATACATGTATACACACATAATACATGTATACACACATAATACATGTATACACACATAATACATGTATACACACATAATACATGTATACACACATAATACATGTATACACACGTAATACATGTATACTACATGTATACACACATAATACATGTATACACACATAATACATGTATACACGCATAATACATGCATACACACATAATACATGTATACACACATAATACATAAGACACAGGGTTCAAAGTGTGAGAAATAGTAGCGGTTTATAGTCGGTATATAGAAAATTACAGTGTGTGTGTATAGGCTAATCTTAATGTTCAAGCAACAGAGCTACGCTATAGGCTCGTACTGATTTTTACAATCAGACAACCGAGCCTGTCTAAAACTTTATACCAGACTGTCACCAAACAGCCCGTCCTCTAGATGAGGGTGTGATATGGACATTGTGGAAGAGGGATTTGTGTGTGTAGAACTGTGTTTGTTCCTGTTGTCTCTTGGTCACTGATGTCCACGTCAGTTTTGCTCACGGTGCTAAACACCTGCAGCCTGGACATGCTAAGGCGAGGACATCTCTCCCGATAGCTGTCCACAAATATTTGTTTCCTAGTCTTTTTTTTTTTTTTTTGGCGGTTCAGCCATGTCACGCAAGCCTTGCAGTTTAAAACCAAAACTGTTTTGTCTGCAATGAATACGGGGAAACGTGGCGGTGACACACGACGACGACTCAGATGGTTCATCTGTTCGTCGTAACCTTGACGAGTGGTTAACAACACCGTCGGGTTAATGTTGGGCTAACTCTATGTATTAATCTTACTTTTTGCGGGTGAAAGTGGAGCTGGCGCTGGCTCATCCCTGGATCTGAACTGTGGCGTGGAGCGAGTCAGGGCGGGAGAGTGGGGAGGAAATGAAGCGCTCTGATTGGCTGAAAGTTCTGTTTACATGCAGATCTGTGGATCTGTGTCTCAGCCGCAGAATCAATGTGAAAACTTGAGTGAAACGGACGAAATGTGAGATCCATATGCGTAATTTAGAACAACAAAGCGTACAAGCGAACAAGGAGGTCAAAACTGCGTGCCCGCTACCTGTTGGCAGGTCTGACTGCATCGGCAACATCTCTTTGGCTCTGAATCTGGTGCTGACATTGGTTATGTTTCGCCATCGTTGACTTCTTCTGTCATACGGCACTTTTCTGCTGAATGAGTCCGAGGGTTTGTTGGGTGTGCTGAACAGGTCGCCTACTTGTTTTTTCTTGAGCTGCAGAGTCTTGGAGTTTCTCGTATTCTTTGTACTTTTTACTGTGGTGAAAGAGGTTCGGTTTGTGGAGCTCTGTTTCACAGCGATAGATTTCCGTCAAATCTTGCATATGACAGTGTTTTGATCAATGTCAGTCTTTTCTAAACCAAACCATTTCCAGAGAAGTAGACCCGCGTCTCGGCACTAAATCCTCTGGAGTAGACCAAGCTTTAGCTGTCTCTGCTGCATTTTCTCAAACTGCACTGCCGACCTGTTCCAAGGCTGCTCGGAGGGAGGTCATGTGATCACCGAGGTCTACAATTCGAGCGGCAGAGTGGAGCTGAGTGTGGAGCGCTGCTCTGCTTTAATGTGTGTTGGCGTCTGTAAGTGTCGGCGCGTTTCATTGGTTTTGGTGAACTAATTTAAATACTCGATAATGTAAATTTGCACATTGTTAAAACAACAATCACGATAATATCGCAGACGATATATGTCAGTGACCCCTAAGTGAGATACGCCTCCGTTCAGGAAATCCATTCTACATTTTACAGCAGGAGCAGAGCAGGCGACAGGGAATCACTCGTGGAGTCATTTCAGCAGATCATGTGTAGCCAGTTCTGTCCTGGACTGTCCTCTGGACTCTGTAGAGGAGGTGGCTGAGAGGAGGGTACTGGCCAAATTCATGTCCATCATGGACGACACCTCTCACCCTCTGCACCGGACTGTAGAGGAGCTGAGCAGCTCCTTCAGCAGCCGACTGAGGCACCCCCAGTGCAAGAAGGAGCGCTACCGCAGATCCTTCATCCCCACCGCCATCAGACTGTATAATTCTACTATATAGGCCAGACGTGCAATATCCTCCTTTTCATGTTGATGCTTGTTGTTACTATTATCATTATTACTATTTTCCATTATTATTATTATTACGTATTACTATCTGTATTATTTATTACTTACTTTATCCCCTCCCTGCCTGCATGCACTTTTTCCCCTCTTGTCCAAATGTCCTGGAGCTACTGTGGCGAGTAAATTTCTCCTGTGTGAGATCAATAAAGGCTTATCTTATCTTATCTTATCTAATATACAGACATGGCAAATTTTCACAGGTTGGATCGGAATTTCCGATCCGTGAATTACATTGATATCAGAACCAGATACCGATACTGGATCGGCCCCATCCCCAACTGTAATAGCCTAAAACAATATTGGTGCCAATATTAGAGCCCATAATGATCCAACATCATGTAATCTGACCTAACCATGGTCTGGCAGCGTCTTCATGGATATACACCTTTTAGACTATGTAACATTTGAGCAAAGCAATAACATCTCTATGAAGACTAGCAGGTGCTGGACCTTACACCAGAAAAGTTACATGGTCCAACTTTAACTACCATGTACAGTCATTGAGGATTCTATAGTGCACTACACAGCATGGGAAAACAGCCACGTAAACCCTTCGGTGACTGGAGAGTGGTTCAGCATTGCACGTATGCAGTTGCCATGGTAACGTGACTGTATCTTAACCAGAGCATTTCTCCATTTCCTCTGCCTTCTTTCCGATTCTGCTCGCTCGCTCCTCTGGACACGAGCTGACCACCCCACGCTGCTGATGTCACTGTCGTCATGGTAACAGGAAGCTGGGAGGGTGAGGTCAGGGGAGAGGTAACTACAGGTCACTCTGGAGATGCACACCCACAGCCACACTGATGCTATGGGACGGAGCTGTGTCCACATGAGGACAGGAATAGACTGGAATATTCAAGGCTTCCTTCCCCATGTGAAGGATTTGTCATGGCAACAATCCACAATAATACAATTCAGATCAAAATAATATATCAAGCCACAAACACTTGGACAATATAAAAATACTTCTAATAACTAATAATTAACTTCAACTTAACTTTTAAATAAGTTAAATGTCCTATCTCCTGTGAGCTTTAAGCCCTGTCAGAATGATGCTCCCTCCTCAAAACATCTGGACTTGTGTTCTGTTTCATTCACACATGTTTGGGTAAATCTTGCATAATTAGTCTGTCTATATTTCCAAAGATTGTGATGTCATGAAGTGGTCGTTTTCAAGTCAACATCTCCTTTCACTTTCTATTTAGCAGATGGTGGAGCACTTCCTGTTTTACCCCTTGACATCACAAGGTGGAACAGAGGGTTTTAACCTGCTCCTGTCTGTGTGTATGCATGGCTCTTTGTTGGTGTTTGGTGTGTACACTTCATTCAGTTAGAGGAAACATACACAACTTTCCTTATGTTTAACAATGAGCAGCGGTAACAGGGTAACAGCCGTCTCTGGTGTAGCCGTATGAACAACGAGGAGCACAGTGGCACTGTCTGCTTTTCACTGTCTGCTCTTTACGGTCTGCTTTTCACTGTCTGCTCTTTACTGTCTGCTTTTCACTGTCTGCTTTTCACTGTCTGCTCTTTACTGTCTGCTTTTCACTGTCTGCTTTTCACTGTCTGCTTTTCACTGTCTGCTTTTCACTGTCTGCTTTTCACTGTCTGCTCTTTACTGTCTGCTTTTTACTGTCTGCTTTTCACTGTCTGCTTTTTCCTGTCTGCTTTTCACTGTCTGCTTTTCACTGTCTGCTCTTTACTGTCTGCTTTTCACTGTCTGCTTTTCACTGTCTGCTTTTCACTGTCTGCTCTTTACTGTCTGCTTTTCACTGTCTGCTTTTCACTGTCTGCTTTTCACTGTCTGCTCTTTACTGTCTGCTTTTCACTGTCTGCTTTTCACTGTCTGCTTTTCACTGTCTGCTTTTTACTGTCTGCTTTTTACTGTCTGCTCTTTACTGTCTGCTTTTGTGGAGCTTTGTCTCACTTTTGATTATTTCATTAACTGGATCACAGGGACATCATCCAGACATGATTCCAAATCGGGACGGGGGGCGCGGACACGTGCACCCGTGGTCACGAAACAAGGCAAAGAGACGCAATCCTGGTTTAGACCTGGTCTAGTCCTGGTTTAGTCCAGGTTTAGACCTGGACTTCCTACGGATCCAGTGACTCATGTCTCCGGTCCTCGTGCATCCGACTCGGACTGCTTCTCATTCAAACAGTGTGAGCACAGAGGGACGAGCAGGAAGCACCGCGCTCATCCAACGCCACTGCCACGTCCCGGGACGCGACGTGCACCAACCCCTTGGAGAAGTGCGCGACACGTGGGGGGCGTACACCGGGGCTGCGAGCACGAGAACGAACCACGGTGCCCGGACCGCGTCCTCTCAGCCCGAGCCACAAACCAGCCGCACGAAACCAGCAAAGAGCGGCACGAGGTGGTTTAATCCTGGTTTAATCCAGGACCAGTCCAGGTTTAGACCTGGTTTAGTCCACGTTTAGTCCTGGGTTTACAGTCTCTTAGCCAATCAGGACGCAGAACACAATGTTACACTATTAAAAAAAAAAAAAAAAATTATTTAAAAAAATTTGAAAAAAAATTCTGCGAAACAGTGAGGCCGCGAACAGTGACCCGCGACAGAGCGAGGGACCACTGTACCAGGTCTCAGACCAAGTGTCTGTTCATCCGAGTTCTAAAGTGTATTGATTATGTACATTTTCCCTAATTTAAGTCATTCTCCCAGAAAATCTCTGCAACTACAGGACCCTTTGTTTTGAACTCTGTTCTCTGCTGCACTCACCACACGCCCAAGGTCACAGCTGTGGTTATCACTACACACCATAAACAAAAGGACATGTTATCAAAATACGGCTGGAACACTCTGAACATGTATTCTGTAAACACTCTGCCCTGCATATTTAGTAATGTCCACCTCAGCTCAGTTCCAATCAGTTTCATCAATATTCTGTTCTACTCCCCCTCCCCACCCTCCCGTTTGTTCACCACACAAAAAGATGCTGTGTGTTGCCTGTCCCATTGTTTTTGTCGTAATCTGTTTGTGAATATTGTTATTGATTGTACTTGTATCTTTTTTCTACTCTGTTATCTCCAAGATGGCGCTGTGGACCCTCCGCCGTCACTGTCTCTGCTCGGACATTTCCATTCACTGTATGTCGTGTACGGCAGAATTCAACAATAAAGTGAACTATGAACTCTGAACTCTGAACTATGTGCTCCACCACAGGAGTGCCCTCTGTCTGAGAGAAACTCTCACAAAGCAGCAAACACTTTTCATCAAGATCTAGTCTTTTGTCATTTTCTAGTTTAATTAGTCTTTTTAATATATTTAATATTGTAGTAGATGATATATTTGAACAGTATTATGATGACTGTATTTAGTCAAGGGGTAAGTGGAGCTTGACTTTGGTTTGTGCTTTTCTTATATTCACTTTCATTCTAACAGCGGTGCCAGGTCATCCTCTCGTCTCCATGGAGACGTGAGCGCTTTGGCTGTTTGTATCATGTGTCCGTCATCATCTTTACCTCAGATAAATAAGAGTTTGGTGCTTCAGTTGTTAATTCAGCATAAATCTGTTTCTAAGTTATTCTTTCTCCGCTCTTGTACACAGACCCACTCATCTTTGTAAAGTTTTGAGTGTGGGGTTAGTCCATGTACCCCTCATTTGTCTAATTGGTAGAAACCTTTGAGGTATTTTTACTGCTCATAAATACAAAGAAAGGCGTGGCCCCTCCATAGATCTAACCTGTAACATGGCCAGAACATGTTTGTACAGATATAAAGTTAGCCGTTTTTATGCACAATAAGACAGGAGATGTTGTTGTTTGTGGAGGAAAAGTGCAGTCGGTTAATGGTGTCTATTCAAATTGAGATTCAATTTGTGATTAAACTTCCAGCCCTAATGGTGATTGCAAAAACTTGTCAGTGGAAACAAGCAGGTGGTTACCATTTAGCAGAAAAGTTACGTAATGCACCTTTAAGAAGTACTGCGTTGAGCCACAGTCCACATGCACAACAGCTCCATATTGTGAGTAGCTTTGTTAGTGCTAAGAGTGGAGCTAAAGCCGCTTAGTGCAACGGCACTGCTGCTTTATCCAATGTGTGGCTCTGAGCGCTTCAAGACATCATCAAAATACTGTTTATGCCAAACAGAAACATGGAGGAAAGCAACAAACACACAGAAACATGGAAGAAAGCACCACTCCACCAACACGTGTCAGAGGATTAAACAACTCCCTGTGTATGTGCACGTTTACACACGGAGAGGAGGAGAAAAGAGGAGAGGAAGAGGACAGCAGAGCAAGAGAGGAGATAAGGAGATGGGAGAAGAGGAGAGGGGAGAGGAGAGAGGAGAGGGGAGAGAGGAGAGGGGAGAGAGGAGAGGGGAGAAGGAGAGAGAGGAGAAGGAGAGATGGAGAGAGGAGAGAAGGAGAGAAGGAGAGAGGAGAGAAGGAGAGAGAAGAGATGGAGAGAGGAGAGATGGAGAGAGGAGAGAAGGAGAGGGGAGAGAAGGAGAGGGGAGAGAAGGAGAGAGGAGAGAAGGAGAGAGGAGAGAAGGAGAGGGGATGAAGGAGAGAGGAGAGAAGGAGAGAGGAGAGAAGGAGAGAGGAGAGAAGGAGAGAGGAGAGAAGGAGAGAGGAGAGATGGAGAGGGAGAGAAGGAGAGGGGAGATAAGGAGATGGGAGAGGGGAGAGAGGAGAGGGGAGAGGAGAGAGGGAGAGAGGAGAGGGGAGAGAGGAGAGGGGAGAGGGGAGAGAGGAGAGAGGGAGAGAGGAGAGAGGGAGAGAGGAGAGAGGGAGAGAGAAAGAGAGGGGAGAGGGGAGAGAATGAGAGGGGAGAGAGGAGAGGGGAGAGAGGGAGAGGGGAGAGAGGAGAGAGGAGAGAAGGAGAGGGGAGAGAGGAGAGAGGGAGAGAAGGAGAGAGGAGAGAAGGAGAGGGGAGAGGGGAGAGAGGAGAGGGGAGAGAAGGAGAGGGGAGAGGGGAGAGAGGGAGAGGGGAGAGAAGGAGAGGGGAGAGAGGAGAGAAGGAGAGAGGGAGAGGGGAGAGAGGAGAGAAGGAGAGGGGAGAGGAGAGAGGAGAGAGGGAGAGAAGGAGAGAGGAGAGAAGGAGAGGGGAGAGGGGAGAGAGGAGAGAAGGAGAGAGGAGAGCACACGGGAGAGGAGGCGGAGGGGGATACGAGTGTCATAAGTGTTGTTTTGGAGCGCTGCAAAATGTGAATCCCATTGAACCATTTAAACTCTAAAGTGTGTTTACTGTTAAAACAAAAACAATCTGAAAAATGTGTGTTTGAGTGTGTGTATGTGCATGTGTATGGTTGTGTGTGTGTGTGTGCATGTGTGTGTATGTGTGTGCATGTGTGTGTGTATGTGTGTGTATGTGTGTGCATGTGTGTGTATGGTTGTGTGTATGTGTGTGCATGTGTGTGTATGGTTGTGTGTATGTGTGTGTATGGTTGTGTGTATGTGTGTGCATGTGTGTGTATGATTGTGTGTATGTGTGTGCATGTGTATGTATGGTTGTGTGTATGTGTGTGCATGTGTGTGTATGATTGTGTGTATGTGTGTGCATGTGTATGTATGGTTGTGTGTATGGTTGTGTGTATGTGTGTGCATGTGTGTGTGTATGTGTGTGTATGTGTGTGCATGTGTATATATGCTTGTGTGTATGGTTGTGTGTATGTGTGTGTATGTGTGTGCATGTGTATGTATGGTTGTGTGTATGGTTGTGTGTATGTGTGTGTGTGTGTGCATACCCTCCTGATCAAAATTTTAAGACCAGTTGGAAAATTGCAAGAATTCACATTTTGCTCTTTTGGGTCTTAAGAAGGTTCTATGTTGTGCTTCAAAATGCAAAAAGAAGAAATGGGAGTGAGACAAAAAAAAAAGTTGAGTAAACAATTTATTGCAAACAGCCACTGAAATATGCTGTTTATCAGCTGATCAAAAGTTTAAGACCACAGCCTTTCGAAGACTAAATCTTCGCAAAAATGTGGATTGAGTTTGATTTTCTGTCAGGTATCTACACTGTCACGACCTCCTGATGGCGAAGGGTCAGGTATCTATACTGTCACGACCTCCTGATGGCGAAGGGTCAGGTATCCACACTGTCACGACCTCCTGATGGCGAAGGGTCAGGTATCTACACTGTCACGACCTCCTGATGGCGAAGGGTCAGGTATCTATACTGTCACGACCTCCTGATGGCGAAGGGTCAGGTATCTACACTGTCACGACCTCCTGATGGCGAAGGGTCAGGTATCTACACTGTCACGACCTCCTGATGGCGAAGGGTCAGGTATCTACACTGTCACGACCTCCTGATGGCGAAGGGTCAGGTATCTACACTGTCACGACCTCCTGATGGCGAAGGGTCAGGTATCTACACTGTCACGACCTCCTGATGGCGAAGGGTCAGGTATCTATACTGTCACGACCTCCTGATGGCGAAGGGTCAGGTATCTACACTGTCACGACCTCCTGATGGCGAAGGGTCAGGTATCTACACTGTCACGACCTCCTGATGGCGAAGGCTCTTTGAACGAGGTCCAACTGTTGAGCTGCATCAGCAAGGCCTCTCGCAGCGTGCCGTTGCTGCTGAGATTGGACGTAGTAAGACAGTAATTTTAAACTTCTTAAAAGATCCTAATATTTATGGGGGAAAAAGTCAAGAGGTAGACCCAAAAAAATTTCACTAGCCGTGAACCGAAGGATCCAATTGGCTGTCCGTCAAGACACAGAACGATGCTCGGCCCTGAGATGTTTTCTACACGGCACAGTGGAGGGGGCACCATCATGATCTGGGGGGCTTTTTCTTTCAATGGAACAATGGAGCTTCAGGTTGTGCAGAGGCATCAAACATGATGTTGCGATGTGGAGATGTTGCAGGGGGCATCCCTCTGACTGAAGGGCATCGTCTGTGTGTAATGACTGGGTTTTTCAACAGGACAAAGCTGCAGTTCACAATGCCCGCCTGACAAAGGACTTCTTCCAGAGAAATAACATCACTCTTTTGAACCACCCTGCGTGTTCCCCTGATCTAAATCCAATTGAGAACATTTGGGATTGGATGGCAAGGAAGTTTACAAAAATGGACACCAGTTCCAGCCAGTGGATGCCCTCCGTGAAGCCATCTTCACCACTTGGAGCAACAGTCCCACTAGACTCCTGGAAACACTAGCATCAAGCACGCCGAAACCAATGTTTGAGGTGATTAACAAGAATGCAGCTACTCATTACGGAGTCTTTTTTTGAAAATCTTATTTCTACTGTGGTCTTAAACTTCTGATCAGCAGAGAAACGGCCTATTTCAGTTTAATGGTTGTTTTAATAAATTGCTTACTCAACATTTTTTCTTCTTTTTGCATTTTGAAGCACTTAAAACCTTCCTAAGATCCAGCAGTGCAATTGCAATTTTTGCAACTGGTATAAAAATTTGGATCAGGAGTGTATGTGCGTGTGCCTATGTACATGTGCCTATGTGTGTGTGCGCCTGTGTGTGCCTATGTACATGTGCCTATGTGCGTGTGCCTATGTGCGTGTGCATATGCACGTGTGCCTATGTACGTGTGCCTATGTGCATGTGCCTATGTGCATGTGCCTATGTGCGTGTGCCTATGTGCGTGTGCATATGTGCGTGTGCATATGCACATGTGCCTATGTACGTGTGCCTATGTGCATGTGCCTATGTGCATGTGCCTATGTGCATGTGCCTATGTGCGTGTGCCTATGTGCATGAGCCTATGTGCGTGTGCATATGCACGTGTGCCTATGTACGTGTGCCTATGTGCATGTGCCTATGTGCATGTGCCTATGTGCATGTGCCTATGTGCGTGTGCCTATGTGCATGAGCCTATGTGCGTGTGCATATGCACGTGTGCCTATGTACGTGTGCCTATGTGCATGTGCCTATGTGCATGTGCCTATGTGCGTGTGCCTATGTGCGTGTGCATATGTGCGTGTGCATATGCACATGTGCCTATGTACGTGTGCCTATGTGCATGTGCCTATGTGCATGTGCCTATCTGCGTGTGTGCTGTGTGTACGTGTGCCTATGTACATGTGCCTATGTGCGTGTGCCTATGTACGTGTGCCTATGTACATGTGCCTATGTACATGTGCCTATGTACATGTGCCTGTGTGCATGTGCCTGTGTGTGCGTATGTACATGTGCCTGTGTGCATGTGCCTATGTGCATGTGCCTATGTACATGTGCCTATGTGCGTGTGCCTATGTGCATGTGCCTATGTACATGTGCCTATGTACATGTGCCTGTGTGCATGTGCCTGTGTGTGCGTATGTACATGTGCCTGTGTGCATGTGCCTATGTGCATGCGCCTGTGTGCATGCGCCTGTGTGTGCGTGTGCCTATGTGCATGTGCCTATGTGTATGTGCCTATGTGCCTATGTGCATGCGCCTATGTGCATGTGCCTATGTGCGTGTGCCTATGTGCGTGTGCCTATGTGCCTATGTGCATGCGCCTATGTGCATGTGCCTATGTACATGTGCCTATGTACATGTGCCTATGTGCGTGTGCCTATGTGCGTGTGCATATGTGCGTGTGCATATGTGCGTGTGCCTATGTGCATGTGCCTATGTGCGTGTGCCTATGTGCGTGTGCCTATGTGCGTGTGCCTATGTGCGTGTGCCTATGTGCGTGTGCCTATGTGCGTGTGCCTATGTGCATGTGCCTATGTGCATGTGCCTATGTGCGTGTGCCTATGTGCGTGTGCCAATGTACGTGTGCCTATGTGCGTGTGCCTATGTACGTGTGCCTATGTGCGTGTGCCTATGTGCGTGTGCCTATGTGCATGTGCCTATGTACGTGTGCCTATGTGCGTGTGCCTATGTACGTGTGCCTATGTACATGTGCCTATGTACATGTGCCTGTGTGCATGTGCCTGTGTGTGCGTGTGCTCCTGACCTGGATCATGTAGAGCTGGGCGATGCGGTACTCCTCCACACTCATGGGCATGGGGATGTGGTACTCCTTGATGAGCATGGTGCTGCTGGAGGGAGGGTGCGGGTCAGAGCTCAGGGGTCAGGGGTCAGAGGGGAGGGGGAAGGGCACTCCCACAGTCCTATTGGACGCTCAGAGGGCCCAAGCCTGGATACTTCATGGATGGTATCTGTGAAGAGCACAGAGGAGATCAGAGGTGAACATAGTGATCACAGTCATTGAGTGGGTGGACAGTAGATTTGAATGAACCAAGAAGCCAGATCTATTCACACTCATTAGACAAAAACACAAGTATTAATAAGCTCTTCCATTTGAACCGTCAGTTTGAATGTTATAGTCAGTTTGCCTGGGATCCAGAACACATACTTCTCCAACACAAACATGTCAAACTGGTCCATTTCCGAATGTTAGTTCAGATGGGTGTGATTGGCAGGTGAATTAGCCAATCAGGGACATGCATGATGTGTCCTTCACAACACAAATAGGGCTGTTTATGAAAAAAACAAAACAAAAACAAAAAAACAAGTAAAAAAAAAGCATCACAGGGGACTGAAAACATGGTGGATTTGTGCAGAATCAGTGAGTGAAGCACTAAAGGAATGTGATTTTGTTCAAATTGTGTCCACTGAGCTCCCTTGTTTCATATACATTACTGAAATACACAAATCTGATTGGACGGTCAAAAAGTCTATAAAGTCTGGACCTGCCAGGCAAGCGCAGTTGTAAGTATATACTCTCCAACAAGAAGGTAGCCAGTTCAAATCTCATACCCTGTTGCTGAGCTCACACATTGTTGCCCACATTACAAAAACAATCAAATAAAATATGAGAATTTTATAGTAGTCTGGTAATTAATGTTGAAATAATGCTTACAATTATAATGTTAATATCAAGGCTTCACGACTGACGACTGAGGGACTTTTCACGCATCAAGGCTTCATACATTTTTTTTACACAAAATAACAGTTGCTTCTGTGGTCTTACACTAGTGCTGATCTAGACCATTCTAAAAGGAAAGGTTCAGCCTTGTCCTTGATAGAATCTGGGTACAGACTTCTGGACAACATGACTATTACAGCAAGCATAAGTGTAGAAAAGAAAGAAAGAAATCCACATCTTCACCCCAACTCCACTGTCTTCACAATTCGTGGTGAAGTAACCAAAGTCCTCTGCTCCAACTCATCCAACAAAAAACAAGAAAAAATCATATAATAAATTGCCAACTCTTTCTGGATCTTCTCGTCACATCCACCTTAGCAACGACTCAAAACATCTCCTCCTCCTCCAAACTCTCGTCTTATAGCAGCACCGAAAGGCCCCCAGCCGTCACATGGGGTGCTGTGGTCCAGAAACAGGATTACAGATGGGCCTTACGTAATGATAAGACCCCAGCACAGGCAGCAGGTTTAGGGCAAGTGTGGAGGAAGATGTGAGCTGGAGCCCCAGAGCACCACACCACTGCTCTGAGGAGGCAACCACTACTGCTACTGCTACTACTACTACTGCTACTACTACTACTGCTACTGCTGCTACTGCTACTACTACTACTGCTACTGCTACTGCTACTACTGCTACTACTACTACTGCTACTGCTACTGCTACTGCTACTACTGCTACTGCTACTACTACTACTGCTACTGCTACTGCTGCTACTGCTACTGCTACTACTACTACTGCTACTACTACTACTGTTACTACTACTACTGTTACTACTACTACTGCTACTACTACTACTACTACTGCTACTGCTACTGCTGCTACTGCTACTGCTACTGCTACTGCTACTACTACTACTGCTACTGCTACTACTGCTACTACTACCACCGTTACCACTACCACCGTTACCACTACCACCGCTACCGCCACCGCTACCACCGCTACCACCGCCACCGTTACCACCACCACCGTTACCACTACCACCGCCACCGCTACCACCACCACCGCCACCACCGCCACCACCGCCACCGCCACCACCGCTACCGCTACCACCACCACCGTTACCACCACCACCGCCACCGCCACCACCACCACCGCCACCACCGCCACCGCCACCACCGCCACCGCCACCGCCACCACCACCACCGCCACCGCCACCACCGCCACCGCCACCACCGCCACCGCCACCACCACCACCGCCACCACCACCACCGCCACCGCCACCGCCACCACCGCCACCACCACCACCGCCACCACTACCACCGCCACCACTACCACCGCCACCGCCACCACCGCCACCACCACCACCGCCACCGCCACCGCCACCACCGCCACCACCACCACCGCCACCACCGCCACCGCCACCGCCACCACCGCCACCGCCACCACCGCCACCACCACCGCCACCGCCACCACCACCGCCACCACCGCCACCGCCACCGCCACCACCGCCACCACCACCGCCACCGCTACCACCACCGCCACCACCGCCACTACCGCCACCGCTGCTACCGCTACTGCTACTGCTACTACTGCTACTACTACCGCTACTGCTACTACCACTACTGCTACCGCTACTGCTACCGCTGCTACTGCTACTGCTACTACTACTGCTACTGCTACTACTACTACTGCTACTACTACTACTGCTACTGCTACTACTGCTACTGCTACTACTGCTACTGCTACTGCTACTGCTGCTACTGCTACTGCTACTACTGCTACTGCTACTACTACTACTGCTACTGCTACTACTGCTACTGCTGCTACTGCTACTGCTACTACTGCTACTACTGCTACTGCTACTACTGCTACTGCTACTGCTACTACTACTACTGCTACTACTACTACTGCTACTACTACTACTGCTACTACTACTACTGCTACTACTACTACTGCTACTGCTACTACTGCTATACTGTGGTACACAACAACTTTGTAGCTCTGTAGATCCAGTCTTAATGCAGTATTAGAGCTAGCTGAGTGTATAACCCCCAATTTACACCAAAGAGTAACAGCGCGTAAACATTGCGCATCAGTGAGCACCAGGAGCTCAGGGAACGACTTGTGATGGACCACGGAAAGTTTACAGCTGTGGAGGAAAAATATAAATCATTTAAAGGCATCAGACAGCAGCTTTACAAGAACAACTTCTGAAGGAAAAGGCGCGTGGTGCAGAGAACCAAGGTTAAATGGTGAGTAGTTTAATTAATGCGAGCACTGCAGATACTGACTCTTCGTCTCTCTTGTTGTCAACTTTTTCTTTGTGATTTAAAACAAAACAATGAATACTAGGGCTGAACGTTCTATCGTTTTAGACAACGCGATTTTTAACCTAGGAAATCCCAGGCTGCTTTCGTTCGTTCCGATCTGAAAGACAGCCTGGCGACTATGGCAAGCGAGCTCTCCTGATTCTGGGAGCCAATCAGAGAGCGGGGAGGGGTGGAAAGATGGTGACTCGTACTACGTGACAAACGGAAACTTGTAGTTTGAACTGACAACTGACATGATTGGCTCTGGGCTACGTATACGCCAAATGATAGACATTCGTAACGCCCAATAAACGGCCGTTGGCGATCGTAAACCACACCTCCGCTACGAGATATTTCGAAGGTGGCTCCAGACCATATCTCACTGTGATATGGTCTGGTGTAAACCAGGCAACGCGATTTTGGGATCGTTTAAGTCGCTTAAATCGTTAAAGATGGTTAAGATCCTTAAAGTTTTTTGCAGTGCTTCTAACTGACCCAGGTTTTGTTTCCTCAACTATTTCGCACATGTAAGCCGCCTGGCCCGCCTCCCTGCCACACTGCTAAACCCACCAATCAGTTGCGGCATGCTGCGCGTGGACAGGTCACATGTTCTCGACTCAAATCAGTGAAGCTGAGTCAGGGGTTTTGAACCCAAAGAAAAACAACACGTCGGTCATTTGGCAGTATTTCAGGTTTGAGACTGCAGACGAACATCAGAAACAGGTGCTGCGTAAAACATGTCGTGCTAAAGTCGCTACATCCAGTGGAAACATGACCAATTTATACCGCCACTTGAAAGTTCACCACTTGCATTTGCATGACGAGTGTATGGCGAGAAAGTCCAGTGAAACCTCTAGTAAAAGTGATACTCGGGCCAAACAGACAATTCCAGCTTCTTTTGCCAGTGTAACTCCGTATGACAGAAGCAGCCGACGACACCAGGAGAAAACGACTGCCGTAACACACGACATCGCCAAGGAAATGGTGCCCATAAACACGGTGACAAAAGAGTGGTTTAAAAGTCTCCTCCTCCACACGATGGATAAGAGGTATTCCCCTCTGTTAGCATAAGGCTAGTTTACATTACAAACGCTATAGAAAGGCTACTGCAATTAGCATCGCTATATTTAGCATCACTATATTTAAGTTAAGTTTAAGTTGTGTTGTATTTTATATGTTATAAAATACCATAAAACACTGACCTTTAACCCTCTGAGACCCAAGCATTCATTTCCTGGATGATTTTTTTTGTTAAACCTCTAACCTGCTTTTCTTAAGCCTCTAATGCAGAAAATAATGTGTTTTATCTTTTTTGTGAGGAATCTGAAAGTGCAACACTGGGCTTTAGTGTTACCAATATTACAACTTCACATTTAATAAAAAACAATTTTGTATTAGTTTTTGCTCACTCCATAAAATCAAAACATATTTTAAAATGATTTTTTTATACAGAACAGCACTAAGTGAACATGAGAATGTTTTGGACCTCTTTTTAATCTTTATGAGGAAAGTGTCCAGTGCTGTCCTTTCGGAGTGTTGTACACCATCTTTTGAGCACTTAGTGGTGATGTTTCCTCGTCCACTGAAGGTCTGCCTCTCTTTACACTGTTAGTTTGAATGAGAGAGGCAGAGAGCTGAACCTGGAACTGTCTCCTGTTCAGCACTTCCTTCACAGGGATCAATAAGATCAAAGATCAAAGATCAATGATCAATTGATGGTCACTTCAGTGAAGGACTTGGTGGGTTTGTTCCACCGTGCGACCTTGTCCACTGGGTTTGGGCCGTCAAAAGTGGAGAGAAGTGTGACTGAGCGGTGATCATACCACCTGACCGCACAGATGTTGAGTTCTTCTGACACTCTGAAGTCAAAGCTTCCTCGTTTTTTCAGCTCCTTCTCTTCTGCTCACCTGAGGCACACGCCCAGGACGAACACTGCCAACAAAGTGTGTGCCACACTCGAGCACTTTAACAAGCAGAGGCACAGAGGTTATTTTGCTATGTTATTAGTACTTCCTGACTATAAGTAAATTTTGCAGTAAACTTTGACTTAACATATTATCCTGTGTATTATTAAATTATTGAATGACTCTGACCTGCCTGGACATGAACACACCACAGTGCCAGTCATGATGGGGGAGGGGCTTAGCTTCATGTCATGTAAATGAGGCAAGGAGGGCTGAAGAGAGGAAAGTTCACGAGCTTTTTTCAGAGCTTTCGAAAATCTACTGTGCTGCTTTCAAATAGTGACAACTTCTTCAAATATGGTCAGATTTTCACGTGTAAGACATCATTGGAAAGCTTAGAATCTGTACTTTCAGAATCTGTGAATAACTCAAAACACCTCCGGGATCATACTGTATGTGTCCTGAAAATTGGTCACAAATTGTGTCTGAGCCCTCCATTTCTGTTCAAGGAAGGGTTCTCTTCCTTGAACAGGTCCTGAATGATTATGTTAACAAGACCCCAGACAGAAACTGAAAACAAATAGATGTGATAGTTTCATAGTCATTTCATTGTAGTTAGCTCCTCCCTGCAGCCAGTTATAAGCAGTGTCCACCAGCACTCTGGCCAGAACTGAAGAAGCAGCTTGGATGAGCTGCGAAACATATTTGACCAAATAAACTTTGTCCAGTTGACAAATTGAATTTCTCCTTTTGCTACAGGTTATAATGATTTACCACTGTTTAAAAGTATCACAGTGTAGTATCTCATGTGAATACACGTACTGCCAACAAGTCTGTAACTATGTTTGGTCTTATGATATTTGGAGTACACCTTAATCTTAACCTTCCCTAACTGTCCACCACAGAGTGTGTGGATAAAGGAATAATACAATCAAAACATCATCCGTGTCCAAAAAGGCTCATCAAATGGGATTTGTGGATATTACAGCTGTGTGCAAGACTCATTCCACAAGAAACCCACTATTGGGTTTGTGATGTAATGTACTGTGTTTTTGAGCCTAATGTTTGATCATTAAGAAGATAATGAGAAGAGACTGTAGTCACCAGGTTATTTGAATGCATGTAAAAATAGGTACAATGGATTTTCACCTAATCAAATGTAGACAGATAGTACCATATCTCCATAAAATGCAAAATACTACAGTGGAATACATGTCATAACGGTCTACTGTCCCAGCTCCACAGAAGTCAGACCTGCTCCTGACCACTGGCCTAACCCGCTCCCCTCTGGCTCTCACCACACTGTCGTACTACTGCGTCACTACTGCGTCACTACTGCGTCACTACTGCGTCACTACTGCGTCACTACTGCGTCACTACTGCGTCACTACTGCGTCACTACTGCGTCACTACTGCGTCACTTCTCAACAACAATGAGAAGTGAGGCGGCTGCACCTTTACAAGACTTCTACCAAAAGAATAGCTCCACCTGCCGCTGTCTGTTCCTGTCTGCCCCTGTCTACTACTGTCTACATGTGGCTTTGTCTCGTACCACAAAGGCAGCAGGTCCATTGGAGTGTAAAGTGCACTCCTGGGACTGGTAGTGTGGCCGGTGTGAGGGGAGAGGCCCAGGGCTCAGTCACTGATCCAGAGTAAACAGCTTTAAGCCTGCTTCAACACAAAGCACACAG
>JAVJIX010000229.1:545000-575000 GCA_036785185.1 Paratrypauchen microcephalus | reverse complement strand
TAGCAGTATGTGAACACACAGTAGCATGTAGCTCGTTCAGTTATATGCATCCCAGTCTGCCACAGGGACCCTCTCGCTGTGAGGGGCTCCCAGGGTTTTCCTCTTTAAACTGTGGAGCCATGTTCTAATGTTATTTCCTCATCATAAACACACCTGAAGTTGTGTTTTGTTTCATTCACAAATGTTTAACACACAAACCCTGCAGATTTAGGCTCCTGTCAGATTAAAAAACACAGTTCCACCTTGTGATGTCATGTGCTAATACAGGAAGTGCTCCATTGTGCTTTTAAACTGGACACACCTTCACCTTCAACATCATTTGGATCATTTGAGCCATGTGATTGCCCATCTCTACTGAACTAAAGGAAAAGGAGCAGTTGGAGCAGTTGTCCTCAGTGTGATGTGTGTGTGCGGTCATGGCGGTCATGGCGGTCATGGCGGTCATGGCGGTCATGGCGGTCATGGCGGTCATGGCAGGAATGACTCTCACGCGGTGGAACGGACACTATGTATTTTAGGCTCCTCAGCAGACTACTTTTTCCACTCCCTTTTTAAAGCTCTTATATTATGCAAAATTGCCTCTTGTGAGCTTTAAGCCAGTCATGCTCCATTCTCAGGAGGTCCCAGGGGTTCCTGGAAAAGAGCTCCAGAATAAAGAGTCTTAATGAAGAAATGACACTTGGGCCAAGTATTTAGTCACTGTTCTAGAACATCTTCATCTGCAAGAAAGGAATGACAGCCTTCCTTATACGATCAGAACTGTGTTTCGTTTCATTCACACGTTTGAGGAACCCTTTATTAGTCCGTCTACATCTCCAAAGCTCAAAATGCTCTGTTCCACCTTGTGATGTCATGAAGTGGTATGTTTCAAGTTAACAGCTCCTTTTACCTTTAGTTCAGCAGAGAATGACAATTCCAGGGCTGAAATTATCGAAATGATTCTAGTGATGCAGGTTATACAGGATGTGCTCTACTCAGACTAGGGATGTCAACAATTAATCGATTAACGATTAATTGTCGATTAAGATGTTGGTCGATCAAAATGCATTAATTGTAATTAATTGCCAATCGCGGACACGCGCACGTGGTCATGAAACAATGCAACCGCGCACCGCGCTGCACCAAGCTCGACTCACAGCCGGCCGCAGGCGCCAACGGCACTGCTCAGCAGCCCCGGGTGTACGCGCGAGGCGAGATCGAACCGCGGCGCCCGGAATGCGTCTCAGCCCGAGCCGCTGCTGGTTTCGTGCGCCTGGTTTGTGGCTCGGGCCCCGAGTTTCGTGCCCGAGCCACAAACCAGCCGCATGAAACCAGCAGCGGCACGTGGTGGTTTAATCCTGGTTTAGTCCAGGTCTAGACCTGGTCGAGTCCAGGTTTAGTCCAGGCCCAGTCCACGTTTAGTCCTGGTCTGGTCTCTTAGCCAATCAGGACAGAACACAATGTTACACTATACATTTTTTTTTACACTATTAAAAAAAAAAATCAGTGAACCGCGACAGAGCGAGGGATTACTGTATTTTGTTATTCATCATCAATACATTTGTCTGCTTTTTACTAAGGAATAATTAACTGAGGAATATACAATATAATAATACTATGATATATTTATGACTCAGTGTTATGTTACTATAGCTTATATTCTTAAAGACCCTATTGAAACACTCAAATTCAGGTGAAAAACGCCGCTTATCAGTTAATCGTTAGTTGATTGACTTTATCGATCGATTATCAATTAATTAATTAATCGATAATTTGCATCCCTAACTCAAACCCTCCAGGAATGCGTGATGTTGCGAATTCAGGGCGGTATTGCAATTTTGACCAATCACCGCAACTTTCCCGCAATATTTACTAATTTTGACCAATCATCGGCGACGTATTGAACGCCGACCAACTTCCTTCTGCTTTACTTCCGTGTGACAAAACTAAACTGCGGCCATGTCCCAGTTCCCAGAGCGCACAGCTCGGAGCGCGGCCCGAAGGGGGCTCAGACTGCAGTCAAGGAGGTGCACACTTGCTCAGCCCCGACTGCAGTCCGCGGACCGCTTAACGACTGCGGTCTTCGGACCGCGTGTTAACTGCGCATGGGACAAAAAAGAAGTGGGACAGCAGTCGTGGCGCTGGTGTTCTGTCCAAATGTGTGACGCACATGTCCTTCGGGCCACGCGCTCCGAACTGTGCACTCTGGGAACTGGGACACGGCTTCTAATGGCAAAGAAACATGTCTGCGGCGCCATTTGGCCACAAAAATAACAGCAAAAGACCGAAACAGTTCCCCTCCTAGTAGTCATTTCTTTTGGATGTTGGTAAGGTTGTTTTAGGACCATATCTGTGATCTCTGTGTCTTTGTATTATTCTTTGTCAGTAATAACTCAGTATTCAAAATATTACTCAATTTTAATTACAAAAAGGGAAAATCACAACTATTTATCGCAACTTTCACTTCCTCCTGCAACAAAATCGCAACAAAAACCTTAAAAGCACCGCAACTTTCATCACAACTTTTTGGTAAAGCTCCCGCAAATTCAGGCATTTTAGCCGCAACAATCACAAAAAATGCCCGCGAAATCCTGAGGGGTCTGTCTACTGTGTTTTTAAACTCCATACAGCTTCACTGGAATCATTTGGATCATTTCAGCACAGGAATTTCCAGTCTCTACTGAGCTAAAGGTTAAAGGAGCTGTTCACTTGGAAATTAGCACTACTTGACATCACAAAGTGGAACAAAGCATTTTGAGCTTTGGGGATACAGACAGACTAATAATGAAACAAAACACAACTCCAGGTCTGTTTTTGATGAGGTAACAAGGTTCTAACACGGTTTAAAGCTCACCAGAGCCAACTTTGCGTAATATAGGGCCTTTAACTATTGGTATCAAATATTTGTAGGCCAAAACAAAATACAGGACTATGTATGTATGATAATTAAACTGTTAAAATGCCATAATTCCAGATGACAAAGATGGAACTCCTGCCAGACACACACATTAAAGTTCTTAGATCATGTTACACCATCACGTCCACCCCTGTGAGCAAACATACTATTGTTCACTCTGTTGACAACTAGACCAAAAGAAAGAGCTACCATTTCATGAAAATCACATCACAGGAATCAGAATCAGTACTGAGAAACTGAGAATCAACTTTATTCCTCAGTATCAAATTTTCATGCAATTTTGGTGACAATACCGGTTCTGACTGGATGTTTTTACATTGGAGTCACGTGCAGCTGCTGGTGGTGACAGTAAATCTGCAGCTGAATGTTGGGGGCTGACATGACACAGAGGAGGGCCCATCTGGAGCGCTCACTGCTGCTCATGGGCACAGTGGCAGCTCCAGCTTATACTCTATGTGCACACAGAACCCAGCTTTCTGGAGCATCTGGAGCATCCAAGAGTTTAGAGGAGGTTTGAATGTAGGTGCGGGCTGAGCTTTAAGCCTGCGGTCAAATAGAGACGTTCTTTTTGGACTAAAGACATGTCCTGATGATGTGGTCAAAGCTCTAAAAACTATTAAAGATCTATAAACTGACCATGTACTTGACCAAAACTGCACTCACAAGACTCAGAATGTATATGAAAAAAATTCATATTAAACTTCACTTTCAAATCTTCATCTGGCTCAGGCTCTCCTGATAAAGAAGAGGGCTGAAATGTGGTTCTCCAGGTTTGCTGGGTCTGTCACCACCCACCTGCACTTTGACATCTGCACATGGTTCTTATGGGGACGTATGAGTAGAAGTTGTGCGTCATCTCTAAATGTCCTGGGGCACGTCCACATGGTGCTTCCTGTGCCCTGCCCTTGTCCTCCTCTCATCATGGAGGTAAAAATACTCCCTCCCTCTCGCTTCCTCTTTGGGAGCATCTCCTGCACTCTGCTCTGTCCTCCTACAGAGCTGCTTCTAAAACGAGCCTGTGCAGAACAGAACAGAAGAGGGAGGCAGGAGCATCCACACAACACCAAACCCGTGTGCCCGTGTGCCTGTGTGTGTGTTATTCTGTTTATTCTAAAGCATCAAAACATTCAATAGTTTGTTCATATGGCTGCATGGAGTGGAAATTAAAGGTCCTATATTGCACAAAATGGACACTTTAGTTCAGTAGAAACTGCCAATTCCAGCTGTAACAATCCAAATGTTTCTAGTGAAGGTGTATGGAGTTTAAAACACAGTAGGCCACTTAGAACTTACCCCTAAATATGCAGGTTTGTATGTTAAACATGTGTGAATGAAACAAAACACAAACTACAAGTACAACAGGAGGTTTCTAAGACAATACAGAATATACATTATTGCATTGACTCCATTAAACTCCATGGAGACAAGCAGATGGTGCCATCCTGATCACTCCTCTGACCTGTGGAGTCTGTGGAACACTCACAATGCAGGATTTTCCAAGGGAAATGCAGTGAAATAAACACCATACCGTGGAACATTCTATCTAAGCAAAGTATCTCCATGGAGACAAGCCTCGACAAACAAAACACACAAACACAAAAACAAGTGCATGGGATTCTTGAGTTCATTTAGTTAACATTTCTAATTCCAAATTCAAACACTACAGATTCTATTCTAGATTCTAAGACAAAATTCCTGTATAATCTCAGTCGAGATGGTGGTTTTAATGGTGTGTTTAACAAAAAAAGAGAGAAAGAACAGCCCAAGACGTCAACAGCTCGCTGACATGCACAGAATGTGAGCAGTGCACACCGCCCACCACATCCTTCACACTCACGCTGTTCTACATTCTTACACTAACTCACCTTTATGTAAGCTTTGTGTATCTGCGCTATCTTTAGAACTGCATCATCTCCTCATTTACTCATTTCTTTCATTCCATCCATAAATCTCCTCTTTGGTCTTCCTCCGGGCAGCTCTAACCTCAACATTCTTCTATCTTGACCCGGAGCATATTAGCACACACCAGGCACGCTAAAGTTCAGATGAAGTTAGAGAATAAATGAATAGATTAGAGTTTTGACCAAAATATTGGTTTGATCTGAGTTCATGAACACTTAATATGTTTAAAATGCCTTTAGGAGGAAAACAGATTTGATGCATGTTTCATTTTGGTTCAGTAAGACAAAAGAATTTGCTTCCCGCCCATGTTTTCCTTGTGGAATTCTCATCAGATAATATTGTGATAAATGATAATAGTGAAACTGATACAAAGCAGGATAATCCCAGTCACATATACTGGACATATACTTCATTAAAAGGACAGCAGAAATAATCAATATTTATTCTGCCCTCTACAGCTCAAATCTTACATTATAAGAGAAAAATGGCAAAATATCCCCACTATGGCAAAAAAATGGACACACAATAACAGGGGTGTAAAAATGGACACACAGGGGTGGGGGTGTAAAGATTAACTGATTTGGATCGGTTATCGGTCTGGGACCTCTGTGATCCGAGGGTAGTGATCAACGGAGCCCGGATCGGTAAAAAGAACGGTCCAATGGCCCGGATTTACAGCCTCGAATCGGTTTCCTAGCTCCTGAGACCGTGAGCGCTCGCTCTCAGAGCCTGTGTGTGTGTTTGAACTCTCACGAGACCACAGTGTTGACCTTTCACCTGTGACGTCGCCTCATGTTGTTGTTGTAGCAGCGCGGGAAACTTTCTTCAACTTTGCTTTGGAACCGACTAACCATGACGCGGATCACCGAACATCCAACACCTAACATAACCCTAACATCCACGGTTTGGAAATCACACACATCACGTGACCAGCTTTACGGATCAGTTTATCAATCCGTCCGATGGCTTTATCCCCACTGAATCTGGAGTGAATGAATAATGCAGTGTAAAGAGCAATATAAAAAACTGATCCATTATTACACTGATCCCCAAAATATACAGTTCCATCTTTCATATATTGAACAGTCGATATAGTAATAATCCTGACAAGCCTAAGCATGAGATCACTGTCTGTGCTCCTCTTTTTGAGACAGGGCAGAAGAAAAGCGGTGATCTCTGTCTGAGGCTGTCAGAAAGCCTCACTAGCTCTATTTTAGGACTATTTTGGCTGAAGATTTTTTTATGTTTTGTTGTTATTGGGAAGATGTTTTTCTGCAAAGGTCCTAATGATTTTGAGGAAAAAGGGCAAGTCTTTAGCTGACCACGATTTGTTTTTATCGACTACAGCCCTAAAGTGGAGACAGTGAAGGGAAGTCTCCACTCGGCCTGCCTGAAGCCTCCGTAGTAAAAAGAGACATAAATACACCAGCTCCACACCACTCTGGGGGACTTTGATCTGCTCTATTAAGTGCGCCATTGTTGTGTGCTGCCTGGGCCCATCCATCACCCCCACATACTGCCCCATCTCCGGTCAGCGCACACCACAATGATATGACCTTACAGTGGAGGAAATAAGTATTTGAACCCTCGCTGATTCTGTAGGTTTGCCCACTGACAATGACATGAACAGTCTATAATTTTAATGGTAGGTTTATTTTAACATTGAGAGATGGAATATCAAAAAGAAAATCCAGAAAATCACATTATAGAAAATATATTAATTGATTTGCATTTCATTGTGTGAAATAAGTATTTGATCCCCTACCAACCATTAAGAGTTCTGCTCCCACAGACCAGTTAGACACTCCTAATCAACTCGTCTTCTGAATTACACTCCTGTTTTAACTAGTCACCGGTATAAAAGACACTTGCCCACAGAATCAGTCAGACTCCAAACTCTCCAACATGGGAAAGACCACAGAGCTGTCAAAGGATGTCAGGGACAAGATTGTAGATCTGCACAAGGCTGGAATAGGCTACAAAACCATGAGCAAGAAGCTGGTGTTAACGAGACAACTGTTGGTGTAACTGTTTGAAAATTTTAAAAATACAAAATTCAACTTGCTGTGTTTGGAGGAAGAGAAATGCTCCCTGTGACCCCAAGAACACCGTGTCCACCGTCACGCAGAGGTGGAAACATTAGGCTTTGGGGCTGTTTTTCTGCTGATGGCACAGGACAACTTCACTGCATCAGCGCGGGGATGGAGGGATCCATGTACCAAATCCTAAGTGACAACCTCCTTCCCTCCGCCAGGAAACTGAAAATGGGTCGTGGATGGATCTTCCAACACGACAATGATCCAAAAAAAGCCAAGGCAACAAAGGAGTGACTCAAGAAGAAGCACATTAAGGTCATGGAGTGGCCCAGTCTCCAGACCTTAACTTTATAGAAAACCTATGGAGGAAACTGAAGTTCCGAACTGCCAGGCGACAGCCACAAAAAACAAATTCCTTCTATGGTCATCAAGAAACGTCTGACCTCTGCTGCAAACAAGGGTTTTGCCACCACATATAAGTCTTTTTTGGCTAGAGGGTTCAAATGTTTATTTCACTCAATGAAATGCAAATCAGTTTATATATTTTCTTTAAACCGACCAAATAAACTTTTGTCCAGTTGACAAATGGATTTTGCCATGGATTCTACATGGACGACTGAGGAATTCTACACATTTTCTTTAAAGTTATTTTCTGGATTTTCTTTTTGATATTCTATCGCTCACTGTTAAAACAAATCTACCATTAAAATTATAGACTGTTCATTTCTTTGTCAGTATACAAACTTTCAAACTGACACGCCAATTAATGCCCCACAACACAAGGTTAAACGGAGCTGTGGCACTGGCTTATGGGACCAGGGCTGACGAGTTTACAAACGCTTTTGCCATCGTGGAGATGCTAACAACTTACATGCTAACTGCGCACTTCCTGTTTCTCTGACAATAACAAAACACTTTTTAAATTATATACAGAAGGGATGGGCTGATATGTATTTTTTTAGATGATACTGATATCCGATATTTGACCTACTATAGTGGTCAATAAACGCTATTCATATATATGAAGCCGATATTTAGCTTTTAAAATCAGCGTCTTTGAGTGTCTTGAAAAGCACTTTATAAATAAAATGTATTATTATTATTATTATTAACTTTATATTTTACAATTATTCTACATGTTTTAAGGCTGTAAACGCCTTAAAACACTGGAATTAACGTTTTCTCACATTTCTCTCTCGTTTAAACACTCAAACTTTCATAGATTTTCAACAAAATGTATTAATAGTGAAGCGTGGGGGCTCCGCTGGGAGCCCCGCCGGACGCGCGAGGGGAGCGGAGACATCGCTCATCGTGGTCAAATCCGTGACAGAACAGCACGACTGGCGCAAGGCTGTTATATGGAACTGGTTCGGTTTTCTTATGTCGGACTTAGAGCAAACGAGTGCTCGCTGTAAGGTCTGTTCAAAAGCTGTTGCAACCAAAGGAAGCAGCGTGACAAATTTATTCTAGCACCTAAAGCAGAGGCACGCAGCGGAGTGGGAGAAGTGCAGGTCCGAACGGAATGAAAATAGCCACAGCGCGAGCACACCGTCCAAAGTCAAACAAGCAACAGTCCCTGAAACTTTTCTGAGCTGTGTGCCATATGATAAGTATGGACCACGATGGAAGACAATCACACATGCGACCACGATGTATGTTGTAAAAGACATGGTGCCCAGATATACTGTGGGAAAGCCCGGATTCATTAACATGGTGAAAGATTTGGACCCAAAGTATGTGCGACCAAGACGCAAATATTTTTGTGAAGTTGTCACAGCTGTACACAGACTGCACAGTGCTGTAGGTAAGCGTCAAGTGATATATTTAAAACAATAACAGCTTAATTGATGCAGGTGTAATGTATTTGTTTTATAAAAGAATGTTGCATTATTTTGAGCCATTTGTCTGTCATCTGTTATTTGTTTTTGAGTAGTAAAATTGGAAATCTGATTTATTTTTAGGCCATATCGCCCAGCTCTAGTCTAAACTACTGTACACGTACAACACACTTTGTCCATACAAAGACAGGATCTTTTGTTCTTTGTGAAGGACATTCTATTATGTAAAGAACTGCAGCATTTGTGATTTTATAATAGTGCCAACTCAAATAGAAAGTTTCATTCAGTTTTGATATTGTTCAGCCCTACTCAAGATGCATATCAGAAAACTCTAGTGTATTCACAGTACCCACTACTGTAACAACCACTGTGATCCACACACAAGCCTGACTCCACTTCAGTTCAGAACTGAAGAAGCAGCTTGGATGAGCTGCCAAACGTATTTGACCAAATAAACTTTTGACCAGTTGACAAATTGAATTTCTCCTTTTGCCGTGGATTCTGCCTGGATGACACATTCAGTATTGTTGTTTATCTATATTTTCCATAGCAAAATATCACACTACAGAATAATATCGTGACAGACCCACTCCCATCAACCCAAAACATGCACAACAGGTCAAATCATCCAGCTAAGGCAGTCCTGACCAAGACTCAAGACGTGGCCTTTCATGTGCATTTTAAAGAGCCCATATTGCGCCATTGGTCTATGTTATGTTTTATGTTTTATGTTTTAGTCATGGTGTTTATTGTCTTGTTTTTTGACATCACATTATATGACATCACAAGAGCATTTTGAGCTTTGAAGATGTAAACAGACTAATAATGCAGGATTACTCAAACATGTGTGAATGAAACAAAAGACAACTCCAGGTCTGTTTTTGTGGAGGGAACAACATTAGAACATAACTTAAAGCTCATAAGAGTCCATTTTATGTAATATGTGAAGCAGTGAAAGCATAACAACATTCTGAGTCAATGGGAAACAATCCTCATATTAAAGAAATTGCTGAGTCATGCTTTTGGACTTGACGATGCACAAAGAAAAAAAATGAAAGGAGACATACTGGACGTTGTTTCAGGCCCTATGTGTGTTTTGGGGGTGCATACATGATGGTTTAAAGCTCATAAAAGTCGGTGGAATAGCTCAGAATGTGTGGAGATGTTGAGAGAGCCCTGACCATAAATGGGCGCTCTCTCACAGGTCACACACCGGGGAAATCCACATGTCTGTCCAAAGACTTCTCATCACAAACAAAACACTAGCAGGATGAACACAGCTAAATATGGTACTTTAAAAACCATACATTTTTCCTAATTGTAAAAAGGAACAGACATAATGACAGACAGAATGAAAGGAACTGTATGTAAGATTTTGATTTTATATTCCATAAATTTGACCTGTGTTTTCCGATATGAGGTAAACACGTTCACATCAAATATAACTTTAACTGAGGTAATTTATTCTTCATTAGAAAAGCATTGGGCATAATGTCTCACTTATGTTATAATTTGGTGTTTTGGTTCAAGATGATTATCCAATCAGAAAGCAGAATGAGCCTCACATGAGTCTCTTATTTGGGTTGCCAGTTTCAACGCTGAAACCCAGTTGGTTTAGACATAAAATGCCTCTCTCTGATTTGAATGATCACGACCTAAACCACAGCACCTGCAGCCATCATGAGTCAGTGCTAGTGCAGCCTCTGCAGCTCAGGGAGGAATCCTGGAGGTTCTGAGCTTCACATGAGGCCTGGTCTGTCCATGTACTGAGAATGAGACACACTTATGAGAAAACTATATTACACAAAATTGTCTCTTGAGAGCTTTAAGCCATGTTAGAATGTTGTAACGTCATCACAAACAGACCTGGAGTTATGTTTTGTTTCATTCACACAAATCTCTGTTTAAGTCATCCTGGTTTATAAGTCTGTCTACATCCCCAAAGCTCAAAATACTCAAAATCCACCTTGTGATGTAGTATAGATGTGATGTAGCAGTAGTTTTTAAGTTTTCAACAGCTATATTTTACTTTTTGTTTAGTGGAAGTTGGAAATTCCAGAGAAAACAACTTTGAGAAGAACCACTATATGCAGGATGTGCGTGTTAGCACAACTCCAGGTTTGTTTGTGATGACGAAACAAGATTCAAAACATTTATTCAAGCATTAAGAGGCCTCACTAAGTCCAAGTCCACTCTAGTCCATAAGTATAACTTTAATGTGTTTTCCTGGAATATTCAGAATAGTTTGTTGAATCAATGTCTCATATTATTGTAGCATTTAGCTCTCATCGACCATTCCACAGAGCAAACAGCATTAGCACAGCCTATCAGCAGAGCCTGCATGGAACAAGCAGAAGGTCACTCACTTATGGTCCGTCACACACACTTGCACAGACTCTGGTAAGGAGGCACACTTAGATAGTTTCATGGATTTTCAGGAGAACTTCTGTATTTCTTAAAGGGCCTTTTCTCCGCGTGTCTTGCCCCAGTACAGACAGATTGTATAAGCAGCTTTTGAAGTCCCAGTGTACTGTCTACTTCTAATTCTAAACTGTTTTATTGTCCAAGAATCAGGAAGTACATATTAGCATGCTAGTTTTTGTAAGCAAGACTCAACACTGGCCTCTGAAAGATGTGAAAAGTGCTTAGAAAGTCATTGTGGTGAATAATTATGATTCTCTGAATGTAGGGCTGGGCGGTATACCGGTTCATACTGAATAGCGGTGTTTTTTTTTTAATGATATGAATTTTTCATTTACCGCAATACCGGTGAGTGTGTGCGTACAAAACGTCGGGCAACTGTTTTGGAGTGGGATGAGAGCGGTGGAAGCGTAAGCTGTGTCCCAACTGGAGGGCTGCAGCCTCCACTAAAGGCTGCGAAAGCTGCAGCCCTCGAACTACCCTCTGCGGACCGCAAGGGACATGGGACAGGTCCACAGAGCCGCTCGTAGTGCCCAGACACGCGGCTAACGCTAATGCTAACAACACGCACCACGCAAATTATGCACATGGATCAATAACCCTGGAATTGGGACACTACAGTGTGTGTAAGCGTGAACAACATGGACGTTGTTGTTAGAAACAGAGGAACTTCTACTGAAAAGAGGAGCCGTGTCAGGTGTGTGGAAGAACTTCAGCTTTAAAAAATCTGGCGCTGATCAAACAAACATTCTGTAAATGTCGTCAGGCTAAAGTTGTAGCGACTCAGACGTCGCTCAAAGACACGTTTGCTAAGGGGACCGCCTACGATAAGAAAAGCAAACGGTGGAACGATATAACCAACACTGTTACTGTGCATTTAGACATGGGACCACTTAGTCCTGGTGAGAAATGAGCTTCAGGGAGATGATTAAAGCTCTGGACCCACAGATGTTTTACCAAGTCACATTTACTGCAGTAATTATTCTCTAAATTAGGAAATGGGGTTAACACCGAGTCATACAGTAAAAAAAATCAAATACTGTGATACCAATAAAATTTTGAAAAATACGGTGATATCAATTTTTGGTCATACCTCCCAGCTCTGAATGCATAAGATAAGAGAGGACAAACTGTCTAGTGCTCATTTCCATGTTTTTAAGACAGTAAAAATTTGACACAGTTTAAGTTTGTGTTATTTCCACTTTGATGCTATGAACGGGAATGACAATGAGCTTCAACAGGGTCATCAAACTTACAATGTCATAAATGTTATCTTTAAGGGCCCATATTACACTATTTTCTGACCTCTGTTATAATGTTTGCTCATCACAAACACACCTGGAGCTGTTTCATTTAGACATGTTTAACACACAAACCCTCTTCTCTCAGACAGAAAAAACACATCCACCTCATGATGTCATTAGGGATGCACCGATCCACATTTTTCCACTTCCCGATACCTGAATTTGGGTATCGGCCGATACGATACTATTCCAATACCAAAACTGTTTGTTTTCAATATTATCATCATTATTGTTTAACTATAAATAACGGTCCCCATAATGATAAAACACCTGCAATTCAACAGAATAAAGAAAATACTTAAATAACCCCCATATGGTTAATGAACTAAGAGACTTAAGAAAACAAAATAAACCCACAAATTAACATTAGTGATTCCCCCTTTAATGTGGCCCCTTTAGCGCACCACTCTGAGGCCCCTGAACCAGAGAGCAGGAGGAGGAGAAGGTCGAGAGAGCATGAGGGGAACAGAGTCCAGAGAGCAGGAAACAGTTTGTGAGCACTCCTGCAGGAGCAGAGAAAGGTCTGAGGCAAACCAGGCAGAGCGAGAGGGAGAGAGGGAGAGAGGGAGAGAGGGAGAGAGGGAGAGAGGGAGAGAGGGAGAGAGGGGGAGAGGGAGAGAGGGGGAGAGGGAGAGAGGTGCCGGTGGGGGGGCACATGGATCGGAAATTTTGGCAGGTTGGATCGGAATTTCTGATCCGTGAATTACGTTGGTATCGGAACCTGATACCGATACTGGATCGGATCGGCCCCATCCCTAGATGTCATGTGACAATACAGGAAGTGCTCCATACACCTTCACTAGAATCATTTGATGATTTCAGCCTTGGAATTGCCAATCTTTTTTAACTTGAAAATGACATGGGGAAAAATCAGGTGCAGCAGTTCTACATGTAGCTCTTTGGTGGAATGTTCAGCAGTTACCATGGAAACACAACACACACTAACAAACACTGTCAAAAAGCTTTAAGATCATCAGAAAACTCAAGAAAAAATACTAAATGAATTTAAACAGCACACTTTCAGGATGTGTTCTGTTTAACAGCACAGCTCAGCTCACCTGTTGTAGTTCCAACTACATCAGCTCTCTGTGGTCAGACTTTGCTTTAATGGTATTGTAAAATGGGTGGGGGCAAATAAGCGTTTGCTTCTCCCCACTCCTTTTTGGAATGATTTTTTTTTTTTTTTTGATATTATATTTGTGATTAGTAACATAAAATAATTGCCTTTATGCCTGTTGATTACTGTTGGAACATCATGAGAGTTATCATTTATTAAATATCCCACAGCTTCTGACAGAGCAGTACCTACAGTTAGTATCACATCCCCAGGGAATGTGGATGATGACACACAGCAAAGTATCAATAGTTAGTCCCTGTATGTATTTCTCAACATGGACACCGGGTTAGCTTTAGCGTGTCATTCAGATGCATGATGGGTATGGAATATGCCCCACGGAAAGCCCAGGAGGAGCAGGGGTGGGGGCCACAGACGGTCTACAGGGGGTCTTAAAGGGGACTATTTTTTACACAGGGCTCAAATCAGGTGTTGCAGTCAATGGAAAAAGACACAATCTAGTACGCCCCCCCCCCCTTCCCCTGGGATTTAGGGCACACATGCTCCATACATACTGCATACATACTGCATACATACTGCATATGCCACTTGTTCCACTGTGACATAACACAGGCAAAAATACATCGACCGTATTTACACAACAGAACGGACTGCTATGTCTCTATAGTCATAATCTATGACACCCGTGGAACATTATGTTATCATTTGGATATTTCAAATCGTAATATTGAGCTGAAATTACTAAATAAAAAACACAAGTCTGCTCATTTCTGGGTTGGAAAACTGTGATGCCCGAAGGAGCCACCTCCCCACCCATCTCCACCTTGTGATGTCATAGTTAATAGCTCCTTTAGTTCAGTAGATATTGGTGATTCTAGGGCTGAAATGATCAAAATAGTGCATGGACTCTGACTTTAAAAACATCACAATGACATCACATGGTGGAAGAGTGATTTGAGAGAACTTTTGAGAACTTTGACAAGAGCCTAAATCTGCAGGGTTTGTGTGTTAAACATGTGTGAATGAAACAAAACACAACTCCAGCAAACTACATTAGAACATAGCGTAATATGGGCCATATATAAATGATCCAATATAAAGTACATGTCTGGAATATTTTCAGCACATTGGTCTGTTTTGTCCGTGTAAAGCAGGGGTCGGCAACCCGCGGCTCCGGAGCCACATGCGGCTCTTTGATCCCTCTGATGCGGCTCAGTACAGCGGTCCCTCGTTTATCACGGGGGTTACGTTCTAAAAATAACGACAAATCTGCGAAATCTGCAAAGTCGTCAGCTTTATATTTTACAATTCTGTAAACGCCTCACCACACACATTCTACACTTTTCTCACACTGGAATTAACCTTTTCTCACATTTCTCTCTTGTTTAAACACTCAAACTTTCTTAGATTTTCAACAAAAAAGCCACAGTATTAGAGAAGGAAACCAAAGTGTATTTGGTGTGTATTTCACAGTTCTTCTGACCGAGCCTCTTCGTCCTGGCGCCACTTCGCTGTGGCGGGTTTTGTCGGGGAGAAACAAACATACAGCACTTCAGAGTCACACTGCGATCCAACATTTATATAAATCTGACAAACTGAACACATCCTGTACTGGAGACATGGAGGAGAAGGACTGACCAATCAGCAAAGATTTTAAGATTTTAGACCGTAGACTTTAGTTTTAACTTAGATCTCTGTCTTAGATAGTTTTTGTTGTGTTTTGTCTTCATATTGTATTTTGTACACTGTCTTTTTGCACTTGGCCAGAGAGAAACGAAATTTCGATTCACTGTATGTTGAACACATATGGCAGAATTGACAATAAAGCTGACTTTGAACTTTGAACAAAGGTCTACAGTCCGTATATTATTTTAGTTCATTCATTTTCAAAATGTAATTCTATGGCACAAAGGCAAAAAAAGCCGTTATATACAGTGTTATTTCATTTTAAATTTCAAAAGGGTTTTGTGGCTCCCAGTGTTTTCTTTACTGTGTCAAACGGCTCCAAACGGCTCTTTGAGTGGTAAAGGTTGCCGACCCCTGGTGTAAAGCCTTTCCAGAACTCTCAACTGCGCTTCCATTTTGACTTTATGATAATATAATATAATAATAAAACCACTGTGGTGCCTCAGTAATGGAATCTCAATTCACCAGCTGTCCAAATATCAGAATGTTTATAGAGGCTGCACGGTAAGTAGGACTGTCAGAAACATCACAAATCAATACTAAAACTAGTATCGAAACTAGATACTCATCAAGAACTATGTCAGCATGCTAGTTGTTCGCTCATGACTGCAAAACTCCGCTCTGGGCTCCAAGTTGTGAAAAGCACTTATAAACTCATCGTGGTGAATGATTAGGAAGTGCAGAATGCATAAGGTAAATGAGGAAGAGTTCTGGACCACTGCAAACTGTCAAAAAGGGCCCATATTACTTTATATTTTAAATCATTTTTGGGGATAATTTTGGGCGTGGAATTGCAAATCTACTTAAAGGGATATTCCAGGATTTTTGACATGGGGGCTCATTTCCGAGTTAGCCAGAGTGCTGCAGAGATGTGGAGACACTTTTTAGTGAATTTCATGCAGTCCTTCCAGCTGCAGAGTTTTCAGTTGCTAGGCTAGCGCAAGTCAATACTCCATAGTGCAGCCAAAACAAGTCAATTATAACGGCAGACTGTCGATGTAAATATATGTTGATTGAGTAATTTTTTAAATAAAACTGACTGTGAATAGCATGAATCATTCCATATCTGAGGGACTAGCTTCGCAGCAGCAGCGGAGTTTTACTTTACTCTAGTTGGTTGTGAAGTGACCAATCACGTAAACAGAGAAGCGAGAAAAGTCGTAGTAAGGAAGAGCACAGAGTGAAGAGGTGAATTTTAAAACAACTACCGGGCAAAATGGTTTTTCAGTGTGCATTTAGAAAATGTACAAATAAAGCCCGCAGGTGGGCACCACAAAGTTTTCACAGCTTTCCGGTGCACGATCGAGAAATGACGCGACTGTGGCTTGTAGCTGCTGGTTTAGACATCAACACACCGGTGGAGACGCTACATAAACAGAAGATTTGCAGTGATCATTTCGGACCAGACGACTACACCAAATCCCTTGGAAAGCCTAGTCTGACAACCACTGCAGTACCATCTGTCTTTCCAAGCGCAAGATCCCGTGATGAAGAACAGGTCTGTACCTTTTTACCCAAGCTTGCTCCTGTCGTTATGTTAGCCTGCTGGTCCATTGATGAAGACTGTGCTAGAGCTTTTGCTTCACTCTTGTAGTCCGGCTGACAGAAAAGGCATGCACGCTCATAAAGTTCGTCTGTATATTCCGGCTCGTACAGGTACGGTTCAGTGGAGAAAGCAAATTGCTCAGCATCGTCTTCAAAAGCATCGGGGAGACCTCCAAACGTGGCCATGTCTGGAGTGTAGAACAGGGCAGGCTAGTGTACTCTACGGCTAACGACGACAGCTGAAGGTAAACAAATATCAGCTGGAAACCTAACTGCAAGGTGATATCACTCCGCCCATGCCTAGCTAGATCGGGGAAAAAACGCGCTGTTGCATAAGGACATAAATCCTTTAAAGTACAAGGTTGATTATATTTCTAAAATTGTTCCATCAACACAGACATTTACATCGACAGTCTGGCATTATAGTTGACTGGCCTCGAGTGGGTAACCCTGATTAAAATCCGGCTACCATTTACCATTGACTTGCGCTAGCCTAGCAACTGAAAACTCTGCAGCTGGAAGGACTGCATGAAATTCACTAAAAAGTGTCTCCACATCTCTGCAGCACTCTGGCTAACTCGGAAATGTCCCCCACGTCAAAAATCCTAGAATATCCCTTTAACTAAAGGTAGATGATTTTAAAACTACCACTTCATGACATACTCCAAGTTGGAACGGAGCATTTTGAGTTTTGGAGATGTAGACTAATAAAGGATTACTCACACATTTGTGAAAGAAACAAATCATCACTTCAGGTATGTTTCTGAAGAGGCAACATTCTAACATGACTTAAAGCTCGCAAGAGTCCATTTTGTGTAAAATAGGACTTTTAAAATGAACTAGTTTTGTTTTTCATGTTTTTAAGACTGCCAAAATCAAGTACAGCTTGAAGGTTTCTTTCTGATACCGTTTCACATATTTTTGTCATATGGTGCAACCCTAAACACCACTTCAAATGTCCGAGCCTGTAGCCCGGTGGAGGGGCCCATATGAGTGCACTATAGAGCCGCCAGTGTGTGCGATCACATGGACTCAAAACACAGCACAGCCCGGGGGCCAGCTGGCACCGCCTCCTGCCTCCCACAGACCACCACAACAAATGCTCGAACAGGTTGCCCAGGAATTAGGCAAATCACGATCAGATCTTTTAACACTAACAGTCTGAGAACAGCGGGAGGGATGCTAATGTTGCTCATGGTAACTGTACATTTTAACCCTGGAGCTTATTGACGATTATAGGTTAATCGTATTTCTATCCGCAGATTTAACTCTTGAAATGGACTTGCTAAGCTGTATGCACGCCTCACAGCAACAAGGTTCTTGGTACAATCACCCAGGTCTTTCTGTGTAGTTTGCATATTGTCCCTGTGTATGGGTGGGTCTAGTTTCCCCCATCAGTCCAGAACATGCATCTATTCTAGCTCTGTCAATAGATTAAAATATTTAATTGCGATTAATCTCATGAATGTCATAGTTAACTTGCGATTAATCACAAATTAATTGCACATTTTTGTCCCTTGAATCATCATTTTAATAGTCGTTTCAACATAGAAAATGTAAATGTAATTTTTTTTATTGCAAACCATAACAACGGTCAATGAGACAACTTTGTGTCTGAAGTACCACGCTCATGTTCTGCTCTCATGAAGTGCTCTGCAACAGTGTGGGTGAAGTGCCTCTCTTCTGTCTTCATAACAGTCAAAGGGACTGAAGTTCCCACTGTGGGTGAAATAATGTGATGTGACCCTGAGGTAGTTCTCATTACTGAGTAATCTTTGGAAATCTGTATATAGTATAGGTTATTTGTTATTTATTATGTTGCACTGTTTTAAGATTTTAGACCGTAGACTTTAGTTTTAACTTAGATCTCTGTCTTAGATAGTTTTTGTTGTGTTTTGTCTTCATATTGTATTTTGTACACTGTCTTTTTGCACTTGGCCAGAGAGAAACTAAATTTCGATTCACTGTATGTTGAACACATATGGCAGAATTGACAATAAAGCTGACTTTGAACTTTGAACTTGAACTTTGAATCTCCAGTTAGCATGGCTGTGTTTGCCTGCATAACGCCTGCTATTCTAGGGCTGCACTCACTCTTGGACTTTTGGGCCGCGCCGTGCTTGGGTGCGGTTGCCTGGGGTTCTGTGGTCCGCACTCGCACCTGCGCAGCTGGGCAGGGGCCAATGGCGTCATCGCACGGTGTTGTTTATTTGCGTTTCGCATGGCAGAGCTGGTGTTTTTGCGGTATGCGGTGTCTATTGAGTGGTGAGACCGATGTAGGTCCTGCTGTGATGCATGTTCCTCCGTGGGTTTGTGGATGTGGTGGCAGCCAGGAGGGCCGCGGTCTTTGTCGGGGGTGGGCGCAGTATTGCCGTATGTTTTGGAGCGGACTTTGTTTCGTGTTTTCCTCTTGGCACGTGTGCAGGGCTTGTGTGGTGAAGTCATGCGCATGTGCGTGCACGGGCGGACGTGCCGTGCTTTGGCCCACCTCCTCCAGTCGAGACTTCTCAGTTTCATGTAGTTTGTTTCCTGTAGTACCATTTGTTTCCTGTAGTTTTTCTAACGTTACTAGCAGTGGCCAAACTAGTTCACTAGGTCAGAAAGAGCATTAATCTTGCCATTAAAAAATTAAAGGCATTAAAATTGTTTTGCGTTAACACGTTAATAGTACGATATTTTTGACAGCACTAATCCATACACAATCCTTCAGCTAAGATAGTCCTGACTCCTGACCAAGACCAGCTCAAGATCTGGAGATGGGTCCCCGAGTACTGCTCCCAAGAGGCATTAAAAGATGAGTCAAATTTTCCTACAGGGGCAATAAAGCACCTTTCTATCCTAATAAATCATGTTTTCTTCCACTAAACAGGTAACAAAATTGTTGCCATCACTAAATGCAGGAGCCCACGATATCAATCAATACTGTATCATGAAATGTAGTATCACGATATACATGGATATTTTTGCACACCCGGAGATATGAACAAAAGGCTCATGCTGACCTCATCTATATCTCAAAATAGAACAAGATGTTTTTGTATGTGAGATCATTCAGACTGTGACACAAATTCATACTTTACTTTTAGAAAATTAGGCAGGTTTCCCCCAGTGACGTATTTTCATTTTAACAAAGGTCTAAACATGATTCAGTTGTTGCTAGAGATAAAGGGGAGGTGAAAACAGGCATTTTCTGAGTGCTCAAGCCTCAAATGCAGGACAATAGAGGATAAGTGAAGCTTGTAGGAATCTACTTGAATGATGGTTCTAACATGAGTACGAGGCTCAATTAAGTTAATTTTACATAATCTGTCCCCTTTAAGATTTGAGATAATGGAAGAACACCATGTATTTCAGAACATGTTTGTAGAGGTCTAAACTACAGCACTTTTACACAGAATAAGACACAGCACGGGCATCTGACACAGGCAGATGTTTTTCTCTTCGCTGCTGCAACAGGAAGTGCACTTGACTGTCTATTTCCTGACTATTCTTGATCAGAGGTGACCTTTCATTACATGCTTTAATATTCAAAACCCATTTTACAATATTCCGTCCATTTGAATGCAGTATGGGATATTTCATAGTGAGGTTTACCAAAATGCAAATGTCCGAGCTAGCGCGGCGTCCACTTCCTTCACTTTATATGGCCCCGCGAGAAGATTTAATATGCCCGGGTGAGCCACTGTACACAGGAAAGACAAGCCAACTGGCCTTTTATAATCCAATCTGACTTTATTGCTTTTCCATTCGTCCATGAATCTCCCGTAAATCCTCGGACCTGCCTCTGTGTAATTGGACTCGTTTTTTTACAATCAGACAGGATCAAATAGATGTTTTATTTATTTACACGTGCTGTTTTCTGTCACATAAAAAGTCTGAACTGCTGTGAGTAAAGTGGCTCACAACACTATATACTCCGCCTTGTTTAAAACGGTTTTCTGATCTGTGTTATAATCATGTTTGCTCATCACAAACATCCCTGGCGTTGTGTTTTGTTTCATTCACACGTTTGTGTCTTTGTGGAGTTTGCATGTTTTCCCTGTGTCGGGCTGGAGTTTGCATGTTCTCCCCACGTAATCAAATAAGTTATATGCAGATTTACTTCAATCTTGCAACAGGACTGAATAAAAATTAAATCAAATGCCAATGTTCTAAAACTGTATATAGAACCTGTCTAATAATAATGTATTGTATTTCCAACAGGCTGCACAGAACCAGGCTCAGCCCATGTTCAGCACACATCTACATATGTATACGTTGTGTGAACTATACAACACAATACGTGACTTCCTTCCTGCACCTCTCACTCAACATCCTCAGTGTATGGCCCAATGACACACATCAGAACATGCATACGTACTATACTCTGTGGTCCAACTACTATTTGAATGTCCAGCGCTGCACAGGGGAAAGGTCAGGAGACTGAGGGTGACATATGAACAGCTCAGTCAAATAACAAATACACTATTTATTATGCCCCAAAATGCGCATTACAATTGATCATGCCTGGGTCAACAGAATCTAGAATCCCTATAGTGTTGACCTGGTTTATGGTTCATACTCACATTGGCACGTTTGTGGATCCAACACCTAACAAATAATGAGGGGTCTGAGGATCCTAAGTTTCATTCAGAACCACAGTGATCCTGCCCTTCAGCTCCTGTAGGTATACTTACTGTATATACTTACAAATCCAGAGATATAGGAGTCTGGCCTTGGCAGTTCAATCACCATATGATTATAACCACAATAGTCCACAATATGCCTTTAGGATTATCTGAATACTTGTAGCCATGCATGCAGTACTTCAAGGATGTGGTAGTACTTCAGAGTGCTTAAATAAAATGTAATGAAATGACACAACAATGAACTATCAACAGTTTGAGGCCCAGAGGGGTATTCCACGAACGTGGCTAAACTTAGCCGCGACTAAGTGCTAAGTTCTCGCCTGGCTGAGACACAACTTAGACAAAAGCTTGAACCCGTTCCACTAACGCGTTTCAGCTGCGCCTAGTCAGAGCTAAGCCCAGTCTGGCCTAATCAGGCCGGGCCTAGACGCGTGCACGGGGAAGGTAAGAAGCCCTGAACAAGCGACTGTCGAAAACGCGATCATGTCGAAGATTCGGGCCGATTATTTCAGCGCATCAGAACAGAAGTTGCTTTTGGAACCCTACAACGCACTTGCGATAGCCAAGGCAAGAGACATGGCGTGGCAGAAGATCGCCGAGCGCTTAAATACGTAAGTTAAGTCCTATAACAGTGCTGGACATTGAGTTTTTTAAGTCTGTTTTTCAGCCTTGATGTCAACACTAATCTGTGGCACAGGGGTAAAGTTACCGTCTGGGGTGTGAGAGATTGTGAGTTCGATTCTCATGGTGGGCAGTTGATGGTGTAATTATTATATATTTGTATAGCAGTCTTGTCAGTTGTAATTTATTTTTACTGTGTAAAAGTATTTGCTCCAACTAATACGTTAAATTGTGTTATCTTGTCTTTGAGCAGGAATAATGTGAAGAGGACTGTTTTGCAGGTAAAGACAAAGCATAAAAACATTTTGCAGAGTGGTAAGTCGGCTAATATTAATATTATTATTCAGTGAAATTAGTAATACTGTTGAAATGGTACCTTAATTTAAAATGAACAGTAGCTACCAAGCCACAGGAGGTGGGAGCCCCCCTCAAAACCTTTCACCTGCAGAGGAGCTGGCACTGGCCCTAAACCGGGGTCACCCACTGGTGGAGGTAACTGAAGGAGGGACCCCATCAAAGATCCTTCCTGCAAGTTCTTGTGAAGAGTATATTCAAGGTATTCTCTAGGCTAATGCTTGCCTCAGCTGTGATCCAAGCTGTATTTTATTAGTATTAGTATTTTATTTTAATAGTATGCTTGTGTTCTAGTTACTGAAGATGGCGTACACTTGGACCCTCCTCAGCAGTCCTCCAGCAGTGCCTTGCCTGACCCTCAGCAGTCCTCCAGCAGTGCCTTGCCTGACCCTCAGCGGTCCTCCAGCAGTGACTTGCCTGACCCTCAGCAGTCCTCCAGCAGTGCCTTGCCTGACCCTCAGCGGTCCTCCAGCAGTGCCTTGCCTGACCCTCGTCCTCCAGCAGTGCCTTGCCTGACCCTCAGCAGTCCTCCAGCAGTGCCTTGCCTGACCCTCAGCAGTCCTCCAGCAGTGGCCTCACACCAGAATGTCATACCTAATGTCTTTTATTGTTTTATGCCTATTGATGGAAATTGATAAATAGGATTTCATCAAAAAGGCTTGCACAGCATCTCTGAAGCAAATTTGTTGAATCATTGAAATGTTACATCATGGAGTGTGCCTGTTATTTGTCTACATTTTGTTTTAAAAGTAAAGATTTACCTTTAACTGTATTCTTTGATAGAGATGTCACATAAAATATAAAGTGTCGATGTCGTCATGTGAGAGTGATGTTAGGCCCAACTGATATAAGTTATGTGATGATAATAATAATTGTAGGTTAAATTTATTTCCATTTCTGTAATATGTTGCAAATATAAATGCATGAAAATTTGACTTGGGCATCAATAGGTCAACAGCGGGAATCGAACCCGGTTAGCCGGTACAAGAGTCAAAGCACATAACCACTCGACCAAAGCCTTTCTCTTAGCTACCTCTGGAATTCTTCTATATGTTAATGTCGTAAAGACAGCGGTTTAAATGCATATGTTTAGATTGTCAAGAACCAAGAACGTAAGGTAATTTCTTTTTTTTGCTGATATTGTTTTCGGACAAGACAGATACTCATGCGGGAGGTGTGCGGAACTGTTTGTTTGACACTCTGTTTACGTCAGGTACGTATTCTCTGCGACACGGCCTAACTAAGACAGAACTTTAGCCTTGCCGCGACCAGACTATCTGCTAAGACCATGTTGCCCCAGTAACTCAGCGGGAACTAAGTTTAGCGAGCGTCGTGGAACCGAACTCTTACTTAAACTAGCGCCAACTGACGAATAAAGCTGGGCTTTGCGCTTAGTAGCTTTCGTGGAATACCCCTCTGGCTACACAAATCCCCTTTGTAAAGAAAACAGTGCTCCTCCTTCTCTGGATCTGGATCTGAACTGCACATAGGCTAGAGGCAGGAACACAGGCCACATCTGATTGACTTAATCATTACAAGACAATACAGACTGTGCCTGCCTAACGTCCACACTCTGAGGCCCTGTCCCCACCACAACGTTCCTGTTTTTTTTTTTACCCGGGGTGAAAAAAAGTCTCGTCCAGACACGTGTTGGATCAGAAAACCTTCGCGTCAAGATGAGCACGGAGCGCTGAGTGAAAACGATGTAGTACATATGTCACACCGATAAGTGGCGCTGTAAACCGGAAAGAGCCAGAGCCACCAGTAACGCAGGACTACAAAGAGCACATGCACATAAAGTCCTTTCTCTTTCATAAACAAGCAAACACATGTACTTTAGGGGCCGTCAACACAAGCGAATATATTTTGTCCCCCTGCTCCACCAATGTAGCAGCGACTCACTCCGGTAATGTGAAAATGCTGACTGTCCCTAACATAGACAGACGCCACAGAACAAAGATTTGCGCTGCGTGAGCAGAGTTTTTGCCTATAAATCGATAGTTAGTATTACTTGCTATCGTTTTATTAGATAGACATTAACAAGTAGAACTCTCGTTAACCTTGGGCGTGTTATTTAGGCAAAATGCTTGTTTGGATCTTACTACGGGAATGTTAAACATACTCGGACATTATGTTGGCTTTTCGGCGAGAATATACAACCGGGGACCATCACCAACGGGCAGCTATATATTTTTGTGTGTGATACTGCATGTGCCTGTTTGTAAAAGGTAAATTTTCATTTAATAAAAAAGACAAGAAATGGTTGCTCTTTTTCTTTATTTACAGCACACAACACACTCAAATTGGTATGTGCTCCTCATTGTCCACTATCTGCCTTTCCAGCGATGGGATCTTTCCAGTTTTAAAATACGTGTTTAGCTTTGCATTGGCAAACACCCGTGCGTCGTGCGTACTGCCAGGCCACTTCACAGTAACGTCCATAAACCGGTACCTGTAGTCACACACCGCTTGTATGTTGAGGGGATGTGTCCCATCGATCGATCCCAAACATTGTGGCATGTCATGCACACGGAGGAAGCCCGAAACAAGCTCCTCTGCCTCCGGTTCCGTGAAAGGCGTAATTGTGCATGGTCCTCTGCTGTTGTCGCAATGCATTGCATATGAACAGAGTTTGATGCAGCATTGCCAATAAACTTCCAAAAGTCTGCAAAAGATACTGAAGTCCATTGTCCGCCATGGCTGTTGTTATCTGGTTGTTACCTGCGGAAGGCGCCGGGTTCCACCCTCTGGTCACCGGTCACGTGATGATTACGGCAGCGCGACGTCATCATTTTCTCACCTGCCGCGCTTTTTTGCCGCCCACATTCCAACGCAATGGGGGGCGTTCTCCGACTTCTCCACTCTGGAAGCCGTTTTTGAAAAACTCCGTTCTCGCCCCCAAAAACGCCGGCGCCGTCTGGACGGCAAGCCCAAACGCACCCAAACTTCTCCGTTTCCTCCAAAAAACGTTGTCGTGGGGACAGGGCCTGACACAGTGAACAGTTCATTGACAGTCCCTGATCTAAGAGTGATGAGCTCACTTGGCAGGGGCACACCTGTCAGAGAGCCCAGCGGTGCAGATCACATTAGAGCATCAGAGGTACACTCCTCAGCAGCTCTGTCAGCACACCGGCCCCTGCACCAAACACTCACACACACACAAGCTGTAAACACTGCAGGTTCAGTGTTCGTATCGCTCCCATATCTCTGTAAATGAACACGACTCCATCACTACTCAGGAATGTGCACAAGAAATCTGATTTGAAAACATGAACTGAAAATCTAATCCCACTAAATGGAATTGCTCATTTACACGGACAGTACGTAACACTTTGATTTGATAAACATGAACCAACTGCATCTCCAGGTGTTTATATCACATAGAGCTTTTAGAACGATTGTAATGCGGAGTGATTCTTACACTGGACACAATGGACATGTCGTTATAATTTGAGGTTTTGGTTCAAGATGACAGAATGAGCCTCACACAAGTCTCACATTGTGAGGCTGAAATCCAGTTGGTTTAAACCATAGACTGTATGACCTTACAGTGGAGGAAATAAGTATTTGAACCCTTGCGGATTCTGTAGGTTTGCCCACTGACAAAGAAATGAACAGTCTATAATTTTAATGGTAGGTTTATTTTAACATTGAGAGATGGAATATCAAAAAGAAAATCCAGAAAATCACATTATAGAAAATATATTAATTGATTTGCATTTCATTGTGTGAAATAAGTATTTGATCCCCTACAACCATTAAGAGTTCTGCTCCCACAGACCAGTTAGACACTCCTAATCAACTCGTCTTCTGAATTACACTCCTGTTTTAACTAGTCACCGGTATAAAAGACACCTGCCCACAGAATCAGTCAGACTCCAAACTCTCCAACATGGGAAAGACCACAGAGCTGTCAAAGGACGTCAGGGACAAGATTGTAGACCTGGAATAGTCTACAAAACCATGAGCAAGAAGCTGGTGTTAAGGAGACAACTGTTGGTGCAGTTGTTTGAAAATGTAAGAAATACAAACGACCATCTCAGACCATCTGTGGACAATCTCCACACAAGATCTCACCTCGTGGGGTTTCAATGACCATGAGAACAGTGAGAAATCAGCCTACAAGGGAGGAGCTAGTCAATGATCTCAAGGCAGCTGGGACGACAGTCACTAAGAAAATCATTGGTAACACTTTAGTGCTCGCAAGGTCCTCCTGCTTCAGAAGACACATGTGCAGGCCCACCTGAGGTTTGAGGTTTGCCACTGAACACCTGAATGACTTAGAGAGTGACTGGGAGAAGGTGCTGTGGTTAAATGAGACCAAGATCAAGCTCTTTGGCATTAACTCAACTCGCTGTGTTTGGAGGAAGAGAAATGCTGCCTATGACTTCAAGAACACCATGTCCACCGTCAAGCATGGAGGTGGAAACATTAGGCTTTGGGGGTGTTTTTCTGCCAAGGGCACAGGACAACAGGATGCATGGAGCCATGTACCATTAAAATCCTGAGTGACAACCTCCTTCCCTCTGCCAGGAAACTGAAAATGGGTCGTGGATGGATCTTCTAACACGACAATGACCCCCAAAAAAAGCCAAGGCAACAAAGGAGTGACTCAAGAAGAAGCACATTAAGGTCATGGAGTGGCCCAGCCAGTCTCCAGACCTTAACTTTATAGAAAACCTTTGGAGGAAACTGAAGCTCAAGTGAAAACTTAATGATTTAGAGATGATCTGCAAAGATGAGTGGACCAGATTTCCTTCTGATATGTGCACAAACCTGATCATCAACTACAAGAAACGTCTGACCTCTGCTGCAAACAAGGGTTTTGCCACCAAGTATAAGTCTTTTTTGGCTAAAGGGTTCAAATACTTATTTCACTCAATGAAATGCAAATCAGTTTATATATTTTCTTTAAAGGTTCAGTGTGTAGGATTCGTGGCGCATAGGTGGATAGTGGCTATGGCACTTCCTGTTTTAGCTACGGCAAATCTCGAGGGTCACCCGGGCGCGCCGTAGCGGACAGCTCGCATACCCGCGCGCATCCGGCGCTGCGAGCCCTCGCCGACAACAACGGTATTAATAAAACACGGTCCCGTTCACTGTGTTTTTTTTCTTTTCTCATGAAAACACACATTCCCGATCGTGTACCATGACAATCTACATATCAAATGAAACCTTACAGTCTCCTCTTTTTGACTATGCAATTCATTTCCCTGCACAACAATCACTCCCCGAGCACATGGGGCTTTTATACGGAAAAGCACAAAACGAGGTTTGTTACTTAGCTTACCTTTGAAGGCTCTGGACAGGTCAAACTCTGTATTTCACCATAAACTTGCTCTCAATCTGTCCGTAAGGATCCAGCGAATAAAATCCAGTAAAACAACCGGCCGGCACCTCTCTCTCTCTCTCCCTCTCTCTTGCGCAGCGCGTGCCGAGCGCTCCGCCTGGTTTGCCTCCGGTGCTACCACGAGCCCTGCCGAAGGCGGAGCCCAAATGTCCTTCTGCGGCTCTCGTATTCAAAATGGCTGCCTCTGCATGGGGAAGATCCCCCTTTTATGTGACTATATCTAAGTCCAAAAGAATACTTTGATTTCATGATGGAAGTGAAAAGGCTTGGAAAACAATGTATTTTTGAATGGGTATCTTCAATTTCTGTAATTAACGGGTAAAAATCTTACTCACTGTCCCTTTAAAGTTATTTTCTCAATTTTCTGTCAATGTTAAAATAAACCTACCATTAAAATTATGGACTGTTCATTTCTTTGTCAGTGGGCAAACCTACAAAATCAGCGAGGGATCAAATCCTCCACTGTAGCTAACTCACTCAACACAGTCAGACTTGTTATTTTGGTCTTAAAATGTTTGTATTAACCCTCATTACATGATCCTGGTGTTTTTATTTCACTATTTTCTACGTAAATGAAGATATGAACATTAATAAAAGAAAAATGAGGCACTGATTGTCACTGAGGTCACTCCCACTAGCATCTGGTTTGATTGACAGCATTGGAGATCCCCTCCACCCCCCACTACCACCACCCCCCGCAGTCCCCCCCAGTCCCCCCCCCCCCTCTCCCCCCTCTCCATCACACCGCACGAGGTGAGGAGGGAGCTTAGACTCAGGCAGGGGAAATCCGCAGGACCCGATGGTATCTGCCCCAGGCTGCTGAGAACCTGTGCAGACCAGCTCTGTGAGGTTCTCTGCTACATGTTCAATCTGAGCCTCAGCCTGGAGAAGGTCCCCGTCCTGTGGAAGACCTCCTGTGTGGTCCCGGTTCCCAAAACAACAAACGCCAGGGAACCGGCCCACTACAGACCAGTCGCCTTGACCTCCCACCTCATGAAGACCATGGAGAGGGTGATCCTCAGCCACCTCCGCTCTGTGGTGAGCCCCACCCTGGACCCGCTGCAGTTTGCCTACAAGCCAAACGTAGGAGTAGAGGACGCCGTCATCTACTTTCTGCAGCGGGCGCTCACCTACCTTGAGACCGCGGGGAGTGCTGTGAGAGTCATGTTCTTTGACTTCTCCAGCGCCTTCAACACCATCAGGCCGGCGCTGCTGCAGGGGAAGCTGGAGGACGCGGGAGTGTATGGACATCTCGCTGCCTGGACCATCGACTACCTCACTGACCGTCCACAGTACGTGCGGCTGCGCGGCTGTGAGTCAGAGGTGGTAGTCTGCAGCACGGGGGCCCCCCAGGGTACTGTCCTCTCACCCTTCCTCTTCACCATATACACCTCGGACTTCACATACAACACGGACAGCTGCCATCTCCAGAAGTTCTCCGACGACTCGGCCATCGTGGGCTGTTTGTCTGAGGGGAACGAGCTGGAGTACCGCTCGGTCATCAGTGACTTTGTGGACTGGTGTGGGCGCAACCACCTGAGCCTTAACACCAGTAAGACAAAGGAGCTGGTGATGGACTTCAGGAGGAGACCACTACCTCACTCACCGGTGAACATCCAGGGGCAGGACATAGAGACTGTGGACAGTTTCAAGTACCTGGGTGTTCACCTCAACAATAAACTGGACTGGTCCCACAACACTGACGCCCTGTACAAGAAGGGCCAAAGTCGCCTCCACCTCCTGAGGAGACTGAGGTCCTTTGGAGTGTGCAGGCCTCTGCTCAAGACTTTTTATGACTCTGTGGTGGCCTCTGCTCTCCTCTACGCTGTCGTCTGCTGGGCCCCGAGCAGCACAGAGCGGGACAGGAAGAGACTTAATAAGCTGGTCAGGAGGGCCAGCTCTGTCCTGGGCTGTCCTCTGGACCGTGTAGAGGAGGTGGCTGAGAGGAGGGTACTGGCCAAATTCATGTCCATCATGGAGGACACCTCTCACCCTCTGCACCGGACTGTAGAGGAGCTGAGCAGCTCCTTCAGCAGCCGACTGAGGCACCCCCAGTGCAAGAAGGAGCGCTACTGCAGATCCTTCATCCCCACTGCAATCAGACTGTATAATTCTAACATATAGGCCAGACGTGCAATATCCTCCTTTTTAGTAGTAGTAGTAATTTATTTCGAGCATATGATACTTGTAGTGCACAGAAAATGTACAGTGTCATACAATTTAAATAAACAACAAAAAAGATCATAAAAAAGAAAGAATATATAGACACAAATACGTTTTGTTTTTGTTTTTTTTGCATATATGTACCTGCCCGAAAAGGAGTGGGTAGAAGTAAAACTTATTA